>OY731401.1:5238736-5549116 GCA_963425845.1 Sphenostylis stenocarpa | reverse complement strand
GAACTCTTTTAATTGATTAAATCTCGTTTCAATCGATTAAAACAACTTAGAAATTTTCTACACAGCGTTTTAATCGATTAAAACTTATTTTTATCAGTTAAAATAACTTGAAAAGTTTTACAAGAAAGTTTTGCAGTATTTCAATCGATTGAATCGCGGAACAATCGATTAAATCAACTTAGAAGATTTTTTGTAAAGTGTTTTAATTGATACAAACGTTGTCGTATCAGTTAAAACAAATCTGTTAAAGAATCAAGAACGCATTAATGGATTAAAAGAAGTTTTAACTGATTTAAACTGCACTTTTAACAGATTAAAAAAATCTTTTAACAGATTAATTAATTCAGCAGTTTTGAAAATCTTCTATAAAAACAGTTTGGATTAAACTTTTTAAACACACATTTTGAACATCAATCTTAAGCAATCAAGCAAGCAAACTTTAGCATTCTTTTCAAGAAAGATTCGCATCAGTTTTTGAGAAGTTCTTTGAAAATCTTTCTTGAGGCAACTTGACTTTTCCTGAAGAAGAAACACTTACAGTAGAATTGCATAAACTGGTTTGAGCATTCTAGTTTCTTCTTTTTCATTTCTTTACATTCTTTTTGTATTGTTTGGTGCCTGGAATTGTGGGCACTGGTTTCTCTGCAGCTGGAATTTGGTTGTAGAGGTTGTCAAGAACTGGAATTTGGTTCTTGGTGAAAGGTTAGGTTTGGTGCATGGAATTTGGGCACTGGTTTCTCTGCAGCTGGAATTTGGTTGTAGAGGTTATCAAGAACTGGAATTTGGTTCTTGGTGAGAGGTTGAGTGCAGGAACTGGAATTTGGTTCTTGTGGTAGATTAAGTGTAGGATTGTAAATCTGTAAAACATTTGATCTAGTGGAACCCAGCTGGAATTTGGCTGGAGACTGGACGTAGCCCTGGTATTGGGTGAACCAGTATAAAACACCGGTGATATCTTTCTTAACCTTTCTCTCCTTTAATTCTGTCGCTGCGTTTATATTTGGTTGATTGCTTTGTGATTCAAGAACAGATCTGAAATCTTATTTTTTGAATTAGATAATCTGTTATTTGCGAAAAACTTTCAAAGATTAATTCACCCCCCCTATTGATCTCAAACTACTTTTCTAACACACAGTTGTTACAAACAGATTACAATGGAAAAGATAAAGTAAAGAAAACACCTCTCTTGAAATCCACAAGAGATGAAGAACAGCTTTCCCTAGAGACAACACAGCACACAATCCACTAAGAACTCCACTTAGTGATTCTTATCGCTTCTAGCCCACACCAGGTTCCAAAAGCCCCTTTTTCTTGCAACAAACAGTTCTCTGGCACTCACAACACTTAACTTTTGTATGAAAAAGGTTGTTCTTATTTTTTCTGAGTGCCATAGAGAAGCTTAAGTAGAGAAGTTAGGGTTTGAGAATTGGCATTTTCGAAACTAGGAGTCTTGGAATTAGGGTTTTTGAAAATAGGGTTGATTTGAAGTTAAAAATCAAAATCTGACTGAAATAATCGATTAAATGAAGTGTTAATCGATTATTACAGAGCCAAAATCAACAAAACCCCAAAACTCTCTGTTTTAATCGATTTAAAAGACATGTTAATCGATTAACAGACCTGTTAATCGATTAACAGGGGTGTTAATCGATTAACAGGGGTGTTAATCGATTAAACCAATGAGCAGATACAGAAAATGGTTTTTCTCACTGTTTTAATCGATTATTTCACCAATTAATCGATTAAAGCCGAGCCTCTTTGATAAATTTGAGCTTTTTGAAGCTTCTAAGATGCAGACTATGTACCGGCTATCTCAAACTCTAATATTTCAGACTCAATCTAATCAAAACAGAGTTATTACACTATAAAACAAGTCTTCAACTCTCTAAGTCTTGTGTTCTTGAATCATCATCAAAATCAACAAGCTTCATGTCCATGTAAGTTCAACATCAAGTCCTTGAATGTTCAACATACATGTCCTGCTTCACCACAACCATAACATTTTATATTTACGGAAGTACTTTCTCTTACCTTTGAATGGATGCCTTCCTTTTGCTTTGATGAATTTGGTGAACTTCTTTATCATAAGACTCAATTCTTCTTCTTCATTTTCTGAGTCTTCTTCTTCCTTTTTATTTTTACCTTTGGAAATTTCGGTTTTGAAGGCTAAGTTCTTCTTTTGATATTGTCCTTCTTCTTCATTTAGCCTTCAAAGCTCTAGCTCATGCTCTCTTAGCTTTCCAAATAGCGCCGCCATAGACATAGTGGCAAGGTTTTGTGACTCCGAGATGGCCGTCACCTTAGGTTGCCATTTCCTATCCAAAGATTTTAAAATTTTAACATTCAATTCATCAACGTCAAAAATTTTACCTAATCCGGTGAGATGGTTCACAATATGAGTGAAATGCTTTTGAACGTCAAATATCGTTTCGCCTTGTTGCATCTGGAACATCTCGTATTCTTGGATTAAGGAGTTTTTGCGTGCTCTCTTAACGTCGTCATTACCTTCGTGGGTCACTCTTAGCATTTCCCACATCTCCTGAGCACTTTTATAAACAGAAATCCTGTAAAACTCGTCAAGGGTTAAAGCAGATGAAATTATATTTCTAGCCCTAACGTCAAATTGTGCTTTTATGTTTTCCTCTGCAATCCATCTAGAAAAAGGTTTAGGAACGTCAACACCGTTCTCAGTAACTTTAGGAACATATGGACCGTTTAAAATAGCGTCCCAAACGCCTCTATCAACAGACTCTAAAAAGATTTGCATTCTTACCTTCCAGAAAGGATAATTTTGACCCGCAAAAAGTGGGGGTCTGTTGATAGACGCACTTTCGGCAAAAGTTTGATTTTGTCCGGCCATTTTCGAAAAGTTTGAATGACTATTAAAGCAAGCTCTGATACCACTTGTTAGAATCGCGCAGCGGAATGTTCGCGTGGTCGGACAAAAACCAAGAGGGGGGGTGAATTGGTTTCTTAACAAAAATTAGGTTTTCAAAATTTTCCCCAAATTTTACTGATTAAAAAATGTGTAAATGTAAATAGAGTAGAGATAGAATCTTACACAGGAGATTTATACTGGTTCGGATCAAAAGACCCTACGTCCAGTTGCTAATCACTCAAACAGAGGATTAACGCTGTCACTATAATCACAATTTTTACAAACAAATTACAATAGAAAAGATAAAGTAAAGAAAACACCTCTCTTGAAATCCACAAGAGATGAAGAACAACTTTCCCTAGAGACGGCACAACAAACAATCCACTAAGAACTCCACTTAGTGATTCTTATCGCTTCTAGCCCAAACCAGGTTCCAAAAGCCCCTTTTTCTTGCAACAAACAGTTCTCTGGCACTCACAACACTTAACTTTTGTATGAAAAAGGTTGTTCTTATTTTCTGAGTGCCATAGAGAAGCTTAAGTAGAGAAATTAGGGTTTGGGAATTGGGATTTTCGAAACTAGGAGTCTTGGAATTAGGGTTTTCGAAAATAGGGTTGATTTGAAGTTAAAAATCAAAATTTGACTGAAATAATCGATTATTACAGAGCCAAAATCAACAGAACCCCAAAACTCTCTGTTTTAATCGATTAAAAGACCTGTTAATCGATTAACAAGCCTGTTAATCGATTAAACCAATGAGCAGATACAAAAAATGGTTTTTCTCACTGTTTTTATCGATTATTTCACCAATTAATCGATTAAAGCCGAGCCTCTTTGATAAATTTGAGCTTTTTGAAGCTTCTAAGGTGCAGACTAAGTACCAACTATCTGAAACTCAAATATTACAGACTCAATCTAATCAAAACAAAGTTATTACACTATAAAACAAGTCTTCAACTCTATAAGTCTTGTGTTCTTGAATCATCATCAAAATCAACAATCTTCATGTCCATCAAGTTCAACATCAAGTCCTTGAATGTTTCAACAAAAACTTTATCCCCTGCGGATCCCCAAAAAGAAGAAAAAGCCTGCGTGTATAAAAGAAACTAAAAAGTAAAAAGGCGCACACATTATCCCCATAAAAAAAGCCAGATTTCAAAATCGCGATAAAAAAGAAATAAATCGCGAAAAAAGGCAAAATTAAAATCCTAACTTTTAGGTAAACAAAATACCCATTCCCCCAATGAAATAAGAGCATCATAGAACCAGCTCACACCAATACCTAACAAGGAGTCAAAACTCCAGGGGGCAAACCAAAATCAGATCCCCGGGAAGTCAACCAATTCCTAGGTGGATCAACCAAAAGGAAAGATCATCCCCCAGTGAGCCTACTGCAAATGCAAAACTTCATATTCATCCTCAGAATGTCATTTGCCTACGCATAGGCAAGACTTGGCAAGCAAGAGCCAGTATCCCCATAAGGGAATATCAGCCTAGTCAGAGGCAAAACAAATGCAGCCAAAAGTCTTCACTTCCAATGAAGCATCTGCCTGCTCAGAGACACCATCAAAATCAGTAAAAGGATATCCGCCTACTCAAGAGGCGTCACCCAGATCAACAAATCCCCAGAGGATTTCCTGCCTACCTAAGAGGCACTCATAAAAAATCCCTGACAACCAGCAAAGTTGGATGACCACTACCAAAGGATAAAAAACAAAGAATCCCCAGCAATCAACAAGTTGGATGGCTATCAGGAAAAATAAAAAATTAAAGAGTCCCCGACACACCGGAAAACTTCACCGGAAAAATAAAAAACATTCATCAAAACAAGAGAGCATTCCTCACAGAATCGGCGCATGAGCTAGAGTAGTAAGCCGCCACCACAGCCAAGGGGTTAGCTACCGCAAAAAGGAGCATCCTGAGGCACCTAACCAGACGAGGGTTCGTACTCGTCAACCAAGGGGTCAGCTACCGCATCAAAGGAGCATCCTAAGGTTTCCCAATCGGCGCATGAGCTAGAGCAATAAGCCACCACCACCAGCAGTCCTACAAAGTGGACTCAACACCAGATGGGGGTGTGTACTCATCAGGCCCTACAAAAAGGGGCTTACCAGACGGGGGTTCATACTCGTCAAACACCAGATGGGGGTGTGTACTCATCAAGCCTTACAAAATGGGGCTTACCAGATGGGGGTTCATACTCGTCAAACCAGATGAGGGTTCGTACTCATCAACCGAAGGGATCAGCTACCGTCAGAAGGAGTATCCTGGAGGTGCACAACTTCTTTCCCCAGAGGATCAACATCCACAAGCCAGAGTATCCGAAGGGAAACCGGGCAAGAGGGTCAACTCCTTCACCCTCCAACTGATCTTCTTGGCACAACAGGCCAATAATCGGCTAGTCAGGTGAAGGGGGGGCAGCTGTAGACCCCAAATCTTGCCCGACCTCAAACTAAGAGCAGAAGACCTACTATTCGAAGATGGACGAAGCCTAAAAAGTCACTAGGAGAGACTATTAGGCCCCATGTTAGAGTAGGAAGGATTTTCTGTATAAAAATAAGGATTTTTGCCTTTAGGAGTCGAGACCGCCGTCTCGCCACTTGCCAATGGCAAGACCCCCCTCCCATTTGGTGAGAAGGCCTTCTCGTCACTTGGCAAATCGAGACTGCCATCTCACCAAACGAAACCGCCGTCTCGACCTTGCCAGTCGAGACCGTCTTCTCGACCTGACAGGCGCGAATCCCTATAAATAGTGAGCACTGTCCCCCCTCATTTCTCACAGTTCTTCCACTTTCCCTTCTACACTTTCTCCAAATTCTTCTCCTAGAGTCCCTCCGAAGCATTTTCAGAGTTTTTGAGTGTCTAAGAGAGCTTTTTTATACCATTTTCGAGAGATTTTCAGCGTTGTAAGAGCGAAGGGTTGCCAAAACGCAGCCTATTTTTCGAGAGAATTAATCAAAAACTTGCTCTGGAGGTTTCTTCACTCTCTCCCTCTCTTTTACTGCCTTTTTACTTATATTAAATTGCTCAATAGTTATTAGGGTCATGTAGTCATTATTTTAAATACTGCGAATAAAAGGGTAAGTGTCTTTTCAAAAGTTTATCTATAAAATAATTGGCCTGTCATAGGGAACCCGAAAGGGGCGTCGTAAGGGAACTAATACTTCCCTTACACGTAACTAACTCCCTTACCCAACTCTGGTTTTAACGACCAAAGTTGGTTTTCGAAAACCAACGCCTTTTCTCTCCTTTTTCGATGTTTCCGGTAAAAACATCGGTGGCGACTCCATAAGAACCCTTTCAAATTTGTTCTTAGGTCAGCCCGGTTATCGGACGATCTAAGAACGCCCTTTCAAAAAACCTCGCCCTTAGGTTCAGCCTGGTTATCGGACAACCTAAAGGCGTTGTAGCCTCACCCATAAAAACGCGAAAAAACGGAAAGTCAGAACCATCGCGTCGCTCCGACCGCCTCTTATTGATGGCGGCGACAAATCTCGTACCAGTGATCAATACCTGGTCTGAACCTGATCTGAGTATTTGATATTGTTTTGGTTCAAAGATGAATTTGTGACCTTTGTCACACAGCTGACTGATACTAAACAAATTATGTTTCAATCCTTCAACATACAGTACATTGTTAATGATACCTGATTCTGTACATTTGAGATCACCAATTCCAAGAATTCTGCCCTTGTTATTATCCCCGTAAATGATAGTTCCACCATTTTTGAGTTTCAGACTATGAAATTTTGAGATATCCCCTGTCATATGTATTTAATAGCTATTGTCAAGGTACCAGAGATCTTCAGTTTGTTGTTCCTGAAAAACAGATTGATATAGTTGCGATACTAATCGATTAAAAGAGGATATAATCGATTAACTTTGTACTGGGACAAAAAATTAACTGATTAAAACGAGAAAGAATCGATTACTTTTGTACTGGATATGGTTAATGAAATATCAACAGAATATTAATCGATTAAAATAAGAAAGAATTTATTAATTTTGAACTATTTAATGATTTTAACTAATGTAAATCATTTTTAATCAATTAAAAACAAAGATCTGGAATATTAGTTATAAACCTGAGAGCTTTTAATCGATTAATTCGATGAATAATCGATTAAAACTGTACGAACATTTTTTCAGAATTTCTCTGTAAGTGAATTTAATCGATTAAAACAGTTTTATATCAATTAAAACAACCAGTTCCTAAAAAATTTTAAATCCTTCATATCTAGAATACTTATTTGTTGACTGGGTATCGATAGATCTCCAGATTTTTGTTCCTACAAAAAAATAACATAATCCGGTACCCTTTTTAAGATAATAGGGTCCTATCAAGTTATTTGAAATGATTTCTTGGGAACCCATTTCATTCTTCCTTTTGGGACAATATATTTCTTGATTTTACAAAATTTAACAGAATGACCTTTTTTCATACAATAGAAACATGTAGTAAATGGTGATGTATTGGGTTTATTGTATGAGAAATAATTTTTGAAAGCTCTAGTTTTCTTTCCAACAAAAGGTGTGAAACCTATATCGGCGCGATCAATAACCAATTTCTGATAATTAAGAAGAACATCAAGACTAGCTTTACCTTGTGCAAATTTAGATGTAGTCTTTATTAGATATGAGTTTCTTTTGTAATTCAGGACCATTTTCACAATACTTTTGATCTTTATACATGCAGTCAGAATTTTTATCAATCATTTTCAAATATTCAACATCAGTTTCTTCATCAAGAATTTTATTTTCAAGAAGATTGATTTTGTTTTCTAACCTGTTGTTCAATCTTTTTAATCTTTTGTTTTCTATTTCAAGTCTTTTTGCTACTTCATGCATTTCATTAAAAACATCTTGTAATGAGCTATAATTCATAGAATTAATAGAAGAATCGGAACTTACACTGATGGTTGGAGAATCCAGATTAGCCATCAAGCATATATTTGTTGTTTCTTCATAGGTCACCTCAAGAATTTTCCACATTTCTTTGGAAGATTTACATTGAGACACCTTGAAAAATTCATCCATATTAAGTGGAAATGTAATTATGTTCTTGACAGTGCAATCACTTTGAACTTTTCTCTTTTCTTCATCATTTAAACTAGACCATTATTTTTCTATAATTAGTGGACCATTCACAATTACATCCCAAACATTCTTATCAATACATTCAATAAAGATCTTCATCCTTATCTTTCAAAATGGATAATCTGTCCCACATGTTGAACATTCAAGGACTTGATGTTGCACTTGATGGACATGATGATTGTTGATTTTGATGATGATTCAAGAACACAAAGACTTAGAGTGTTGAAGACTTGTTTTGTATTGTAATAACTCTGTTTAAATTAGATTGAGTCTGTAATATTAGAGTTTAAGATAGCCGGTACATAGTCTGCACCTTAGAAGCTTCAAAAAGCTCAAATTTATCATCCAGGCTCGGCTTTAATCGATTAAATAGGGAAATAATCGATTAAAACAGTGAGAAAAACCATTTTCTGTATCTGCTCACTGGTTTAATCGATTAAACCACCTGTTAATCGATTAACAGGCCTGTTAATCGATTAACAACCCTTTTAATCGATAAAAACAGAGAGTTTTGGGGTTCTGTTGATTTTGGCTCTGTAATAATTGATTAATACTTCATTTAATCGATTATTTTAGTCAGATTTTGATTTTTAACTTCAAATCAACCCTATTTCCAAGAACCCTAATTCCGAAATTCCCAATTCCCAAACCCTAATTTCTCTACTTAAGCTTCTCTATGGTACTCAGAAAAGTAGAACAAGCTTTTTCATACAAAAATTAAGTGTTGTGAGTGCCAGAGAACTGTTTGTTGCAAGAAAAATTGGCTTTCGGAACCTGGTGTGGGCTAGAAGCGATAAGAATCACTAAGTTGAGTTCTTAGTGGATTGTGTGTTGTGCCGTCTCTAGGGAAAGCTGTTCATCATCTCTTATGGATTTCAAGATAGGTGTTTTCTTATCTTTATCTTTTCAATTGTAATTTGCTTGTAACAACTTGATTATAGTGATAGCGTTAATCCTCTGTTTGAGTGATTAGCAACTGGACGTAGGGTCTTTTGATCCAAACCAGTATAAATCTCCTGTGTAAGATTCTCTTCTCTTCTCTATTTACATTTACACAGTTTTTAATCGGTAAAATTTGGGGAAATTTTGAAAACCTAATTTTTGTTAACAAACCAATTCACCCCCCCTCTTGGTTTTTGTCCGACCACGCGAACATTCCGCTGCGCGATTCTAACAAGTGGTATCAGAGCTTGCTTTGATAGTCATTCAAATTTTCGAAAATGGCCGGACAAAATCAAACTTTTGCCGAAGGCGCGTCTATCAACAGACCCCCACTTTTTGCGGGTCAAAATTATCCTTTTTGGAAGGTACGAATGCAAATCTTTTTAGAGTCTGTTGATAGAGGCGTTTGGGATGCTATTTTAAATGGTCCATATGTTCCTAAAGTCACTGAGAATGGTGTTGACGTTCCCAAACCTTTTTCTAGATGGACTGCAGAGGAAAACAGAAAAGCTCAATTTGACGTTAGGGCTAGAAATATAATTTCATCTGCTCTAATCCTTGACGAGTTTTACAGGATTTCTGTTTGTAAAAGTGCACAGGAAATGTGGGAAATGCTTAGAGTGACCCACGAAGGTACTGACGACGTTAAGAGAGCACACAAAAACTCCCTAATCCAAGAATACGAGATGTTCCGGATGCAACAAGGAGAAACGATATTCGACGTTCAAAAGCGTTTCACTCATATTGTGAATCATCTCACCGGATTAGGTAAAGTATTTGATGTTGATGAATTAAATGTTAAAATTTTGAAATCTTTGGATAGGAAGTGGCAACCTAAGGTGATGGCCATCTCGGAGTCACAAAATCTTTCCACAATGTCAATGGCGACGCTATTCGGAAAGCTAAGAGAGCATGAGCTTGAGCTTGGTAGGCTAAATGATGAAGAAGGACAATTTCAAAAGAAGAATCTAGCCTTCAAAACCGAAATCTCCAAAGGTAAAAATAAAAGGGAAGAAGAAGACTCAAACGATGAAGAAGAAGAGTTGAGTCTTATGATAAAGAAGTTTACCAAATTCATGAAAGCCAAAGGAAGACATCCCTTCAAAGGTAAAGGAAAGGTAAGGGAAAATTCTTCTGTAAATATAAAATGTTATGGTTGTGGTGAAGCAGGACATGTAAAAACTGAATGTCCAAACAAGAAAAATGATGAATTCAAAGGCAAAAAGGTCTTCAAGAAGAAAGCCTATATTGCTTGGGACAACAGTGATTCAAGTTCGGAATCAAGTGACTCAGAAATAGAAGCAAATATTTGCTTAATGGCAAATGACAACATTTCTTCTGATTTTGAGGTAAGTGATTCCGATTCATCTTCAAGTGATGATGAAAATAATTATGATGAATTGCAAAATGCTTATAATGAATTGTTTAGTGCTTTTAAGAATTTGAAGAATGAATATAAAGTTGTAAAGAAGAATCTAAGTAGATCCGAAAAGGAAATAAACTCTTTAAAAATGAAAATCACATGTTTAGAAGAAAAGGAGTCCTTAGAAACGAAAATTGTATGTTTAGATGAGGAAAATGATAAGAACTTAGCATGTGCAAATTGTAAAGAGCATGAATATGACATAGATATTCTTAATCATTTGCTAGACAAAGCCGAAAATGAAATAGATGATCTTAAAAAGCATGAAATGGTGTTTGCTCAAAATAACGTAAATCATCAAGTTCCTTTGAAAAAGCCTAAAAGGAAAAATAAAAGAGTATGGGTAGAAAAAGGAACTAGATCATCTATGATTAGAAATGCATCATTTTCAAATGCTACATCAAAAGTATGTTTTTATTGCATGAAACAAGGTCACACGTCAAATAGATGTAAAATTAAACATTTTGGTGTTCCTAAAGGAAAACACATTTGGGTTCCTATTGTTAAATAATTTGTTATGTCTCTAACCCCAAGGACCCAAAAGTTGTGGGGACCTAAGTTTACTATGTTCTTGTTTTGTAGGAAACTTCCAAATCAAAGAAGTCTATGTGGTATCTTGATAGCGGATGCTCAAAACATATGACCGGAGATAAATCTAAATTTGTGAGTTTCAAAGCTAAGGAACAAGGATATGTAACTTATGGGGACAACAACAAAGGAAAGATTCTTGGAATTGGAAACATAGGTGGTGCAAACACTTTGGAGATCAAGGATGTGCTTCTTGTTGATGGACTTAAGCATAAGTCAACTATGTGACAAAGGATTTAAGGTAATTTTTGAAAGTAAATCTTGCACCATACACTTGATAAATTCCGAAAATGTAGAATTAAAAGGTATTAGGCATAACAACATATATTTGATTGATTTGGATTGTTTACATGAGTCTAGCATAACATGTTTAGTTGCTAAGGAAGAGAACCCTTGGTTATGGCATAAGAGAGCAGCTCATATAAATATGCATCATTTGAACAAATTGATTTCAAAAGACTTAGTTATTAGTTTACCTAAGTTAAAATTTGAAAAAGATAGATTGTGTGATGCATGTCAAAAAGGTAAACAAGTAAAATCATCATTTAAATCAAAGAATGTTATTTCCACTTCAAAACCCCTAGAATTATTACATTTAGATTTATTTGGACCTTCTAGGATAAAAAGCTTTGGTGGAAATTATTATGGTCTTGTGATTGTTGATGATTATTCTAGATATACATGGACATTTTTCCTAACTACGAAAAGTGAAGCTTTTAAGGTCTTTAGAAAATTTGCAAAACAAATTCAAAATGAAAAAGACTTAAGAATTAAAGTTTTAAGAAGTGACCATGGTGGTGAGTTTCAAAATGAAAAGTTTGAAAATTATTGTGAAGAAAATGGAATATTACATAACTTTTCTGCTCCTAGGACTCCCCAACAAAATGGTGTAGTTGAAAGGAAAAATAGGTCATTAGAGGAACTTGCTAGAACTATGTTAAATGAATCTAATGTTCCTAAGTATTTTTTGGCTGATGCGGTTAGTACTGCATGTTATGTTTTAAATAGAATGCTCATTAGTTCAATTATTAAATCTACTCCTTATGAATTGTTTAATGGTAGAAAGCCTAATGTTGCTCATTTGAAAATTTTTGGATGTAAGTGCTTTGTGTTGAATAATGGAAAGGACAACTTAGGAAAATTTGACTCTAAAGCCGATGAGGGCATTTTCTTAGGTTATTCATTAACTAGTAAGGCTTACAGGGTGTTTAATAGAAGAACTTTAAATATAGAAGAATATATTCATGTTACTTTTGATGAGATTGTAGACCTTGGGGGAAATCCACTTGAGTCAAATAAAGAACTTGCAGGTGATGATGAGTATATAAGAGAGGCTCTTGATGAATTATATTTGGAAGAAAATGAGCCTTCTCAAACGCCTGAATTAGCAAAAGAATGGCAATCACCTAGAGGACTCTCAATGGAAAATATCATAGGTGACATCTCAAAAGGGGTAAGAACTAGAAATATGACTAATTTCTGTATGTCTGTAGCTTTTGTGTCATAGATAGAACCCAAAGACGTTGAGGAAGCGCTTAAAGATGACCAATGGTGCATAGCCATGCAAGAAGAACTTAACCAATTTGAAAGGAATCAAGTTTGGGAATTAATCCCAAGAGAAGAATCACATCAAGTTATTAGAACCAAATGGGTGTTTAGAAATAAACTTGATGAAGATGGGAACATAACAAAGAATAAAGCCAGACTTGTTGCCAAAGGCTATTGTCAGGAGGAAGGTATAGACTATGATGAAACTTATGCTCCTGTTGCCAGGTTAGAGGCTATACGCCTAATTCTTGCTTATGCATCTTTGATGAAATTTAAATTATATCAAATGGATGTTAAGAGTGCATTTTTGAATGGTTTTATTAAAGAAGAAGTTTATGTGGAGCAACCCCCTGGATTTGAAGATTTTAAATATCATAATCATATTTTTATATTAAAGAAAGCTTTATATGGGTTGAAACAAGCTCCTAGATCTTGGTATGAAAGGCTAAGTAGTTTCCTAACTTCAAATGATTTTTCTAGAGGAAAAATTGATTCTACGCTGTTTATAAAGAAAGTTAAAGAACATATCTTATTAGTCCAAGTATATGTTGATGATATTATTTTTGGATCAACTGATAATTCGTTATGTGTAGAATTTGCTAAGATAATGCAGGGAGAGTTTGAAATGTCTATGATGGGAGAATTGACATTCTTCCTTGGACTACAAATCAAGCAACTTAAAGATGGCATTTTCATTTCTCAAACCAAATACTGCAAAGAGATTCTTAAAAAGTTTGGAATGGACAGCTCAAAGGAAGCTAACACACCCATGGGAACTTCATGCTATTTAGACAAGGATGAATCAGGTTTGGAAGTTAATCAATCTATGTATAGAGGTATGATAGGTTCACTGTTATACTTAACTGCAAGTAGACTTGATATTATGCATTCTGTATGTGTGTGCTAGATTTAAGGCTTGTCCAAAAGAATCTCACCAAATTGCAGTAAAACATATTTTAAAATATTTAAAAGGAACTACTGGTTTTGGTTTATGGTATCCTTCTGATGCTTGTACTAGTTTAATAGGATATTCTGATGCTGATTATGGTGGATGCAAAATTGATAGGAAAAGTACTAGTGAGACATGTCATTTGTTAGGTTCATCCTTAGTATCTTGGCATTCTAAGAAACAAGCTTGTGTTGCTTTATCTACCACTGAAGCTGAATATATTACAGCTGGTAGTTGTTGTGCTCAAATTTTGTGGATGAAACAACAGTTAGAAGATTATAGTATATTTTTAAATGACATACCCTTGATGTGTGATAATACGAGTGCAGTTAATCTTAGTAAGAATCCAGTAATGCACTCTAGGACTAAGCACATAGAAATTAGGCATCACTTTTTGAGAGATCATATCAACAAAGGAAACTGTAAAATAGAGTATGTTGATACAAAGCATCAATTAGCAGATATTTTTACTAAGCCTCTACCCAAGGATAGATTTTATGATCTTAGAAGAGACTTAGGGATATTAGAAATAGCTTAAATTCAGCTTATTGAGACAGTTTTTGGATGATTGTAATGTTAAAATTCATTATACAGGATGTTAATAGTTTATCATGTGTTAAAACCTCAAAATTTTGATGTACTCTCTGGAATAATCGATTAATTGGAGTTATAATCGATTATTTGCATCCAAAACACTCAAAACAGGGCATTCCTCTCTGGATTAATCGATTAATTCGACAATTAATTGATTAAATACATCATTAATCGATTAACTGCACAATTTAATCGATTAAATGGTTCTGGAACTGGTTTAATCGATTAATCTAAGTTTTAATCGATTAAACCTGGCAAGTTTGGCTTCCTAGCCGTTGCCAACAGATCTCTTGACCTATATTCACTTCCATATGACCGTTGGACATGTTTGATTATAAATAGGAACCTCCATTTCACTTCTACTCACTTCTATCTCTTGAAATCAAGCTTTCTTGCCTTATTCTAGCTAAATTGCCCTCTTCTTACTACACTTAGCTTTCTAAATCTTCTTGTTACTCTTCTAATCTTTCAATGGCCTCATCTTCTCGTGCTAAGATCCCTACTAGAAGAAGATCTGCACCCTCATCTCATCCCCGTCCTAATTCTGTAGAAGGATGGATTTCTGATACAGATGGCCAAGAAGAATTTCTAACCTACTGGAAGGAACATGCTATTATTTCTCCTAAGTTTCTTATTGGTGAGCAATTCATCAATAGGGGATTCAATTTTTCCAATCTTCTTGAAATTCAAGGAGTTCTTCCCTTCATCCAAATGCAAGGTACTTATTATCCTGACTTAGTTAGGGTATTTTACTCTAGATTTAAATTTAGAGATCAAATTGCTACTTCTAGAGTGAAGGGTGTCACAATTATTCTTGACGATGATATTTGGGAAAACGTCGCTCACTTTCCAATTAGAGAAGATGCTATTAACATTTATGGTGAGTTAGATGATTTTGACAGGTTCTTAGCTTACCGTTCTTTTCTGCGAAATCCCTCCATGGAGATTGGACGTCTCCTTCTTGCTGGACCTTTGAAGAAGGAGGAACGCATGATTCTTCATCTACTTGTCTGGATCCTATGTCCCCAAGCTACGAATCATGCACAATGTTCTTCAATTGATCTTCGTATTATTCATGCCATAATGAATAATGAGCCTTTAGATTGGGGTGTAATTGTCACCATGACTATGTTAAAAACCAAACGCCATCCCACATTCAAAATTCCATATGCCCTCCTTGTCTCTCGGATTCTTGAATACAAGGGAGTAAATGTTGAAGGTGAACAAACAGTACGCACAAATAACTTGAATCACATGCTTGACAGCACATTCATCTAACTACAAATGGTGCGTGTCAACGACATTTATGTTCACAAGGATAACGTTCCAAATCAAGGTGACGATAATGAAGATTCTGATGAAGATATGCCTCCTGCTACTGAGTTTCCCTCTGATCAAATCCAAAGTGTTGGAACTTCCTCTACTCATCATGAAACTCGACAATCCATGGAAAACATGTTATCAGACATGAATCAGAGAATGCAGTCATTCTTCACTCTTTCTAAAGTACGGCATGAAGAAATAATTCGCCGTATATCTGATGTAGATGATAAAGTGTGCCGTTTAGAAAATAGATTTGATGCACACTTTCATAGTGATGATAGTGAAGAATTTTAAATTTGTTGTTATTTCTTATATTGTAATGATTGATTATTTCTGAAATAACATGTGGTATTCTGTTAATGTTTTGATTGAGGGGGAGTTTTCTCTAAGTTATGCATATTTTGAGGGGGAACTCTTATGTTGGTAATAGAAGAATTATTTTTGATTCTAATCAAAATAGGGGGAGAAATATTTAAAGCCTAATATAATTGTTTTTAAATATTATCTGGTATGTTTAATGTGTTTATTAGTATGACAGATAAAACAGGTTATTACAAAGGCTTTAAAAGATAATTTTGATCATCATCAAAAAGGGGGAGATTGTTGAACATTCAAGGACTTGATGTTGCACTTGATGGATACGAAGATTGTTGATTTTGATGATGATTCAAGAACACAAAGACTTAGAGTGTTGAAGACTTGTTTTGTATTGTAATAACTCTGTTTAAATTAGATTGAGTCTGTAATATTAGAGTTTAAGATAGTCGGTACATAGTCTGCACCTTAGAAGCTTCAAAAAGCTCAAATTTATCATCCAGGCTCGGCTTTAATCGATTAAATAGGGAAATAATCGATTAAAACAGTGAGAAAAACCATTTTCTGTATCTGCTCACTGGTTTAATCGATTAAACCACCTGTTAATCGATTAACAGGCCTGTTAATCGATTAACAACCCTTTTAATCGATTAAAACAGAGAGTTTTAGGGTTCTGTTGATTTTGGCTTTGTAATAATCGATTAATACTTCATTTAATCGATTATTTCAGTCAGATTTTGATTTTTAACTTCAAATCAACCCTATTTTCGAAAACCCTATTTCCAAGAACCCTAATTCCGAAATTCCCAATTCCCAAACCCTAATTTCTCTAATTAAGCTTCTCTATGGCACTCAGAAAAGTAGAACAACCTTTTTCATACAAAAGTTAAGTGCTGTGAGTGCCAGAGAACTGTTTGTTGCAAGAAAAAGGGGCTCTCAGAACCTGATGTGGGCTAGAAGCGATAAGAATCACTAAGTGGAGTTCTTAGTGGATTGTGTGTTGTGCCGTCTCTAGGGAAAGCTGTTCATCATCTCTTGTGGATTTCAAGAGAGGTGTTTTCTTATCTTTATCTTTTCAATTGTAATTTGCTTGTAACAACTTGATTATAGTGACAACGTTAATCCTCTGTTTGAGTGATTAGCAACTGGACGTAGGGTCTTTTGATCCGAACCAGTATAAATCTCCTGTGTAAGATTCTCTTCTCTTCTCTATTTACATTTACACAGTTTTTAATCGGTAAAATTTGGAGAAAATTTTGAAAACCTAATTTTTTTAACAAACCAATTCAACCCCCCCTCTTGGTTTTTGTCCGACCACGCGAACATTCCGCTGCGCGATTCTAACACCACAAAACAGTTGAGGTCTTTTAATAGAAGCACCCTTAGAAAAAGGTAATTTATTTTCAGCCATGAAAAGATTTGGATCGAGAGTCTTGAGTGATTTTCAAGACCCTGCTCTTGATACCAATTGTTAGAAATGTAGGCTGAGATCAAGAGGGGGGTGAATTGATCTTTGAAAATTTTTCACACTTTTAAGAATACAGATTATCTATTTCAAATATTATGAATTCTGATCAAGTTTTGAACCAAGAAAAATAAGCAGTTCTATGTAAAGCACAAGCAGAATAAAAGATAGTAAAAGTTTAGAGAAAGGCACACAAGATTTACACTGGTTCACCCAAACCACAGGGCTACATCCAATTCTCAACCAAATTCCAGTTGAGCTCACTGGATTGATTATGTTTCTGATTACAAACCCAAATCACAAAACACCCAATCCACACCAAGAACCAAATTCCAGTTCTTGCACCAAACCTTCACCAAGAACCAAGTTCCAGTTCTTGAACCAACTTGCAGCCAAATTCTAGCAATCGAACCAATGCTCAACACTTCCAAACACCCACAACACAGTAAAGAAATGAAAAGAACAAAGAGAAGAAACTAGAACAATCAAACTCAGATTATGCAGCTCTTGTAGAATGAGTTTCTTCACAAGTAAGAATGTAAAAATGCCTCAAGAAAGAACTTTGAAAATCTTCACAAACGTGGCACGATTCTTTCTTGAAAAACTTCTCTAATGATTGCTTGATTGATTACTCATAGATATATTTTAAAACGCTAAAGCAATTTTGTTTATATAAGTTATTTTTCAACTACTGGTTTAATTAATCGTTTAAAACTTTCTTTTAATCGATTATTAATTATTGATTAATCGATTAAAACTTCTTTTAATCAGTTAAAATGTGTTTGACCATTTTCCAGATTTATTTTAATTGATGCGATGACATTTTAATTGATTAAAACAGTTAAACAAAAATTCTCTAAGTTGTTTTAATCGATTAATTCACATTTTAATTGATTATAATTCTTTCAAACATTTTCTCAAAACTTCATAAGTGATTTTAACTGATAAAAGCAAATTTTAATCGATTGAAACATTTGACAAAAATTTCCTTAAGTTGTTTTAATCAATTAATTCGATATTACATTGATTAAAATTCTGGCAGAATATTTTTCAAAACATCTCAAGTGATTTTAATCAATTAATTCAAAGTTATATCAGTTAAAATACTTGTTAGACAAATGACATCTAGAGGGGGGGTGAATAGATACACAAATTAAAATAGATGACAAATTAAAAATTTATTTATTTAAGATGTCAAATAATTTGTTAATTCAATTTTAATTATCGGATAAAATACAGATATAGTGGAAGCGATATAATCAAAGAGATAAAGGGAAGGAAATAAGTAGATGTTATCACCGAGGTATAAAGAAGAGATAAGCACACAGTAATTTATATTGGTTCGGGTATAGTCAACCTTACATCCAGTTCCCAGTCAACTATAATCACAAGAGTGACCCAATTCACTATCTTTCAAATTCAGTTTACAAATTACAATCAACTCAATAGAGGAACCAATAAAGAGTAAACTAATTAAAAAGACAATCACCTCCTTAGAAACCCACTAAGGATGAACACCTCCCTAGAATCCCACTAGGGATGAACTCCTTCTCTGAACAAATTAGAGGATGAAAAGCACTTCCTTTGCCACCAACACACAAATGATGAACACCTCCCTAGAATCACACTATGGATAAACACCTTCCTAAACAAATCAAAGGGATGAAAACACCTCTTTAGAATCCCACTAAGGATGAACACCTCCCCTGAACAAATCAAGGAATGAACAACAACCACTTAAACCTTAAAAAGGGGATTTAACAACATCCACTTAAACCCTAAACAGGGAATTTAATGACAACCACTGTAGACCCCAAATCTTGCCCGACCTCCAAATAAAGAGTAGAAGACCTCCTATTCGAAGATGGACGAAGCCTAACAAGCCACTAGGAGAGACTATTAGGCCCCATACTAGGATAGGAAGGATTTTCTGTACAAAAATAAGGTTTCTCGCCTTTTTGGGGACGAGACCGTCGTCTCAAAATCGAGACCGCCGTCTCGCCTCATGCAAATGGCGAGACCGCCGTCTTGACAAACGAGACGGCGGTCTCGCCACCTGCGAATGGCGAGACGGAGGTCTCGTTTGGCGAGACGACGGTCTCGACCCTGTCAGACGAG
Source organism: Sphenostylis stenocarpa (assembly GCA_963425845.1). Classification (NCBI taxonomy): domain Eukaryota; kingdom Viridiplantae; phylum Streptophyta; class Magnoliopsida; order Fabales; family Fabaceae; genus Sphenostylis; species Sphenostylis stenocarpa. The sequence continues at coordinate 5,529,876 of OY731401.1, read as the reverse complement.
AACGACGGTCTCGCCACTATCAAGCACGAAAACCTATAAATAGGGGCTCCCTCCCCTCATTTCCACACACCACACAACATTCTCTCCTCCTTCTCTCTAGGATTTCTCTCTCTAGAATCCCTCCGACGCATTTCCGGAGCTTCTGAGTGTCTTTAGAGTGATTTCTGAGCGTTTCGAGAGGTTTCCGGCGCTGTAGAGTGAAGGGTTTCCACAAAGCACCCTCTCTTTTAAAGAGAATTAATAGAAGAAGTGTGCTTCGAAGTTTACATTCTCCCTCTCCACTTTTACCGCTTTATTTAAATTACGCAATAGATAGGGCCATGTAGTCATAATATTTTAATTCCGCAAATAAAAGGGCAAAAGCGTGTTTTTCCGGTTTATTTATTAACAAAATAGCTGGCCTGTCATAGGGAACCCAAAAGGGGCGTCGTAAAGGAACTAACACTTCCTTTACACGTAACTAACTCCCTTACCCAACTCTGGTTCTAATGACCAAAGTTGGTTTTTCGAAAACCAACGCCTTTTAAACTCCTTTTCCGATGTTTCCGGTAAAAACATCGGTGGCGACTCCACAGAACCCTTAAAAAATTAGTCCTTGGGTTAGCCCGGTTATCGGACAACCCAAGGAGGACCTTTCGAAAACCTCGCCCCTAGGTTAGCCCCGTTATCGGACAACCTAAAGGCGTTGTAACCACCCATAAAAAACGCGAAAACAAGAGGGTCGAAACCATCGCGTCGCTCCGACCACCCCTCGTTTTTGGTGGCGGCGACAGATGGCGACTCCACTGGGGAAGCCTCGAGAGTTGATCCCATTTAGTGATGGGCCGACTTAAAAATAAATAAACCAAGAAAACAACGCTTTTGCCCTTAACTTGTATTATAACATGTTTTACGGTTTGGATTTAATAACTGTTGCTTGTTTATACTTACGCAATTGTGTGAAATACAAACTGTACACAAACCCTTGCACACTACAGTTCCCTCTATACCCGGGGGCAAGTGAGAAATCCATAGGGAGTGGGTGGCAGGTACGGTTCGCTGTAGTGAGGGCCTTGAGCCCACCAGTGTGATCGGAAACCACCACTCAAGGTGATAACCTTCCTCTTTTGGCAACAAGACTGACTATGGCCTTAGTGCTAAGCATGGTCGGAAGGCTGGAGAGTGGGGACCCTATAATGGGGGCACCTTGGGGGCCTTAGCCTGGTGAGAACAGTTAGAACCTACCCTCGCCAATGCACTTTTCTGCAGGAAAACCCTACCTCGTGATAAAAACGAATTCTCGCCTGTTCGTGGATGATCGAATTGTATGTGCATATGTTTGCTGCATTTGTCTGTTGCATAGCATAACCAAACAACAGAACAAAAATCACAAAAAAAAACTTTCGCAAATAAACGCCCTTATCTCGGACAGTCTACCTTTTAGCTAGTCTGGTTTCAGGTTCTTTGTAAGCTAAGTAGCCACGCAGTTCCGACAGAAGAGGTAAGGGACGTTAAAAATTCTTTCACATAAAGCCACATTTTATCTCGGACAGTCTGCCTTTTAGCTAGCCTGGTTTCAGGTTCTTTGTAAGCTAAGTAGTCACGCAGTCCGACAGAAGAGATAAAAGGCTATAAAATAAAAATAAATCCAAAATAAACAAAATAATCAAAAACATTTATAATTTTGACAAAGTCGTATCATTCATATCGCATCATGTCATAAGTGAAAAAACTAAGAGAAAAAAATAAATGCATAAGGAAAGTATGCATACGCATCATTTTAATAAATCCCTAAAAAATGGGTCTTAGAGGCATTTTTTGAAAAAATTATTGGGCCAAATTCCCTTTGGGCATCCAAATATAACCTGATTCTTCACCTTTTTCTCTTCGTTTTGATATGTTGTGCGTCCAAATCGGACATCTCAGTCAAAAGTTATACCACTTTGAACATCTATCGCCCTTTTACACTGGTGCATGCATAAATACATTCATTCTAAGGAGCACTAGATATCCCTAAGACAATGGTGAAAGAGGCCCCGAGCACATTTGTAACCTTCGCGACAAGGAAGGGACAAGTGTACTAAGGTGTGATGATGACTCCCATTATACTTGTCAAGTCCGTGATGGGGAAGGAACCATTACACCAAGGTGGGTATGATACCCCACAAAGCGTAAACTTTGAGGAGGATACCTAAGCCATTGTCTTAAGGAATATCCATCTCATAAATCATTTGTTTTAAACAATAAAATTCTTGCATTCTAGAAAGCGGCTGGTATTTTTCATGCCCTCATCCGCATACAAAAAAAAAAAAAAAAAAAAAAAATCCCAAACACTATCATACATCATGTGTAAAAAATAAAACATGATAATGTTTAGGAAAAAACAAACACTTGCATACGTGCATTCACCAAACTTCATCCTCATAACATGCATCTAATAATAGATAATCGAAGAAGTGGACATTCCTCAATACCATTAGGGCATTCGCATGCCATGCACGGGAAGTCAAAAAGAAAATAAATAGAAATATTTAAAAAAAATAATAAATGTACTTCGAAACATTGCATTAAGGAATGTACACCGTCTAGATGAAACAAATAAAATTGTTTGTTTTCATCATCTCAACCGTCTATTACATTCATGAATTGCATTCATAAATTGCATTCATTCTCACTTTAATAATAATAAGATAATAAAAAGAAAGGATTAGTCGATGTGCTTTCCACGAATCGGAATAAGATGGAGAGTAAGCCTTTCGTCATCAAGTTCTCTCCAATGGTTGATCCGCCCAAGGAGGATAACAAGCCTCAACCATTGGATATCCAAGTTAATAAGGAAGAGGGGGCAAGGAGGCCGTTGCATTTATTTATGTCTCGAACCAAATAAAGTTGTACCATTGTGATACGCAGAAACATCTTCCATCAATAAAGATATCTCCAGCATAGCCAACATTCGGGGGCAAGATTAGAAGTGGAAGAATCTATTTCACCAAGGACGTATAAGATGACGCTCCTAAGAATAAAGGAAAAATAATAAGACCGAAGAAAAACATAATCCAAAGAGGAAATTGAAGAGACTTTGGATTCACGACGCTGAGACAATTCTTTCAACGCTCCATCAAAGAGACAAACTCAAGGTAGGCGGCAAGCTAGTCACAGTTTGAGCTAAAGACGACAGTCGGATCAGCAAGTCATTTGCCCTACCTTGAATGGATGCGGCCGAAAAGGATCTTTGAAATATCTTTTGCCAATATGAAAAGACTTCCCCAACAATATGGAGGTGACCCACATGATGAGAAAATATGGATATCGCCCAAACCAAGGGCTCATTAGAAACTCTCAAGGAATAAGGGAGCCACCAGATTTTAAAGACAATCCTTTGAAGTTTTACCCTACAAAGGATCAAGCTGCAAGGAGAAAAGGGAAGTGTCCCCTCTGCACCTTGAATCAGATTTTCCCATATAGAGGGGTTCAAACGTCAAAAGCAACTTTAGTCATTAGGTGTTTTCCTTCTGATTCTTAGGGTTTGTAAATCCAATGACTATTAGAGATTACTCCTCGGGGCTAGCCCGACCCCCGAGCATTGTAGGGCACACATTTCCCTATTAACTACAAAGAATGTCATTCTTACTATCTGCTTCTCTTCTTCCTATTAATGTCTAAACCTCATTAATAACCATGTTTAAGCAAACGTTTTCAAAAGTGCATCAAAGTAATCAAAATGCGCCATTGACCAAAATAAAAGTCAAATCCATCACCACTGATTGACTAGAGGCACAAAATAAAGTTTTACCTCGTCATTAGTAAAGTTGTGTTTCGCCAATGTTGTGCAAACAGAAAACAAAAATCGAAGGGAGCCCATAGAAGCTAAAGGCCAAAAAAAAAAAGGGGGCAAGATACCCGGTAGGAAACCCACTAAAGGGGGCTACGCAAAAGTTAGGGTAAACCCGCTAGGAAACCCGAACAACCATAAAGGGTAGCCTAGGCAAAAACTAGGGTTACAAAATAAAGTCCGCTAGGTTTCCCAAAGCAACAAAAAAAAGAAACCTATACAAAAGTTAGGACAAAATAAAACACAACATCCTAGACTAAAAACCCAAAGGGCGGACTAGGGAAGTCAATCAGTCATAGCAAGCGCCATAGAATAAGACGTCACTCCATAAACAAAACGTTTGTTTAAACTAGCCTAAACACTCTAACCAACCTTAGCTAGCCGTGCTTACAAAAACCATTTTTTGTCAAAATAAAACAATTCTAAAACACAAGCCTTTGAATTAAATATCCTCTTCCTTCTTTTCTCTTGACCCTTACCACTACGACATTCTAGTAAGTAGTAGGGAAATGTGGAGATAGTAATCAATAGGAGGATTAACATCCCCAAGGAAAGGGAGAGGCGCACTGACATGACAAGTCGCTCTACAATTAACACAATCATTCTTCGGTCATGAAAAAATCGAGACGGCAAAATTGGTACAGCCTATCCCTGTTGACGAAGGCACATAACGTCAGAAGCTCATCAGAAGTAAAAGCACATTGGTTAATCCTTTTGAAAAATTAATTGAAATAGTATTATAGGATGCATATTGTAAACATTGCATGCATATGATAGGCTCCTATCTCTCAAAAAAGAAGAGAAAGAAAAAATGACAATAAAAAGAATAATGCCTGCTAGGAGATTCTTAGGCAAAAGTTAGGGTAGCCTGCTAGATCAAAAACCCGCAAAGGGCGGTCTAGGCAAAAGTTAGGGCATTCATAAAAAAGGAAAAAGCCCGCTAAGGTATCCTAGGCAAAAATTAAGGCAACCCGCTAGACCGAAAACCCCAAAAGGGCGGTCTAGGCAAAAGATAGGGCTAAACCAAAAAATGAATAAAAGAGAGGGGTCCTTCATCATAATCATGAAAGTCCAGCAGGAGAATGCCAGTCACTTTTCCAAATGCATCAATCAAAAAGAATAGATTGCATTTAGGGCATCTACACACAAGTAGTTGCACAAAACGACTTTGTCAATGTCAAAAATGAAAGAAATAAAAATTACTTCAGACAAATAACAAAAAACGAAAAGCATTCATATAAGGAGACTAGCTCCATGATTGTGATTGAAAACAGGATCACCGAGACCGAGTCTCCAAAATAAAGCCTTCAAGAAAATGGAGCAAGTCGTCAATCAAGCGACTCAGCAGAATAAGAGCTTCTGAAAATCAAGAGCTTCAGTTACCATCCTTCTACCCAGAAAAGAAGGCACAAGAAAGTAATAAGTCTCCAAACATTGCTCTCCCTCAAGAAAGAAGAGCGAGTTGAAATACGAAGCTTCCAGAAGTCAGCTCCAATCATCACCCAATAAAAGAGGGCACAATCATCAAGACATCATAAAAGAAAAAGCCGACGGAAAGGCAAAACAAAAACACTCCTCACGGCTCAACATTACCACCACATGAGTCATCGAGCACACTCACCCAAAGTCTCCTCCACACTCCCCGATGGAGAATAAAGGCTTCAAGAGCCCATCCTCATCAACAGTCAAAAGAGTCCAATCTCCATACCATCAAGGGCTCAACAAAAAGAGAAAAAAGAAAGAAAACCCTTGCATCCCCAGCGAATGTCCAAAAAAGTCCATGACAGAGAGGGCCGAGGGCTGAATAAAAATCCTCAAGTGGATCTCTAAAAAATTCTGCAAAAAGGAATCAGAAATTCCCATCCCTCCAGTGGAATAAGAGCTTCACAAGTATAGCTCGCATCAACATCAATCAAGGAGACAAGACTCCATTCCTAGAAAAGAAAAATCAGATCCCCAGTAAGTCAACTAATTCCCTGGTGGATCACTAAAGAAATAAAATGTCATCCCTAGTGGACCCCCCCCAAAAAAAGAAGGAAAGAGCCAGCGTAATAAAAAGAGACTAAAAAGTAAAAAGGCTTACGCATTATCCCCATAAAAAAAGTCAGATTTCAAAATCGCGATAAAAAAGAGATAAATCGCGAAAAAAGGCGAAATCAACCCTAACTTTTAGGTTATCAATAAAATCCCTAAGTGGCTCACCTCATAAAAGGAAAATCAACGAAAAAGAAGGAATCGGAAATCCCAATGAAACAAGAGTATCGAAAAAGCCCGCTCATACCAACAACATCCAACAAGGAGTCAAAACTCCATTCCCTCAGGGGGCAAATCAAAATTAGATCCCCGGGAAGGCAATCAATTCCCCGGTGGATCACCAAAAAGAGAAAGATCATCCCCAGTGAGCCTACTGCAAAGGCAAAACTTCATATTCATCCTCAGAATGTCATTTGCCTATGCATAGGCAAGACCTGGCAAGCATGTAAGAGCCAGTATCCCCATATCAGCCTAGTCAGAGGCAAAACAAATGAAACCAAAAGTCTTCACTTCCGATGAAGCATCTTCCTACTTAGAGGCATTACCAGAAACTCAATGGACTATCTGCCTGCTCAGAGGCACCATTAAAATCAGCAAAATTTTCAAGAGAATTCCTGCCTACATAAGAGGCACTCATCAAAAATCCCCGACAACCAGCAAAATCGGATGATCACTACCAAAAGGATCAAAACAAAGAATCTCCAGTAACCAACAAGCTGGATGGATCAAAAACAAAATCCCTGGCGCAGACCGGACGACCATTCCCATAAAAAGACAAGCAAAAACAAAGAAAGTACATCTCAACGCTCGGCGCATGAGCTAGAGCAGTAAGCCGCCACCATAGCCAAAGGATCAGCTACCGCAAGAAGGGGCATCCAGAGGCACCAAACCAGACGAGGGTTCATACTCGTCAACCAAGGGGTCAGCTACCGCGTCGAAGGAGCATCCCAAGGTTTCACGCTGGCGCATGAGCTAGAGCAGTAAGCCGCCACCACGGCCAAAGGATCAGTTACCACAACATGGAGCATCTGGAGGCTTAACACCAGATGGGGGTGTGTACTCATCAGGCCCTACAAAAGGGGGCTTACTGGGCGAGGGTTCATACTCGTCAAACACCAGATGGGGGTGTGTACTCATCAAGCCTTACAGAAGGGGGCTTACCGGGCGAGGGTTCATACTCGTCAAACCAGATGGGGGTTCATACTCATCAGCCGAAGGGGTCGGCTACCGCGTCAAAGGAGCATCCCGGAAGCGCACAACATTTCCCCAGAGGATCATCCGCCGCAAAGACGGAGCATCTGACGGGCAACCGGGCAAGATGGTCAACTCCTTTACCCTCCAGTCAATCACCTGGGCACAAAAGGCCGGCAGTCGACTGGTCGGGTAAAGGGGGGGCAGCTGTAGACCCCAAATCTTGTCCGACCTCCAAATAAAGAGTAGAAGACCTCCTATTCGAAGATGGACGAAGCCTAACAAGACACTAGGAGAGACTATTAGGCCCCATACTAGGATAGGAAGGATTTTCTGTACAAAAATAAGGTTTCTCGCCTTTTTGGGGATGAGACCACCGTCTCGAAATCAAGACCACCGTCTCGCCTCATGCAAATGGCGAGACCGCCGTCTCGACAAATGAGACGGCGGTCTCGCCACCTGCGAATGGCGAGACGACGGTCTCGTTTTCCCAGACGGCGGTCTCGCCACCTGCGAAGGACGAGACGATGGTCTCGTTTGGCGAGACGGCGGTCTCGACCCTATCAGACGAGAACGGCGGTCTCGCCACTGTTAGGCGCGAAAACCTATAGATAGGGGCTCCCTCCCCTCATTTCCACACACCACACAACATTCTCTCCTCCTTCTCTCTAGGATTTCTCTCTCTAGAATCCCTCCGACGCATTTCTGGAGCTTCTGAGTGTCTTTAGAGTGATTTTTGAGCGTTTCGAGAGGTTTCTGGCGCTGTAGAGTGAAGGGTTGCCACAAAGCACCCTCTTTTTTAAAGAGAATTAATAGAAAAAGCGTGCTTCGGAGGTTTACATTCTCCCTCTCCACTTTTACCGCTTTATTTAAATTACGCAATAGATAGGGCCATGTAGTCATAATATTTTAATTCCGCAAATAAAAGGGCAAAAGCGTGTTTTTCTGGTTTATTTATTAACAAAATAGCTGGCCTGTCATAGGGAACCCGAAAGGGGCGTCGTAAAGGAACTAACACTTCCTTTACACGTAACTAACTCCCTTATCCAACTCTGGTTCTAATGACCAAAGTTGGTTTTTCGAAAACCAACGCCTTTTAAACTCCTTTTCCGATGTTTCCAGTAAAAACATCGGTGGCGACTCCATAGAACCCTTCAAAAATTAGTCCTTGGGTTAGCCCGGTTATCGGACAACCCAAGGAGGACCTTTCGAAAATCTCGCCCCTAGGTTAGCCCGGTTATCGGACAACCTAAAGGCGTTGTAACCACCCATAAAAAACGCGAAAACAAGAGGGTCGAAACCATCGCATCGCTCCGACCGCCCCTCGTTTTTGGTGGCGGCGACAACCACCTAAAACCTTAACACGAAATTTAACATCAACTTTCTAAACCATAAAAAGGATGATGGCAATAAAATAAGAATAGTCACACCTGGGTAATGGAGACAACAAATTATAGAAGCCTGTATAATGTCAACCTCTAAGAACAAGTGTGATTAACAATGAAACCACAGAAGGCTGTAGAGAAGAGGGTTTTCTCAGAAGGTGTAAAGTATCTTTGTTGCCTTGCTCATAATTCTTTTCTTAAAATTGAATGAATGTAAAATTGTATTTTCGAATTTTGTAATTGTATATTTTTTATTTTTCATCAAAACTCATTTAAATAGGAAAATAACATCAGAAAATAGTCGTTAATACTTTCGTAGAGAAAAAATCATGATGTATTCAAAAATATTTATTCTTCAAAACGGATATTTTTCAAATGTAAACTACGATAATTGATTATGTTACCAATATAATAAATTATGACAGAGAGGAAATCGTTTTTCCATTTTTTATGCATCATAATCAATTATGGCAGTGAAAAATATCATGTTACGAAATTTTATCACACTTGTGCTTTGGAGACTTATGCATAAAACCACTTCATCAACTTGTACCTCCATATCCAGTATTCTAAGACTCTATCTAGTCTTCTAGAATCATCTTGGGCTTGCTTTTGTCATCATCTTCTTCAGAATGTATATCTAGTCTTCAGGCTTCATCTTGGGTTTGCTTGAGTCTTGAATGGTTTGAATAATCATATCTTGGGCTTGCTTGAGTCTTGAATGTTGTTGACTTGAATCATCATAAAATCATCTTTTGGGAATGTAGGGACATGTTTCACATTGCCATCAATCTCCCCCTTATTGCTTTCAATACTGACATAACACTTTTCAAAATGTTTCAAGTGATTTTAATCGATTAATTCAAAGTTATATAAGTTAAAATACTGATAGAAATGTTTCTAGCTTATTTTAATCGATTAACCTCAAAGAGTATCAGTTAAAACTATTTCTTAAGAACATATTAATCGATTAATTCGTTTTTAAAAGATAAAAAACTTTTTAGAGGCATTTTCAAATTCTTCCAAAATGGATAATCCTCATGTAGTAGAGAGATAGGAATGATTATACCTATTAATATTGATGCTGACTCACTAATCACTCTACCCTTTAACTCAAGTAGCCTTTGACTTCATCAAATCATTAAGATCTTCAATCTATCATACGGTTTAATAAGATCTTCATCACATTCACCCATAATATGGCAATTGGATACATCCAACGATAATAGACAGGTCCTCCTAGTTTCACTTCTTCAACAAGATGACAAGTTAAATGGACCATCACAGTGAAAAATGATGGAGGCAAAAGGATTTCCAAATGGAAAAGAGTAAGCACAATTCGTTGTTATAGTTTGTCAAAATCTGAGATATTGAGTCTTTTACAACATAATTCCTTAAACAATGAGCAAAACTCTACCAACACTGCAATCACATGGTCAGGTAAAACATTGCGTATAACTATTGGAAGTAAATGTTGCATAAGGATGTGACAATCATGACTCTTGAGTCCAAATATCATAGAGTTTTGTTCATCAATGCAATCAGATATGTTACTTGAGTAACCATCTGGCATTTTTACATGTTAAACATACAAGGATATGAAGCTTGAAGATTTTGATGATGATTCAAGAACAAAGGAGTTAAAGACTTGAAGACTTAGAATCATGTGTATTTACTTGTAATAACTCTGTTTTATGTTTTTGAGTTTCTATAATTAGAGTACAAGATAGCTAGCACATAGTCCATCATCTGAAAACTCATTTTTATCAAATCCACTCTGTGATAATCGATTATCACTTAGAATAATCGATTATCCTGCACTGAAAATTCTTTTTCTGAAAACCTTGTTGTGATAATCGATTATCACTCAGGATAATCGATTATCCCAGCTAGATAATCGATTATTTACACGGATAATCGATTATCCTGATCCTGTTTTACTCCTCTGCGAAAATGGCTATGTAATAATCGATTATCACTCAAGATAATCGATTATCTATGTCTGTTATGAGTTTTGAAATTCAAATCTGCACCAATTTACGAAAACCCTATTCCCAATTCTTATGTTTTCAAAAATCATTATTTCCCAGACCCTATTCTCTCTACTTAAGGTTCTCTAAAGCTCTCTGCAAAACAAAAGTCCTTGTTGAACATTCAAGGACTTGATGTTGCACTTGATGGACATGAAGATTGTTGATTTTGATGATGATTCAAGAACACAAAGACTTAGAGTGTTGAAGACTTGTTTTGTATTGTAATAACTCTGTTTAAATTAGATTGAGTCTGTAATATTAGTGTTTAAGATAGCCGGTACATAGTCTGCACCTTAGAAGCTTCAAAAAGCTCAAATTTATCATCCAGGCTCGGCTTTAATCGATTAAATAGGGAAATAATCGATTAAAACAGTGAGAAAAACCATTTTCTGTATCTGCTCACTAGTTTAATCGATTAAACCACCTGTTAATCGATTAACATGCCTGTTAATCGATTAACAACCCTTTTAATCGATTAAAACAATGTGTTTTGAGGTTCTGTTGATTTTGGCTCTGTAATAATTGATTAATACTTCATTTAATCGATTATTTCAGTCAGATTTTGATTTTTAACTTCAAATCAACCCTATTTTCGAAAACCCTTTTCCCAAGAACCCTAATTTTGAAATTCCCAATTCCCAAACCCTAATTTCTCTACTTAAGCTTCTCTATGGCACTCAGAAAAGTAGAACAACCTTTTTCATACAAAAGTTAAGTGTTGTGAGTGCCAGAGAACTGTTTATTGCAAGAAAAAGGGGCTTTTGGAACCTAGTGTGGGCTAGAAGCGATAAGAATCACTAAGTGGAGTTCTTAGTGGATTGTGTGTTGTGCCGTCTCTAGGGAAAATTGTTCATCATCTCTTGTGGATTTCAAGAGAGGTGTTTTCTTATCTTTATTTTTTCCATTGTAATTTGTTTGTAACAACTTGATCATAGTGACAGCGTTAGTCCTCTATTTGAGTGATTAGCAACTGGACGTAGGGTCTTTTGATCCGAACCAGTATAAATCTCCTGTATAAGATTCTCTTCTCTTCTCTATTTACATTTACACAGTTTTTAATCGGTAAAATTTGGGGAAAATTTTGAAAACCTAATTTTTATTAAGAAACCAATTCACCCCCCCCCCCTCTTGGTGTTTGTCCGACCACGCGAACATTCCGCTGCGCGATTCTAATAAGTGGTATCAGAGCTTGCTTTGATAGTCATTCAAATTTTCGAAAATGGCCAGACAGAATCAAACTTTTGCCGAAGGTGCGTCTATCAACAGACCCCCACTTTTTGCGGGTCAAAATTATCCTTTTTGGAAGGTACGAATGCAAATGTTTTTAGAGTCTGTTGATAGAGGCGTTTGGGACGCTATTTTAAATGGTTCATATGTTCCTAAAGTTACTGAGAACGGTGTTGACATTCTTAAACCTTTTTCTAGATGGACTGCAGAAGAAAACAAAAAAGCACAATTTGACGTTAGGGCTAGAAATATAATTTCATCTACTCTAACCCTTGACGAGTTTTATAGGATTTCTGTTTGTAAAAGTGCACAGGAAATGTGGGAAATCCTTAGAGTGACCCACGAAGGTACTGACGACGTTAAGAGAGCACGCAAAAACTCCCTAATCCAAGAATACGAGATGTTCCGGATGCAACAAGGAGAAAATATATTCGACGTTCAAAAGCGTTTCACTCATATTGTGAATCATCTCACCGGATTAGGTAAAGTATTTGAAGTTGATGAATTAAATGTTAAAATTTTGAAATCTTTGGATAGGAAGTGGCAACCTAAGGTGACGCCCATCTCGGAGTCACAAAATCTTTCCACAATGTCAATGACGGCACTATTTGGAAAGCTAAGAGAACATGAGCTTGAGCTTGGTAGGCTAAATGATGAAGAAGGACAATTTCAAAAGAAGAATCTAGCCTTAAAAACCGAAATCTCCAAAGGTAAAAATAAAAAGGAAGAAGAAGACTCAAACGATGAAGAAGAAGAGTTGAGTCTTATGATAAAGAAGTTCACCAAATTCATGAAAGCAAAAGGAAGGCATCCATTCAAAGGTAAAGGAAACGTAAGAGAAAATACTTCCATTAATATAAAATGCTATGGATGTGGTGAAGCAGGACATGTAAAGACCGAATGTCCAAATAAGAAGAACGATGAATTCAAAGGCAAAAATGTCTTCAAGAAGAAAGTCTATATTGCTTGGGACAACAGTGATTCAAGCTCGGAATCAAGTGACTCGGAAGTTGAAGCAAATATTTGCTTAATGGCAAATGACAACATTTCTTCCGATTTTGAGGTAAGTGATTTTGACTCATCTTCAAGTGATGATGAAAATAATTATGATGAATTGGAAAATGCTTATAATGAATTGTTTAGTGCTTTTAAGAACTTGAAGAATGAATATAAAGCTGTAAAGAAGAATCTAAGTAGATCCGAAAAGGAAATAGACTCTTTAAAAATGAAAATCACATGTTTAGAAGAAAAGGAGTCCTTAGAAACGAAAATTGTATGTTTAGATGAGGAAAATGATAAGAACTTAGCATGTGCAAATTGTAAAGAGCATGAATATGACATAGATATTCTTAACCATTTGCTAGACAAAGCCGAAAAGGAAATAGATGATCTTAAGAAGCATGAAATGGTGTTTGCTCAAAATAGTGTAAACCATCAAGTTTCTTTGAAAAAGCCTAAAATTAAAAAGAGAAGAGTATGGGTAGAAAAAAGAAACTAGAGCATCTATGATTAGAAATGCATCATTTTCAAATGTTACATCTAAAACATGTTTTTATTGTATGAAACATGGTCATACTTCAAATAGATGTAAAATCAAACATTTTGGTGTTCCTAAAGGAAAATATATTTGGGTTCCTATAGTTAAATGAATTGTTTGTATCTTGTATTTATTCAAAGAAAATTGATCATTTAGTATGTTTTGAATAGGATGCATATTAGGCCAATTATAAAATCAACTCCCTATGAATTGTTAAATGGTAGAAAGCCTAATGTTGCTCATTTGAAAATTTTTGGATGTAAGTGCTTTGTGTTGAATAATGGAAAGGACAACTTAGGAAAATTTGACTCTAAAGCTGATGAGGGAATTTTCTTAGGTTATTCATTAACTAGTAAGGCTTACAGGGTGTTTAATAGAAGAACTTTAAATATAGAAGAATCTATTCATGTTACTTTTGATGAGATTGTAGACCTTGGGGGAAATCCTCTTGAGTCAAATAAAGAACTTGCAGGTGATGATGAGTATATAAGAGAAGCTCTTGATGAATTATATTTGGAAGAAAATGAGCCTTCTCAAACGCCTGAATTAGCAAAAGAATGGCAATCACCTAGAGGATTCTCAATGGACAATATCATAGGTGACATCTCAAAAGGGGTAAGAACAAGAAATATGACTAATTTTTGTATGTCTGTAGCTTTTGTGTCACAGATTGAACCCAAAAATGTTGAGGAAGCACTTAAAGATGACCAATGGTGCATAGCCATGCAAGAAGAACTTAACCAATTTGAAAGGAATCAAGTCTGGGAATTAATCCCAAGAGAAGAGTCACATCAAGTAATTGGAGCCAAATGGGTGTTTAGAAATAAACTTGATGAAGATGGGAACATAAAGAATAAAGCCAGACTTGTTGCCAAAGGCTATTGTCAGGAGGAAGGTATAGACTATGATGAAACTTATGCTCCTGTTGCCAGGTTAGAGGCTATACGCCTACTTCTTGCTTATGCATCTTTGATGAAATTTAAATTATATCAAATGGATGTTAAGAGTGCATTTTTGAATGGTTTTATTAAAGAAGAAGTTTATGTGGAGCAACCCCCTGGTTTTGAAGATTTTAAATATCCTAATCATATTTTTAAATTAAAGAAAGCTTTATATGGGTTGAAACAAGCTCCTAGATCTTGGTATGAAAGGCTAAGTAGTTTCCTAACATCAAATAATTTTTCTAGAGGAAAAATTGATTCTACACTGTTTATAAAGAAAGTAAAAGAACATATCTTATTGGTCCAGGTATATGTTGATGATATTATTTTTGGATCAACTGATAATTCGTTATGTGTAGAATTTGCTAAGATAATGCAGGGAGAGTTTGAAATGTCTATGATGGGAGAATTGACATTCTTCCTTGGACTACAAATCAAGCAACTTAAAGATGGCATTTTCATTTCTCAAACCAAATACTGCAAAGAGATACTTAAAAAGTTTGGAATGGACACCTCAAAGGAAGCTAACACACCCATGTGAACTTCATGCTATCTAGACAAGGATGAATCAGGTTTGGAAGTTAATCAATCTATGTATAGAGGTATGATAGGTTCACTGTTATACTTAACTGCAAGTAGACCTGATATTATGCATTCTGTCTGTGTGTGTGCTAGATTTTAGGCTTGTCTAAAAGAATATTACCTAATTGCAGTAAAACATATTTTAAAATATTTAAAAGGAACTATTGGTTTTGGATTATGGTATCCTTCTGATGCTTGTACTAGTTTAATAGGATATTCTGATGCTGATTATGGTGGATGCAAAATTGATAGGAAAAGTACTAGTGGGACATGTCATTTGTTAGGTTCATCCTTAGTATCTTGGCATTCTAAGAAACAAGCTTGTGTTGCTTTATCTACCACTGAAGCTGAATATATTGCAGCTGGTAGTTGTTGTGCTCAAATTCTGTGGATGAAACAACAGTTAGAAGATTATAGTATATTTTTAAATGACATACCTTTGATGTGTGATAATACGAGTGCAATCAATCTTACTAAGAATCCAGTAATGCACTCAAGGACTAAGCATATAGAGATTAGACATCACTTTTTGAGAGATCATATCAGCAAAGGAAACTGTAAAATAGAGTACGTTGATACAAAGCATCAATTAGCAGATATTTTTACTAAGCCTCTACCCAAGGATAGATTTTATGATCTTAGAAGAGACTTAGGGATATTAGAAATAGCTTAAATTCTGCTTATTTAGACAATTTTTGGATGATTGTAATGTTAAAATTCATTATACAGAATGTTGATAGTTTATCATGTGTTAAAACCTCAAAAATATGATGTACTCTCTGGAATAATCTATTAATTGGAGTTATAATCGATTATTTGCATCCAAAACACTCAAAACAGGGCATTCCTCTCTGGATTAATCGATTAATTCGATAATTAATCGATTAAATACAAAATTAATTGATTATCTGCTCAATTTAATCGACTAAATGACTCTGACACTGGTTTAATCGATTAATTTGAGTTTTAATCGATTAAATCTGGCAAGTTTGGCTTCCTAACCGTTGCCAACGGATCTCTTGACCTATATTCACTTCCATATGACCGTTGGACATGCTTGATTATAAATAGGGGCCTCCATATCACTTATACTCACTTCTATCTCTTGAAATCAAGCTTTCTTACCTTATTCTAGCTAACTTGCCCTCTTCTCACTACACTTAGCTTTCTAAATCTTCTTATTACTCTTCTAATCTCTCAATGGCCTCATCTTCTCGTGCTAAGATCCCTACTAGAAGAAGATCTGCACCCTCATCTCGTCCCCTTCCTAATTCTGTAAAAGGATGGATCTCAGATGCAGATGGCCAACAAGAATTTCTGACCTACTGGAAGGAACGTGCTATTATTTCTCCCAAGTTTCTTATTGGTGAGCAATTCATCAATAGGGGATTCAACTTTCCCAACCTTCTTGAAATTCAAGGAGTTCTCCCCTTCATCCAAATGCAAGGTATTTATTATCCTGACTTATTTAGGGTATTTTACTCAAGATTTAAATTTAGAGATCAAATTGCTACCTCTAGAGTAAAGAGTGTCACAATTATTCTTGACGATGATATTTGGGAAAACGTCGCTCACTTTCCAATTAGAGAAGATGCTATTAACATTTATGGTGAGTTAGATGATTTTGACAGATTCTTAGCTTACCGTTCTTTTTTGCGAAATCCCTCCATGGAGATTGGACGTCTTCTTCTTGTTGGACCTTTAAAGAAGGAGGAACGCATGATTCTACATCTAATTGTCTAGATCCTATGTCCTCGGGCTACAAATCATGCTCAATGTTCTTCAATTGATCTTAGGATTATTCATGCCATAATGAATAATGAGCCTTTAGATTGGGGCATTCTTGTCACCATGACTATGTTAAAAGTCAAACGCCATCCCACCTTCAAAATTCCATATGCTCTCCTTGTCTCTCAGATTCTTGAATACAAAGGAGTCAATGTCGAAGGTGAAAAAACAGTAAGAACAAATAACTTGAATCGCATGCTTGACAGCACATTGATCCAACTACAAATGGTGCGTGTCAACGACATTTACGTTCACAAGGATGACGTTCCGAATCAAGGTGGTGACAATGAAGATTCTGATGAAGATATGCCTCCTGCTGCTGAGTTTCCCTCTGATCAAATCCAAAGTGTTGGAACTTCCTCTACTCATCATGAAACCCGACAATCAATGGAAGACATGTTATCTGACATGAATCAGAGGATGCAATCATTCTTCACTCTTTCTGGAGTACGACATGAGGAAATAATTCGTCGTATATCTGATGTAGATGATAAAGTGTGCCGCTTAGAAAATAGATTTGATGCACACTTTCATAGTGATGATAGTGAAGAATTTTAAATTTGTTGTTATTTTTCTTCTTCTTATTGAAATGAATGCTTATCTCTGAAATAAAATGTGATGTTTTGTTATTGCTTTGATTGAGGGGGAGTTTTCTCTATGTTATGCATATTTTGAGGGGGAGCTCTTATGTTTGTAATAGATGAATTATTTTTTATTCTAATCAAAATAGGGGGAGAAAATATTTAAAGCCTAATTTGATTGTTTTTAAATATTATCTGGTATGTTTAATGTGTTTGTTAGTATGACAGATAAAACAGGTTATTACAAGGCTTTAAAAGATAATTTTGATCATCATCAAAAAGGGGGAGATTGTTGAACATTCAAGGACTTGATGTTGCACTTGATGGACATGAAGATTGTTGATTTTAATGATGATTCAAGAACACAAAGACTTAGAGTGTTGAAGACTTGTTTTGTATTGTAATAACTCTGTTTAAATTAGATTGAGTCTGTAATATTAGTGTTTAAGATAGTCGGTACATAGTCTGCACCTTAGAAGCTTCAAAAAGCTCAAATTTATCATCCAGGCTCGGCTTTAATTGATTAAATAGGGAAATAATCGATTAAAACAGTGAGAAAAACCATTTTTTGTATCTGCTCACTGGTTTAATCGATTAAACCACCTGCTAATCGATTAACAGGCCTGTTAATCGATTAAAACAGTGTGTTTTGGGGTTCTGTTGATTTTGGCTCTGTAATAATCGATTAATACTTCATTTAATCGATTATTTCAGTCAGATTTTGATTTTTAACTTCAAATCAACCCTATTTTTGAAAACCCTTTTCCCAAGAACCCTAATTCCGAAATTCCCAATTCCCAAACCCTAATTTCTCTACTTAAGCTTCTCTATGGAACTCAGAAAAGTAGAACCTTTTTCATACAAAAGTTAAGTGCTGTGAGTGCCAGAGAACTGTTTGTTGCAAGAAAAAGGGGCTTTTGGAACCTGGTGTGGGCTAGAAGCGATAAGAATCACTAAGTGGAGTTCTTAGTGGATTGTGTGTTGTGCCGTCTCTAGGGAAAGCTGTTCATCATCTCTTGTTGATTTCAAGAGAGGTGTTTTCTTATCTTTATCTTTTCCATTGTAATTTGTTTGTAACAACTTGATCATAGTGACAACGTTAATCCTCTGTTTGAGTGATTAGCAACTGGACGTAGGGTCTTTTGATCCGAACCAGTATAAATCTCCTGTGTAAGATTCTCTTCTCTTCTCTATTTACATTTACACAGTTTTTAATCGGTAAAAGTTGGGGAAAATTTTGAAAACCTAATTTTTATTAAGAAACCAATTCACCCCCCCTCTTGGTTTTTGTCCGACTACGCGAACATTCCGCTGCGCGATTCTAACACTTTTCATACAAAAATTTAAGAGTTGTGATTGCTAGAGGACTTTCTATAGGGAATAAAAAGGGGCTTTTGAAAACATAGTGTGGGCTAAAAGCGATAAGAATCACTGAGTGGGTTTCTTGGTGGATTGTGTGTTGTACTGTCTCTAGAAAAAGCTATTGTTCATCCTTTATGGATTCAAAGGAGGTGTTCATCTCTTGTGTGACTCAAGAGAGGTGTTTTCTAATCCTTATCTTTTTCAATTTGTAAAATGTTGTAACTTGTGATTATAGTGACAGCGTGAATCCTCTTTTAGACCGATTAACAAATGGACGTAGGGTCTTTTGATCTGAACCAATATAAATCATCTATGTAATCTTCTTTCCTTTATCTCTTTACATTACAAGCATTTTAATCGGTGAAATTTGGGGAAAATTTTCAAAACCCTAATTTTTTTTAAGAAACCAATTCACCGCCCTCTTGATTTTTGTCCCTAAACATGAACATTTCGCTACACGATTCTAACAAGTGGTATTAGAGCTTGCTTTGATAGTCATTCAAATTTCGAAAATGGTCGGACAAAACCAAACATTTGCCGAGGGTGCTTCTATCAATAGACCCCACTTTTTGCGGGGAAAAATTATCCTTTTTGGAAAGTTAGAATGCAAATATTTTTGGAGTCTGTTGATAGAGGTGTTTGGGATGCTATTATAAATGGTCCTTTTATTCCCAAAGTTATTATAAATGATGTAGAAGAACCAAAACCATTTTCTAGATGGACGGTTGAAGAAAATAGGAAAGCTCAATATGATGTTAAGGCTAGAAATATAATTTCATCTGCTTTAACCCTTGATGAGTTTTACATGATATCTGTTTGCAAAAGTGCTCAAGAAATGTGGGAAATGTTAAGAGTATCCCATGAAGGTACCGATGATGTAAAAAGAGCATGAAAGAACTCATTAATTCAATATGAGATGTTCCGAATGCAACAAGGAGAAATGATCTTTGACGCTCAAAAACGTTTCACACATATTGTGAATCATCTCACTAGACTTGGTAAGATATTTTATACTGATGAATTAAATGTGAAAATTCTTAAATCTTTGGATAGGAAATGACAACCAAAGGTGACGACCATCACAGAGTCACAAAATCTTGCTACCATGACTATGGCGGCTCTCTTTGGAAAGTTGAGAGAGCATGAACTTGAACTTGGAAGGCTAAACGATGAAGAAGGCCAACATCAAAAGAGAAACCTTGCCTTCAAAACCGAAATTTCAAAAAATAAAAACAAGAAGGAGGAAGAAGACTCTGAAAATGAAAAATATGAAAACTTGAGTCTCATGATCAAGAAATTTACAAAGTTCATGAAAGCTAAAGGGAAACAACTTTTCAAAGGTAAGGGAAAGGTAAGAGAAAGTTCTTCTTTAAATTTTAAATGTTATGGTTGTGGTGAAACAGGGCATGTAAAATCTGATTGTCCAAACAAGAAAAGTGATGATCATAAAGGCAAGAAATTCTTCAAAAAGAAAGCCTATATATCTTGGGATGATAGTGACTCAAGTTCGGAGTCAAGTGACTCAGAAGTTGAAGCAAATATTTTCTTAATGGCAAATGATAACATTTCTTCTGACTCTGAGGTAAGTGATTATGATTATTCTTCAAGTGATGATGAAAATGATTATGATGCCTTGCATAATGTATATCAAGAGTTGTTTACTGATTTTAAGGACTTAAAATCTGAATATAAAACCTTGAAAAAGTGTTTGAATAAATCAAAAAAAGAAGTGGAATCCTTGAAAAAGAAAATTTCATGTTTAGAGGAAAAAGGAAATAAACAAATAACATGTGCATCATGTAAAGAATATGAATATGATATTGACATACTTAGCCACTTACTTGATAAAGCTAAGAAAGAATTAAGTGATTGTTATAAGGATGAGGTTATTGTACAAACTAGAGAAAATTGTCATGTTCAAATAAAAAAATCCCAAAAGTAAAAGAACCCGAAGAGTATGGATTGAAAAAAGATCGAAATCTTCTCAAAATAAAATTGTATCATTTTCAAGAATTACATCTTGTAGACCCCAAATCGTGTTCGACCTCAAAATAAAGAGTAGAAGACTTTCGTTCGAAGATGGGCAAGGCCTAAAAGGTCCCTAGGATAGATCAATAGGCCCCATTTTAGAATAAGAAGGTCTTTTGTACGCAAAAAATAAGAAATTCCACCTAAAGGGCCGAGATCGCTGTAGACCCCAAATCTTGCCCGGCCTCCAAATAAAGAGTAGAAGACCTCCTATTTGAAGATGGACAAAGCCTAACAAGCCATTAGGAGAGACTATTAGGCCCCATACTAGGATAGGAGGGAGTTTCTGCGCAAAAAATAAGTTTTCTCGCCTTGTTGAGACGAGAACGCCGTCTGGATTTCCCAGACCGCCGTCTCGCCACCTGCGAAGGGCGAGACGGCGGTCTCGTTTCCCCAGACGGCGGTCTTGCCGCGTTTGCCAGGTCGAGACGGCGGTCTCGTTGGACGAGACGGCGGTCTCGACCCTGTCAGACGAGACCGGCGGTCTCGCCACTGCCAGGCGTGAAAACCTATAAATAGGGGCTCTCCCCCCCTCATTTCCACACACCACAAGCTTCTAGCTCTCCCTTCTCTCTAAAACTTCTCTCTAGAATCCCTCCGACGCATTTCCGGAGTTTCAGAGTGCCTTTGAGAGCGTTTTTTCGGCGTCTAGAAGAGTTTCAGACGTCTTGTAGAGTGTAGGGCTGCCAAAAAGCACCCTCTTTTAAAAGAGAAATAACAAAGAAAGCTTGCTTCAGAGGTTCAAATTCTCCCTCTCTACTTTTTACTGCTTTAATTTAAATTATTCAATAGATTAGGGCCATGTACTCATCATTTTAAATTTCGCACAATAAAAAGGGCAAATGAGTATTTTCCGGTTTATTTATTAACATAAAAAGCTGGCCTATCATAGGGAACCCGGAAGGGGCGTAGTAAAGGAACTAATACTTCCTTTACCACGTAACTAACTCCCTTACCCAACTCTGGTTCTAATGACCAAAGTTGGTTTTCGAAAAGCAACGCCTTTTAAACCTTTTCCGATGTTTCTGGTAAAAACATCGGTGGCGACTCCATAGAACCCAAAATAAATAAAGTCCTTGGGTTAGCCCGGTTATCGGACAACCCAAGGACACCTTTCGAAAACCTCGCCCCTAGGTTAGCCCGGTTATCGGACAACCTAAAGGTGTTAGAAAAGTAGTTTTAAATCAAGAGGGGGGGTGAATTGATTTTTGAAAGTTTTTCGCAATACACAGATTATCTAATTCGAAAATTAAGTTTCTAAAAATCTTTTTGAATTACCAAGCAATCAAACAATATAAGCGCAGCAACTGAAATTAAAGAGAGAAAGGTTAGGAAAGATTTCACCGGTAATTTTATACTGGTTCACCCAATACCAGGGCTACGTCCGAGTCTCCGGCCAAATTCAGTGGGTTCCACTAGAATAGATGTTTCTGAGACTCACCCTCTTACACCTATTCTAACTCTCCACCAAGAACCAAATTCCAGCTCTTGGAAACCTCTGCAACCAAATTCCGGTAGCGAGAGAAACCGAGTGCCCAAATTCCAGGCACCACACACAAGAACCAAATTCCAGCTCTTGCTTTAACCTTTCCACCAAGAACCAAATTCCAGTTCTTGGCAACTTTCTACAACAGTTGCAGAAAACTTGTACCCAAATTCCAGGTACAAAAGCAGTACAAATGAATGAATAGAAATTTAAAAGAAGAAACAAAGAAAGCTCAAGCCGGATTACACCAATCCACGGTCAGTTTCTTCTTCAAAGAAATGCAAAGTGCCTCAAGAAAGATTTCAAAAGAAGTTCACAAAAACAGTTGTGTATCTTTCTTGAAAAATGCTAATAGTTGTTTGTATTGATTGCTTGAATTGTGTAAAAGCGATATTCAATCTACTGTTTAAAAGTTTCAAGCAATTCTGTTTATAAAAGAGTATTTTCAAATCTGCTTGCATTAATTAATCTGTTGAAAGTTTGTTTTAATCTGTTGAAATAGCCGTTATAATCTGTTAAAAGTCCTTTCAACCCATTAATGCATTCTTGATCTTTAACGAGAAAATGTTTTAGTTGATACAACCATGTTTATATCGGTTAAAGCGTTTTACAAACATTTTCTAAGTATAAAACAATCGATTGAATCGCGTATTAATCGATTGATTTGTTTAAAAACCTTCTTATAAAACTTTCGAAGTTATTTTAGGTGATATAAAGTCGTTTCAATCGATTGAAAAACTGCACATATATTTTCAAGTCATTTTAATCGATTGAAAGTTTGTTTTAATCGATTGAAAAGATTTTCTAAGTTATTTTAATCGATTGAAATACGTTTTAATCGATTGAAACAGATCTGATCGGTCATAATTCAATTCGATCGATCATATCCAACTACGATCGGTCATAATCTCATTACGATCGATCATCACGACATCAAAGTAATTTTAATCGATTGAAACGTGTTTTAATCGATTAAAATAGTTCGATCGCTCATATTTAAGATCTGATCGATTATAATGCATTCGACCTATTATATTCCAATTCTAATCGGTCATAATGATTTCTAAAGGGTTTTAATCGATTAAAAGAAGTTTGTATCGATTAAAATATTGTAAAAACAATTCTTTACGCATTCTTAGTGATTTTAATCGTTTCTTAAAAAACTATATCAGTTAAAACTATTGTTAAGAAGGTTCTTTGTCAAAATGCTTTTGTTTGATTTGTTTAAAACTATTTTTGAGGCATTTTGCAAATTGAGTGAAGAAGCTTTATGCGGTGGAAAAGGTAAAGTGGTTTTACCTAAGCTTTCGTTTAGACACACTAAGTCTTCGACTCCATTCTTACGAGTGACTTGTTTGGCTAGCTGCGAGTTGACCCTTGACTTTATCTTTGACTTCATCAAATCAATGAGATCTTTGCTAGGATCACTTTCGGTCTCCCCTATTTGATGAAGACAAACACCATTTTGAAAAAACAATCTACGCAAAATAAGTCACTTGATAATGCGGTTAGGTGAGAAATATAAGAATGTAATAAAGTTTTGTTTCTCCCCCTAAAACTTATTTCTCCCCCTAAAATGTTGTTCTTAAATTTATCTTAAAGTGATGCAACTATTTCTCCCCCTTTTGACTTCATCAAAAATAGGGAATAGAAGAGAGAAGAATGTAAGGTTTCGAAAAATATGCTCAAGTTTTTGAAAATACAAAAGTGAATCAATATTTCACTCATGAAAAGAATCAATTAAAGTTGATTCAAACTTATCTCCATTAACACGTTTGTAATGAATACAATTAACACGTGTAAAGATAAGGGAATCACGCTTTAGTAGCATGTTCTGAAGCTTGACCATTAACTAAAGCCTTTAATCTTTCTTCCCAGAATAAAAATCGATTAAAAGCGAGCATAATCGGTTAAAATGTTCTTGGTAAATGATTTTAATCGATTGAAAGAAAAGTTTAATCGATTAAAACATTTAAGATTTTGAAAACATGAAATTTTTAGAAAAAACAATCGATTATTTCAACTTTAAATCGATTAAAAAAGTAATGCAATTTGTTGTTTAGTTTATTTAACCAGATTAAAAGGTGTTATTATTGACTAAAACAACCGAGACTTGCACTCTAAGTAATGTTTGATGCGTCTAAGATGCCTAACTCGGTGCGAATTTTGAAAAACCTATCACTAGCAAGGGGTTTTGTGAAAATATCTGCTAGTTGTTTTTCGGTTTCTATAAAAAAGATCTCGCAATCACCTTTTAGAATATGATCTCTAATAAAATGATGCCTTATTTCTATATGCTTTGTTCTAGAATGTTGAATTGGATTTTTAGTTAGCATTATGGCACTGGTATTATCGCATAAGAGAGGGATTTTCACGAGGGTTAAGCCAGTAATCCTCAAGCTGCTTGTTTTATCCGAGAGAGGCGAGCACGACAGCGCCGGCGACGATATATTACGCTTCGTGTGTAGACAAAGCAACACATGGCTGCTTCTTCTTTGTGCCAAGAGATTAGGCGCTTCCTAGGAGATGACGGGTGCCACTTGGTACTCTTTACGTCAAGTTCTGACTGCAAAATCGAGTCGAGAATATCCAACTAAATTCGGTTTAGACTCACCTGGATACCATAACCCAACATTTAAAGTCCCCTTGAGATACTTGAGGATCCTTTTTGCGGCGATAAGGTGAGACTCTTTTGGTGCGGTTGGAACTGGCACACATACGGACACTGAACATAATGTCGAGTGCGCTAGGCTGTTAAATACGATAAAGAACCAATAAGCCCCCTATATTTGGTTTCATCAACAGATTTCCCTTTTTCATCGAGAATCAAGGTAGCGGTTTGTTGACATAGGTGTTGATGCCTCCTTGCGGTGTTCCATTTCAAATCTCTTGGCGGTTACATGCGGTACTTTGATTGATGAAGAAGACTTCCTTCTTGAAGTTGTTTGACTTGCGGTCAAGGAAGTAATTAAGTTCCCCCATCATTGACATCTCAAACTCACCCTGCATGTCTTTCATGAAATCTTTGCATAAAGTCTCATTAGTAGCACCAAATATGATGTCATCAACATAAACTTGAACCGAGAATTATATCATTATTCGAGTTTCTTTAGAAACAAAGTTTTGTCCACCAAACCTCTATGATAGCCCTTTGAGATAAGAAAGTTACTTAACCTTTCATACCATTGCCTTGGGGCTTGTTTGAGACCATACGGGGCTTTCTTCAACTTTGTAAACATATTACGGATGAATATGATCTTCAAACCAATTGGTTGAGTGACAAAAACTTCTTCATTCAAATATCCATTCAAGAAAGCGCTTTTGACATCCATTTGGAACAACACTGAAATTTTTAATAGAAGCATAGGCAA
Source organism: Sphenostylis stenocarpa (assembly GCA_963425845.1). Taxonomy (NCBI): domain Eukaryota; kingdom Viridiplantae; phylum Streptophyta; class Magnoliopsida; order Fabales; family Fabaceae; genus Sphenostylis; species Sphenostylis stenocarpa. The sequence continues at coordinate 5,504,519 of OY731401.1, read as the reverse complement.
GCGGTAATCTAACGACTTCTAACCTAGCAAGCTGGAGCATATGTTTCATCAAAGTCTATCCCTTCTTGCTTGATTGTACCCTTTAGCGACTAATGCGGCTTTATTTCTTGTGATTATGCCATTTTCATCCATTTTATTCCTAAAAACCCATTTTGAACCTACGAGTTGTCATCATCCAAGCAAATAAGCGTATTTTTATTAATGTAGTATGATGGGTGTTATTCTCACTTATAGTGAACCAGGTCATCATTATCTTTTGAAGAATGAGTCATTTTTAACTTTGTTGTTTTCCGGTGGTATCATATGCACAAGTGATTAAAAAAAACTTATTACGGTAGAGTGGGCAATGATTAGTAATGAGGACAGGTGATGACAATCAATCCAGAATTCTAAAACAATATAAAATTTATCCTGTCTTGACCATAAAACATACATTCCCTGTACCACGTTATTCAATTTTTGAATTCTTTGTTCGAGATTGGTTCCCTTATAGTGTCACCTCGTGACATTGATGATTAAAGCAAATATTCAAAGTTGCACGGTTCGATGAATTTCACCAAGAGTTTTGAACCAATGCATGCTCAAAATTATTTCAAATATATTGCAATGTAATATCAAGAAATTTAATGAAAACATGTATTTATTGGATTTCCTAGTAATGAATAACTTATTACCAGAAACAATTATCACTAAAAAATTTTTGATAAACTATGTTTTCGGTCCTAACGAGTTTGACTTGTTTGTAACTAGTGTCTATAAGAAAAGTTACGAGTCTATTCTTTGATAATTTCTTTGATTTTTAGTGTATTACCATGCGGCATTCCATGTAAGGATAAAATAACATTTTCATCTATGGATAACTTTCCTACATGTAAAGTTTGCGGTATTTCAATCGGCAATAACTTTCCCACATTTATTCCACTAGTCTTAGTTTCTAATTAAAGATACGTTCGGCATGTGCGACACAATTTACGGGATAGTGGGTGAATCGGTTAATTTGTTCTTGGGAATAATGTTGATTTGGTCAAAGAAATCTTTAAAGATTTATTGCGAGATAATAGACAACGAGTTTTTGTTTTGAATTTCCCTGTCAAACTTCAATTTGATGTTATAAGTCTTGTTTACGAGATCCTAATCAATTGATTAATCAACTCATTATCTATTAATTTGATTCTTGTCATTAGAGTTGAAAACATCTACGGTGAATTAATCGATTTGTTTTATGAAAGAATCGATTTGTAAGGTACGAGAATGTAATAAAAAAATATCACCGGTATTTAAATCGATTAAAACATAAATGAATCGATTAATTTTGATCCTAAGTGTTTTTAGTTGATATAAATTTATTCTAATCGATTAAAACGACTAAACCAACATTACGAGGACAATTTAATCGATTATTTCGACATTTCAATCGATTAAAATGGTACGGTAAGTTATTTCAATCGATTAATATTGGTTTATATCAATTAAAACAATTAATTTAAATACACGAACACTGGTTTCGCGACTACGATCTTCAAGGGATTCCCGAGACTTGTTCTGCAAAGCAATTGAGTATTTTTACGGTACCCTTTATAATTATTGGGTCACGATCATGTTATTTGAAAAGAATTAATCTTTGGAACCCATTTCATTCTTCCTTTAGGAATGGCATACTTTTTGATTACTGCAATATTTAACGAGTGCCCTTTTTTCATACGGTAAGAGCATTTAATTACGAGTATGAATTCCTATTTGTTTTTGTTTCTTGGATCTAGATTTAAATCCTATTCAGATTTGTCAAAAATTAATTTTTGAGATCCAAGTAATACATCTAGATTGGCTTGCCCCTGAGTGAACTTTGAAGCGAGTTTGAGATAAGAATTCAATTTTCTTTTGCAATTCGAGACAGTTTTGCATGGTTTATTGCATTTACAATCGAGTTATCATGAATCAGTTTCAAGAATTCATTATCAGTTTCATTTTCACTAATCTGTTTTTCCGGAGAATCAACCTTGTTAACTAGCCGAGTTATTTAATCCTTTTAGCCTATTATTTTCTTTTTGAAGTTTCTTAGCCTCCTCATGCATTTCATTAAATGCTTCTTGTAATGCATCATAGTTAACTATATTTGAAGAGGAGCTAGAACTTACCTGGCTGGTTTGTGGATTTTGACTCGCCATTAAGCAAAGATTGGCTTCTTCATTTTCGAGTTATACTGTTGATGACGTATCATTATCATCCCAGGCTATGTAGGCTCTTCTTTTTGATTTTTCCTCTTTCTTTTCACTTTGTTTATTTCTTTACTGGACATTCCATTTTAACATGGCCACTGTTTGCCACAACCATAACATTTAAAGTTAGAAGAATCAGTTCTTTTCTCATACCTTTTGTGTCTTTCCTTGTCTTGGATCTTTTTCTTGAGGAATTTGTTGAATTTCCTAACAAGCGGTCCAAGGTTCTCATTATCTTCTTCGATTCTTGATTTTCTTCAACTTTAAGTGCAATGCTTACGTTCTTCTTCTCAGAGACTTCTTGCTCATTGAATCTTGTGATTTCCATTTCATGTTCTCCGAGTTTTCCAAACGAGTGAGATTGTTGTCATGGTGGACGAGATCTTTTGATTACGATATTGCGGTGACTTTTGGTTGCCGAGGACATGTCAAGACATTTCAACACTTTAATATTTAATTCTTCCTTATCAAAGGTCTTACCTAGGCCCATTAAATGGTTGATGATGTGCGTGAAGCGTTTACGCACATCTGCGATGCTTTCACCATTACGCATTTTAAACGGCTCATACTCTCTTATCAAAGTGTGTTTTACGGCTCTTTTAACATCTGCGGTCCCTTCATGAGTGACCTCAAGAACATCCCACATCTCCTTGGCGAGAATTGCCTTTGGGACACCACTGAAAAATTCATCCATGTTAAGAGCGAAGTAATTATATTTTTTGCATTACGGTCACTTTGAACTTTCTTCTTTTCTTCTTCATTCAAGCTTGACCATCCTTTATACGTAATTAAAGGACCATTAGTAATAACATCCCAAGCATTTACGTCGATGGATTCAATGAAGATTTTCATCCTAATTTTCGGAAAGGATAATGCATTCCCTGAGAATAGTGGAGGTGCGTTAATAGATGCCCCCTCGGAAAACGGTAATCTGTTCTCGGCCATGGATCAAGAGACTTGAATAACTTTCAAGCACCTTGCTACGATGCCAATTGTTAGAAAAGTAGTTTTAAATCAAGAGGGGGTGAATTGATTTTTGAAAGTTTTTCGCAATACACAGATTATCTAATTCGAAAATTAAGTTTCTAAAAATCTTTTTGAATTACCAAGCAATCAAACAATATAAGCGCGGCAAGCTGAAATTAAAGAGAGAAAGGTTAGGAAAGATTTCATCGGTAATTTTATCTTGGTTCACCCAATACCAGGGCTACGTCCGGTCTCCGGCCAAATTCAGGTGGGTTCCACTAGAATAGATGTTTCACGAGACTCACCCTCTTACACCTATTCTAACTCTCCACCAAGAACCAAATTCCGGCTCTTGGAAACCTCTGCAACCAAATTCCGGCCAGCGAGAGAAACCGGTGCCCAAATTCCAGGCACCACACACAAGAACCAAATTCCGGCTCTTGCTTTAACCTTTCCACCAAGAACCAAATTCCAGTTCTTGGCAACTTTCTACAACAGTTGCAGAAAACTTGTACCCAAATTCCAGGTACAAAAGCAGTACAAATGAATGAATAGAAATTTAAAAGAAGAAACAAAGAAAGCTCAAGCCGGATTACACCAATCCACGGTCAGTTTCTTCTTCAAAGAAATGCAAAGTGCCTCAAGAAAGATTTCAAAAGAAGTTCACAAAAACAGTTGTGTATCTTTCTTGAAAAATGCTAATAGTTGTTTGTATTGATTGCTTGAATTGTGTAAAAGCGATATTCAATCTACTGTTTAAAAGTTTCAAGCAATTACTGTTTATAAAAGAGTATTTTCAAATCTGTTGCATTAATTAATCTGTTGAAAGTTTGTTTTAATGCTGTTGAAATAGCAGTTATAATCTGTTAAAAGTCCTTTCAACCCATTAATGCATTCTTGATCTTTAACGAGAAAATGTTTTAGTTGATACAACCATGTTTATATCGGTTAAAGCGTTTTACAAACATTTTCTAAGTATAAAACAATCGATTGAATCGCGTATTAATCGATTGATTTGTTTAAAAACCTTCTTATAAAACTTTCGAAGTTATTTTAGGCTGATATAAAGTCGTTTCAATCGATTGAAAAACTGCACATATATTTTCAAGTCATTTTAATCGATTGAAAGTTTGTTTTAATCGATTGAAAAGATTTTCTAAGTTATTTTAATCGATTGAAATACGTTTTAATCGATTGAAACAGATCTGATCGGTCATAATTCAATTCGATCGATCATATCCAACTACGATCGGTCATAATCTCATTACGATCGATCATCACGACATCAAAGTAATTTTAATCGATTGAAACGTGTTTTAATCGATTAAAATAGTTACGATCGCTCATATTTAAGATCTGATCGATTATAATGCATTCGACCTATTATATTCCAATTCTAATCGGTCATAATGATTTCTAAAGGGTTTTAATCGATTAAAAGAAGTTTGTATCGATTAAAATATTGTAAAAACAATTCTTTACAGCATTCTTAGTGATTTTAATCGTTTCTTAAAAAACTATATCGAGTTAAAACTATTGTTAAGAAGGTTCTTTGTCAAAATGCTTTTGTTTGATTTGTTTAAAACTATTTTTGAGGCATTTTGCAAATTGAGTGAAGAAGCTTTATGCGGTGGAAAAGGTAAAGTGGTTTTACCTAAGCTTTCGTTTAGACACACTAAGTCTTCAGCTCCATTCTTCTGAGTGACTTGTTTGACTGCTGCAGAGTTGACCCTTGACTTTATCTTTGACTTCATCAAATCAATGAGATCTTTGCTAGGATCACTTTCAAAAGGCGTTGTAACCACACATAAAAAACGCGAAAAACAAAAGGTTCGAAAAAACCATCGCGTCGCTCCGACCGACCTTCTCTCTTTTGAGACGGCGGCGACAGATGGCGACTCCACTGGGGAAGCCTCGAGAGTTGATCCCATTTAGTGATGGGCCAGCTAAAATAATAAACAAACCAAGAAAATAACACTTTTTCCCTTAACTTGTAATTATAACATGTTTTAATGTTTGGCTTTAATAAATTGTTGTTTGTTTATACTTGCGCAAATTGCTTGAAATATAAACTGCACACAATCCCTTGCACACAATAGTTCCCTCTATACCCGGGGGCAAGTGAGATAACCATAGGGAGTGGGTGGCAGGTACGGTTTGCTGTAGTGAGGGCCTTGAGCCCACCAGTGTGATCGGAAACCACCACTCAAGGTGATAACCTTCCTCTTTTGGCAACAAGACTGACTATGGCCTTAGTGCTAAGCATGGTCGGACGGCTGGAGAGTGGGGACCCTATAATGGGGGCACCTTGGGGGCCTTAGCCTGGTGAGAACAGTTAGAACCAACCCTTGCCAATGCACTTTTCTGCAGGAAAACCCTACCTCGTGATAAAAACGAATTCTCGCCTGTTCGCGGATGATCGAATTGTGTGTGCATTTGATTATTGCATTTGTATGTTGCATAGCATAAACAAACAACAAAACAAAAAAAAAAAACAAATACCAAAAAAATATTTTTCACAAATAAACACCCTTATCTCGGACAGTCTGTCTTTTAGCTAGCCTGGTTTCAGGTTCTTTGTAAGCTAATTAGCCACGCAGTTCCGACAGAAGAGATAAGGGACGCTAAATATTCTTTCGCATAAAGCCATATTTTATCTCGGACAGTCTGCCTTTTAGCTAGCCTGGTTTCAGGTTCTTTGCAAGCTAAGTAGCCACGCAGTTCCGACAGAAGAGATAAAAGGCTATAAAATAAACAAACAAATAAAAAATAAAATCCATTTTTCCAAAGTCTGTAAATAAGACCTGGTCCAAAAATATTATACTCATAAAACATTCATATGGATAATTTATTCTTTCAAAATCAAAATACGCAAACATCATGTAGAAAAACATGATAAATAGAAAATAAACACTCACATTCAAATAAGCATCCATTTCATCAAAAATGCATTTTGGTTTTAGAAATGGAGGGGACAAGTAGGCAGACAAAGAAGGTGGACATTCCCCGTTTCCATACTGAGAGGTTGGAACGACTAAGCACAGTAATGCCATCGGAGGTCCGCGCCGACTTCGAAAAATCCTACGAACAGATTTTAGACCTCCTAAAGATATGTGTCGATCAGGTGTTCCTAAGGGCACTAATCCACTACTGGAATCCAAATCTACGATGTTTCGAGTTTCCGCAGTTCGACTTGGTGCCCACCCTAGAGGAGTATGATACCATGTTGAGGTGGCCCAAATCAGCCTGGGTCCACGTCCGTCACGAAGCATATACTCCCACAGCACTAGTCGCTGCCCTTATTCAGTTGCCATTCCGTCAGAGTACCCTGATAAAGAAGGGGAACACCCAGGGTTGGAGAGTAACGATGTTAGAAGATCACCTGTCCTACCTGGCTAAAAGGACAGAGTGGGTTGCCTTCAACAAAACCCTGGCACTCATAATTTTTGGAGCGAGTCTTGTTCCCCTTCCATTTCGACACAATAGATCGGCCGTCATGGACGCCTTCTTCGCCTGGGATGTGAATTCGAAAAGTCCCCTACCTGCTATTCTTGCCGACACCCTGCTCTCGGTGGAATTTTGTCACCAGAAGCAGGGTAAAATACTCCGCTACTGCTCTTCATTGCTATTTGTGTGGAGCGCCACTCACCTGTACGCCTCCAGTCACATGGGGATATTCCCCGACCCTTTGAGAAGTTTCTCCAAGATCCCCCTCCAGCGTCGTCGACCTCGGAATGGAGGGATGAGTGGGAACGCAAGGACGCTAACGGTATATCCCGGGTCTGTCCTTGGTTCAGGCCCGGCCCAATTCTCATCGGATGTGGGGACTATCCGAGTGTACCCTTGATCGGACTCGGGGGCTGCATAGCCTACTCACCTAAAGTAGCTATGAGGCAGCTCATGAGGACCCAAACTACCATTTCTCGAGGGGAGCTCGGAGGACTGTGCTTCTTTGGAGACCCATGCACCATCGCTAACTCACTAGCTGTGAGAAAAGCATGGGAGAGGCCAGTCTACATGGGAGACAGAGAGCTAGGAAAAGCTCGGGTGGCTGTCACCAGTGACTATGAGGCATGGAGAAATAGAAGAGGGGTGGCTCAATCATCCACCACACCTACCACGAGCGCCAAAAATGAAGGGCTGTAGGCTCAAATCGACGCCTTGACCCAGAGGATAGAGATCATGGGAGCCCAGATGAGGGCCCTTGAAGAAAAGGAGCAAGAATCTATCCTCACGATTGATGGTCTATGAAGGCAAGGCAAGAAAAAGGATCATGAAATAGAGTGCCTCAAGGACCAATGTGCCGACGCTAACGAACAAGCTATCCGAACATCCAAAACTGCCAAAACCAGTTCGGATAGCCAACTGCAAGAGATAACCGCCAAAACGGCACACCTTGAGGCCGAATCAGCTAAGCAGGCTCAAACGATCAAGGAGTTGTCGGAATGGCTCCTCAAGGCTCGGTTAGACATCCGCCAAGAGCGAGAGGCCAACAGGAGACTCACCAAAAGTCTCTCTGAGCTACGCCACAAAGAAAAAGAAGGGCTAGCTCAGTATGGCCAAGTACTTCAAGAGAAAGACCGAGCCGTTGAAAAGCTCGATGAACTACAAGCCTTGGTCGTTCATCAAGAGGCAAAGATCAAAGAGGCTCAACAGTACAGTGAAGATATGAGCCAGGCGGTCCGCAAACAAAGCGAAGCACTTGCCCGTCATGTCCGGGAAGCTGAGAGAGAACTACAGAGGAATCAAGACCCTCCTGTGGGTTTCTTTAAAGTTTTCCGCTTTTGCCAAAAGTTGCTTCGCAGTATAGAATAGGGGAATGTACACCTTTTGAATAAATAAAATTCCTCTTTTTTTCAAAGACTGTCTACTTGCATGCATGAGCATTCATTCGCATATTTTAAATTTCCCCTCCTTCACGCCTAATAAATAAGATAATAAAAAGGAAGGATTAACTAACACGTCTCCTAACTCAGAAGAATGGAGAAAAAGCCACTCCTAATAAAGCTCACCCCAACGGTCGACTCGTCACAAGAGGAAAATAAGCCTCGACCGTTGGTCCTCAAGAGTAAAGAAGAGGGGGCAAGAACACCAGTGCGACTATTTATACCACGTCCTTTCCCCTACGAGTCAAATAAAGCTGTACCGTGGAGATATGGGGAATCTTCACCGATAAAAGAAGAAATAACAAACATAGCCGGCATTGGGGGCACAACTAGAAGTGGAAGAATCTACTCCCCCAAGGACACACAGGAAGAGGTCCTCAAAAATAAAGGAAAAAATAAAAAGACCGAAGAAGAAAAGGAAAATAAGGAATCCAAGGAGGAGACAGAGAAATTACTCCAGTTTATAAGGCAGAGTGAGTATTCCATTATAGACCAGCTCAATCGCACACCTGCAAAGATCATGTTGCTATCTTTGATAATGAGCTCGGAACCGCACCGGAACGCCCTGCTGAAGGTCTTGAGCGAGGCGCATGTACCTCACACAATATCCCAAGAAAAGGTCGAGAGGATCGTCGGTCACATCACGGCAAGCGATCACCTCACCTTCACAGAGGAAGAACTCCCCCTAGAGGGGTCAAACCACAATAAGCCCTTGCACATCTCGATCAAATGCAAGGAGTACCTCATCGCCAAAGTTCTTGTGGATAACGGGTCATCCTTGAACGTGATGCCCAAGTGCACACTGGATAAGTTGACTATTCAAGGAGCCTGCCTGCGCCCAAGCAACACCATCGTTCGAGCCTTCGACGGATCCAAACGAGAAGTAGTGGGAGAGATCAATTTGCCAATCCAAGTTGGACCCACTACCTTCAACGTCGATTTCCATGTAATGGACATTACTCCAGCATACAGCTGTCTCCTCGGCAGGCCTTGGATTCATGACGCTAAGGCAGTACCTTCGACGCTCCACCAGAAAGTCAAGTTCATAGTGGGCAACAAACTGGTCACGGTCCAAGCAGAAGACGATATCTTGATCGGTGGACCGTCCACCCAACCTTATGTGGATGCGGCCGAAGAAGCCCTTGAAACATCTTTTCAAGCGCTCGAAATTGCCGGCATAGAGCGACTTCCCGAAACACAAAGGTAGCCGTATGATGTTGAAGCACGGTTACCATCACGGCCAAGGGCCGGGGCGGATTCCCAAGGCATGAGGGAACCCCGGAATTCAAAGATAATCCTTGCAAGTACGGCCTAGGATATGACCCTACTAGGGGCCGAGCGGAAAGAAGAAAAGGGAAGTCTCCCTCCGCACACTCAAGCAAATTTTCCGAAGTGGAGGGGTGCAAGCGTCAAGAGTCACTCTAGTCATTAGGAAAACTTTTTCTTTGTTTAAGGGATGTAAACCCCATGATTGTTAGAGACTATCCCCCGGGGCGAGCCCGACCCCCGGGCATTTTAGGGCACATATTCCCTTATTAATTAATAAAGAATGATTATTTCTATCTGCTTCTCTTCTTTCTACTTCCGACTAGACCACGTGAATAACCCTGTCTAAGTAAACATATAAAAGAAGAAGAATAAAAAGCGCTTCCAAATAATCAACATCTACCATTGCTATTACCATCGAGCTAGTTGATTAGAAGCACCTAAGAATAAGACTTCACCTCATCCTTAAAGAAAGTCATGTTTCGCCAATACTATGAAAAAAAATAAATCCACAAAAAAAGAAAAAGCCCTGTAGACCCCAAATCTTGCCCGGCCTCCAAATAAAGTCAGAAAGCTTCCTATTTGAAGACGGCCGAAGCCTAACAAGCCACTAGGAGAGACTATTAGGCCCCCATACTAAGATAGGAGGTTTTTCTTGCCCGAAAAATAAAGTTTCTCGCCCTGAAGGGACGAGACCGCCGTCTGGAAGGACCAGACCGCCGTCTCGCCTCACGCCAGGGACGAGACCACCGTCTGGATAATCCAGACGGCGGTCTCGACTTCTGCCTAGTCGAGATGGCAGTCTGGATTATCCAGACGGCGGTCTCGACCCCCTGCCATGATCAAGACGGCGGTCTCGACCCTGTCAGACGAAACGGCAGTCTCGACCTGTCAGGCGCGAAAAACTATAAATAGGGGCTCTCCCCCCCTCATTTCCAGACACCAAGCACAGTAGCTCTCCCTTCTCTCTAGATTTTCTCTCTCTAGAACCCCTCTGAAGCATTTCCGGAGTTTCTGAGTGTCTCTAGGCATAAATTGAGCGTTCTAAATCTTCTTTAGAATCCCTCCGAGGCATTTCCGGAGTTTCTGAGAGTTTGTAAAGTGAAGGGTTGCCAAAAAGCACCCACTCTTTAAAGAGAAATACAAAAAGCTTGCTTTGGAGGTGCACTCTCTCTCTTTCTAATTTTACCGCTTTCATTTAAAATTATGCAATTGACGCTAGGGCCATGTAGTCATAATCTTTAAATACCGCATAATAAAAGGGTAAAAGCGCAATTTTCCTGTTTAATTATTCATCCAAAGTAGTCGGCCTATCATAGGGAACCCGAAAGGGGCGTCGTAAAGGAACTAACACTTCCTTTACACGTAACCAACTCCCTTACCCAACTCTGGTTCTAATGACCAAAGTTGGTTTTCGAAAACCAACACCTTTTTAAACTCCTTTTCCGATGTTTCCGGTAAAAACATTGGTGGCGACTCCACGAACCCTTCAAAACCCGTTCTTGGGTTAGCTCGGTTATCGGACAACCCAAGAACACTTTTCGAAAACCTCGTCTCTAGGTTAGCCCGGTTATCGGACAACCTAAGGACGTTGTACCCACCCATAAAAAACGTGAAAATCAAAGAGGGTCGAAAAAACCATTGCGTCGCTTCGACCGCCTCGTTTTGACAGCGGCGACAGATGGCGACTCCACTGGGGAAGCCTAGAGAGTTAATCCCATTTAGTGATGGGCTGGCTTAAAAATAATTAAACCAAGAAAATAGCGCTTTTACCCTGCCTTGTATTATAACATGCTTGTAGACCCCAAATCTTACCCGGCCTTAGAATAAAGTCAGAAAGCTTCCTATTCAAAGACGGCCAAAGCCTAACAAGCCACTAGGAGAGACTATTAGGCCCCCGTATTAAGATAGGAGGGTTTTTTGGCCCGAAAAATAAAGTTTCTCGCCCTGAAGGGACGAGACCGCCGTCTGGAGGGACCAGACCGCCGTCTTGTCTCAACGCCAGGACGAGACCGCCGTCTCGACTTTCCAGACGGCGGTCTCGATTTCTGCTAAGTCGAGACGGCGGTCTGGGTTTTCCAGATGGCGGTCTCGACTTTCTGCCAAGTCGAGACGGTGGTCTGGGTTTTCCAGACGGCGGTCTCGACCCCTGTCAGAGGAAACGGCGGTCTCGACCTGTCAGGCGCGAAAAACTATAAATAGGGGCTCTCCCCCCCTCATTTCCACACAGAATACACAGTGTTAAGGTTCCAACATAAAACCAATTGGCAATATGTGGAGTAGCCTAACATGTATTTAAACCATACCAAATGATATGAGGTAGGCGATGTGGGACTTTCAACACACCCCCTCCAACGAAGCCCGCCGGACCAGGCAAAGGGTACTTTTGACCCAATTAAAGGGCAACTTTTGGCCCATGACAATAACCAGAAAGATGTTAGGCTTTGGCTCTGATACCATGTTAAGGTTCCAACATAAAACCAATTGGCAATATGTGGAGTAGCCTAACATGTATTTAAACCATACCAAATGATATGAGGTAGGCGATGTGGGACTTTCAACACACAGAGCTCTCCCTTCTCTCTAGATTTTCTCTCTCTAAGAATCCCTCCGAAGCATTTTCGGAGTTTCTGAGTGTCTTTAGGGGCATTTTGAGCGTTCTAAATCTTCTTTAGGATCCCTCCGAGGCATTTCCGGAGTTTTCTGAGAGTTGTAGAGTGAAGGGTTGCCAAAACGCATCCTCTCTTTTAAAGAAAATACATAAAGCTTGCTTTGGAGGTGCATATTCTTTCTCCTTCTAAATTTTACCGCTTTCATTTAAATATACGCAATAGAGGTTAGGGCCATGTAGTCATAAATTTAAATACCGCATAATAAAAGGGTAAAAGCGCTATTTTCCAGTTTAATTATTTATTCAAGCTAGCCAGCCTATCATAGGGAACCCGAAAGGGGCGTCGTAAAGGGACTAATACTCCCTTTACACGTAACTAACTCCCTTACCCAACTCTGGTTCTAATGACCAAAGTTGGTTTTCGAAAACCAACGCCTTTAAACCCCTTTTCCGATGTTTATGGTAAAAATATCGGTGGCGACTCCATAGAACCCAAAATAAATAAGTCCTTGGGTTAGCCCAGTTATCGGACAACTCAAGGACACCTTTTGAAAACCTCGTCTCTAGGTTAGCCCGGTTATCAGACAACCTAAGGACGTTGTAACCACCAATAAAAAACGCGAAAATAAAAAAAGAGTCAAAAGACCATCGCGTCGCTCCGACCGACCATCTCTCTTTTGAGACGGCGGCGACAGATGGCGACTTCACTGGGGAAGCCTAGAGAGTTGATCCCATTTAGTGATGGGCTGACTTAACAATAATTAAACCAAGAAAATAAGCGCTTTTACCCTGCCTTGTATTATAACATGCTTTATTGTTTGGCTTTCAATAAACTGTTGTTTGTTTCTACTTACGCAATTGATTGGAATATAAATTGCACACAAAACCCTTGCACACTACAGTTCCCTCTATACCCGGGGGCAAGTGAGATAACCATAGGGAGTGGGTGGCAGGTACGGTTCGCTGCAGTTAGGGCCTTGTGCCCACCAGTGTGATCGGAAACCACCACTCAAGGTGATAACCTTCCTCTTTTGGCAACAAGACCGACTCTGGCCTTAGTGCTGAGCATGATTGGACGGCTGGAGAGTGGGGACCCTATAATGGGGGCACCTTGGGGGCCTTAGCCTGGTGAGAACAGTTAGAACCTACCCTAAACCAATGCACTTTTCTGCAGGAAAACCCTACCTCGTGATAAAAACGGAATCTCGCATGTTCGGGGATGACTCAATTGTGTGTACATATGTTTGTTGCATTTGTATGTTGCATAGCATAAACAAACAACAGAACAAAATCACAAAATATATTTTTACAAATAAACACCCTTATCTCGGACAGTCTGCCTTTTAGCTAGCCTGGTTTCAGGTTCTTTGTAAGCTAAGTAGCCACGCAGTTCCGACAGAAGAGATAAGGGACGCTAAATATTTCTTTCGCATAAAGCTATATTTTATCTCGGACTGTCTGCCTTTTAGCTAGCCTGGTTTCAGGTTCTTTGTAAACTAAGTAGCCACGCAGTTCCGACAGAAGGGATAAAAGGCTATAAAATAAATAAATAAAAATACAAATAAAAATTCATTTTTCAAAATCCCCAAATAAGACCTGGTCCAAAACATTGCATTCATAAAACATTCATATAGATAGCTTATTCTTCCAAAAAATAAATACAAATACCATACATCATGTAGAAAAAAAAAACATGATAAAATAGCAAGATAAACACTCACATTCATACAATAAACATCATCTTCATCAAATCATACATTTTGGTTTTAGAAGATGGAAGGGACAAGTAGACAAGTGGGGAAGGTGGACATTCTCCGAAGCCATACTGAGAAGCTAGAGCGGCTTAGTGCGACGATGCCACCGGAAGTCCAAAATGAGTTTGAAAAATCCTATGGACGGATTCTGGACCTCCTAAAGATCAGTGTAGATCAAGTCTTCCTCAGGGTACTGATTCATTTTTGGAACTCCAGTCTGCGGTGCTTTGAATTTCCGCAGTTCGACATGGTGCCCACTTTAGAGGAGTATGAAACAATGTTGAGATGGCCCAAATCAGCTGGGGTCCATATCCGCCATGAGGCGTATACTCCTGCAGCACCAATCGCTGCCCTTATCCATCTACCGTACCGACAAAGTACCCTGATAGGAAGAGGGAACACCCAGGGGTGGAGAATATCGATGTTAGAAGACCACCTGTCCTACACTGGCTGAAAGGGCGAGTGGGTTGCCTTCAACAAAACCACGGCGCTATTAATCTTCGGAACAATCCTGTTCCCCTTCCACCTCGACACAGTTGATCAAGCCGTCATGGACGCTTTCTTCGCTTGGGACGTGAACTCGAAGAGTCCCCTGCCTGCTATTCTTGCCGACACCTTGCTCTCGGTAGATTTCTGCCGTCAGAAGCAAGGGAGAACACTCCGCTGCTGCTCTTCGTTACTTTATGTGTGGAGCATCACGCACCTTTACGCCTCCGGTCACATGGGAATATTCCCCGATCCCTTGAGAAGCTTCTCCAAAATCCCCCTCCAACGACGCTGACCATAGAATGGAGGGATGAGTTAGAACAAAAGGACGCCAACGAGCATATCTTGGGTCCGCCCTTGGTTCCGACCCGGCCCAATTCTCGTCAGATGTGGGAGCTATCTGAATGTACCCTTGATAGGACTCAGGGGTTGCATAGCATACTCACCTAGAGTAGCTATGAGGCAACTCATGAGGACTCAAACCATTATCGCCCGAGGGGAACTCGGAGGGCTGTGCTTCTTTGGAGACCCATGCACAATCACCAACTCACTAACCGTGAGGAAAGCATGGGAGAAGCCAGTCTACATGGGAGACAGAGAGCTAGGAAAAGCTCGGGTGAGTGTCACCAGTGACTATGAGGCATGGAGGAGAAGAAGAGAGATGGCCCGACCATCCACCACACCCGCGCCAATCGCCAACAAAGAAGAGCTGCAGGCACAAGTCAATGCCTTGACCCAGAGGGTAGAAATAATGGGAGCCCAGATACAGGCCCTTGAGGAAAAAGAACAAGCCTCTATCCTCACGATTGACGGTCTACAAAGGCAAGGCAAGAAAAAGGATCATGAAATAGAACGCCTCAAGGACCAATGTGCGGACGCTAACGAACAAGCTATCCAGAGCATCCAAAGCGCCGAGAACCAGCTCGGATAGCCAAGCTACGAGGAGATAACGGCCAAAGTCGGCACACCTTGAGGCGGAATCGGCTCGGCGGGCTCAAACGATCAAGGAGTTGTCAGAACAACTCCTCCAGGCCCGGCTAGATCTCCGCCAAGAGCGAGAGAACAACAGAAAACTCAGCCGAGGTCTCTATGAGCTACGCATTAAAGAGAAAAGCGGGCTAGCTCAATATGACCAAGTGCTACAAGAAAAGGACCGAGCTGTTGCAAGGCTCGATGAACTAGAAGCCTTGGTCATACATCAAGAGGCAAAGATCAAGGAGGCTCAACAATACAGCGAAAAAATGAGCCAGGCGATCCATAAGCATAGCGAAGCGCTCGCCCACCATGTCCGGGAAGCCGAAAGAGAATTACAAAGGAAACAAGACCCGCCTGTGGGTTTCTTTAGGCTTTTCCGCTTTTGTTAAAAGACGCTTCGTAGTATGGAGTAGGAGAATGTACACCTTCCAATGAATTAATGAAATCTTTTTTCTTATTCAACAGTTGTCTACTTGCATACATATACATACATTTACATATTTAATTTCCCCTCCTTCACGCTTAATAAATAAGATAATAAAAAAGGAAGGATTAACTAACACGTCTTCCAACTCAGAAGAATGGAGAGAAAGCCACTCCTGATAAAGCTCACCCCAACGGTCGAATCATCGCAAGAGGAAAATAAACCTCGGCCGTTGGTCCTCAAAAATAAAGAAGAAGGGGCAAGGACGCCAGTGCGACTATTTATGCCACGTCCTTTCCCCTACGAGTCAGATAAGGCTGTACCGTGGAGATATGAGGAATCTTCACCAATAAAAGAAGAAATAACAAACATAGCCGGCATTGGGGGAACAACTAGAAGTGGAAGAATCTACTCCCCCAAGGACACACAGGAAAATGTCCTTCAAAATAAAGGAAAAAATAAAAAGACCGAAGAAGAAAAAGAAAATAAAGAATCCAAGGAGGAGACAGAGGAATTACTCCAGTTTATAAGACAAAGCGAGTATTCCATTATAGACCAGCTCAATCGCACACCTGCAAAGATCACGTTGCTATCTTTAATAATGAGCTCGGAACCGCACCGAAACGCCCTGCTGAAGGTCTTGAGCGAGGCGCACGTACCCCATACAATATCCCAAGAAAAGGTTGAGAGGATCGTCGGTCACATTACGGCAAGCGATCACCTCGCCTTCACAGAGGAAGAACTCCCTCTTGAAGGGTCAAAACACAAAAAGCCCTTGCATATCTCAGTCAAATGCAAGGAATACCTCATCGCCAAAGTTCTTGTGGATAACGGGTCGTCCCTGAATGTGATGCCCAAATGCACACTGGATAAGTTAACTATCCAGGGGACCCGTCTGCGCCCAAGTAGCACAATCGTTCGAGCCTTCGACGGGTCAAAACGAGAAGTAGTGGGAGAGATTAATTTGCCAATCCAGATTGGACCCACTATCTTCGACGTCGATTTCCATATAATGGACATTACTCCAGCATACAGCTGTCTCCTCGGCAGGCCTTGGATTCATGACGCTAAGGCAGTACCTTCGACGCTCCACCAGAAAGTCAAATTCATAGTGGATGACAAACTAGTCACGATTCAGGCAGAAGATGATATCCTGATCAGTGGACCGTCCACCCAACCCTACGTGGATGCGGCCGAAGAGGCCCTTGAAACATCTTTTCAAGCGCTTGAAATTGCCAGCATAGAGCGACTTCCCAGAAATACAAAAATAGCCCGCATGATGTTGAAACATGGCTACCATCCTGGCCAAGGACTGGGGGCAGATTCCCAAGGAATGAAGGAACCCCCAGAATTCAAAGACAATCCTCACAAGTATGGCCTAGGATATAACCCTTTCAAGGGCCGAGCGGGAAAAACAAAAGGGAAGCCCCCCCTCCGCACACTCAAGCAGATTTTCCGAAGTGGAGGGGTGCAAGCGTCAAGAGCCACTCTAGTCATTAGGAAATCTTTTTCTTCGTTTAAGGGATGTAAACCCCATGACTGTTAGAGACTATCCCCCGGGGCGAGCCCGACCCCCGGGCATTTTAGGGCACATATTCCCTTATTAATTAATAAAGAATGATTCTTTCTATCTGCTTCTCTTCTTTCTACTTTTGACTGGACCACATAAATAACCCTGTCTAAGTAAACAAAAAAAAAAGAAGAAGAAGAAAAGAGAAAAGAAAAGAATAAAAAGCGCTTCCAAATGATTGAACTATTGCTATCATCATCAAGTTAGCTGATTAGAAGCACATAAAAATAAAGACTTCACCTAAACCATAAAAGAAAGTCACGCTTCGCCAATACTGTGAACAAAAAAATAAATACACAAAAAGAAAAAGCCCAGAGAAGCCAAAGGCCAAAGAAAAGGGCAAATTACCCGGTAGGAAACCCACTAAGGGGGCTACGCAAAAGATAGGGTCAACCCGGTAGGACACCCGAACAACAATAAAGGGTAGCCTAGGCAAAAGTTAGGGTTACAAATAAAGGTCCGCTAGGATTCCTCCTAAATTTTACAAGAGAGAGAACCTAGACAAAAGATAGGGCCAACACACAGTATCCTAGTTCGAAAACCCAAAGGGCGATCTAGGGAAATCAGCTAGCTATTTAAAAAGCAATAAAAAAAAGAGAGAGAGAGCGCAAATACAAAAGAAGAAAGAGGAAAACGTTTGCTTAGACAAAGCTTAAACACCCAGGCTTAACCTTAACCAGCCATTCTTACAGATTCTTTTATCAATAAAAATTAACCCTCTAAAACACAAACCATTGATTTTTCCCCTTTACTTCTTTTCTCTTGACCCTCACAACAATATTCTAATAATTAATTTGGGAATATGGAGGCGTATAGTCAACAAGAGGATTGAAATCCCTAAAGCAAGGAAAAAGGGTCACTACATGACGAAAAGTGCTCTACAAAAGAAAAAAAAGAGACAAATGAAAACGAAAAAACAAAAGAGAAAAAGAAGAAAGAAAACTACTCCTCGGTTACAAAAAGGTCCGGCATGGTACAGCCAAGAGTATACCCGGCGAATTAGAAGGCTTGCAGCGCAACAAGACACGTCGGTTAAATCCTTCTGAAAAAACTAATTAAAGTAGGCATTATAGGATATCAAACATAAAAACATTTGCATGCATAAAATGTTTTTGAACCAGGTCCTATTCTCTATACAAAAAAAAAAAAAACCAACCCGAAAATTCGAGACCGCCGTCTGGGTTTCCCAGACCGCCGTCTCGTTTCGTTGACCAAACGAGACCGCCGTCTCGGAAAGACAGACCACCGTCTCGACTTAAGCAAAGTCGAGACCGCCGTCTGGATTATCAAGACCGCCGTCTCGACTTCCCAGACGGCGGTCTCGACCTGGACAAAAATCCTATATATAGGAGGCGCGCTTGGGGGGTTTCCTCACAACTCTCCTTGCCTCCTAAGCCTCCAGAGCCTCCGAAACTCCCATTCTGCTCTTCCAAGACTCCCCTACTAAAAATGTTCGGTAGAAGCGGCTCCAGAAAGAGAAGGGCAAGCTGGCGGTGCGAGCGGCTCGGCACCGCCACCACCCCGAGACCCTTCTCGGCTTCAACCACGGCACCGAGCCCGCTCGGATCATATCGAAGCTACCGAGTGGCATTCCATGCGACACTTGGATTTCGGCACTACGGCCGAATTTGGATGGGAAGAGGACGTAAGGGCCCACATTGACGGTATTGGGTGGGGCTTTACTGCTACAACCCCCACCCACATACGTGTACCCCCAAGCGATACACGAGTTCCCGGCCTCGGTCTCTCTCGTTGAGATCCCCTCTATGGCCTCGGGTATGCGGCCCACCAAAATGGTCAACTACTACATGGGTGGGCAATATCACACCACTACCTTGGAGGAATTCAATGTGGCCATTGGATTCATCCGGCCGAGGAGGCCCTAACCCGGGAATGCCGAGAGGCCATCCGCTCTCGGCCCGCCCATCTCACCTCTGCGGATATGTGGCGGGACCTCACGGGGGCCACCACACTGCCTACCTTAATGAGGGGATCCGCACTACAGCCGGCCCTCGCATCCGCCACAAGCTGGCGGCGAGGCACACTACATGGGAGGAAGGAGAGCCAGGGTAAGATATCCCTTCACGACCTCTTTGCTCTCTCCGCATGCACCGGAGGAGGCGCTACAACCTAGGATACTTCTTCACGAGGGCCACGAAGGACTTCGGGAGCGAGATCCACGGGGCCATCCTCGTAGCTCCCCTCATCACCCCTTTAGCGGAGAGAATGGGGTGCCCCGGCCGAGAAGAGGCGGCCGCGGCCTCGGCACGAGCCCATCAACGGGCCGATGCTAGTCGGCATGGGGATGCGATACGCCAAGGAGGCCGGTTCGCCCGCACCCCACCCTGGACTTTGAGCTGGACCTCCAGGGAATAGTGGCAATGCGGGATGCGCCCACATCCCCGGCTCCAAGCGGCGGCACGGCAGCGACAACGACAACGGCGGCAACAACCACCACTATACACAAACGACTTTGCTGGCATGCACCAGCACATGGACTATTTGAGCCAACAATTCGGCCAAATAGCAATGTGGCGAGAAGAGCAGACCTAGTGGCAGCAGACCCAGGATGCTCGCATACAGGCCCTGCAGGAGGGCCAAAATGAGATCCGCCAAGAGCAGCAGAGGATACGGCAGGATTTGGCGACGTTCCAGGAGGACTACAACGATGAAGTCCAGGAACAACTCGACTTCCGCTACCACATGTACAAGCAATATCCTTACCGCACCCCTTCTGATGATGACTCTTAGGGTCTGCACTTGCTCAAATAAAAGGCTGCTGTAATAAAATTTCTGATGAATAAAACTTTATTTCCCGCATCTCTTTGCCTTTATTTTCAAAAGCCAGCGTAATAAAAAAGCTTAAAAAGGAAAAAGGCACACGCTCAATAAAAAGCCAAAATCCGAAATCGCGAGAAAAAAGAGTTAGAACCGCGAAAAAAGGCAGGATTAAACCATCACCAATAAAAATCAAATACCAAAAGTCGAACACAAAGAGAAATAACCCGACCAACCAGCAAGAGTCGGATAACCACCACAAAAAGTCAAAAGCAAGAATCCCCAGCAAGCAACAAAGCTGGATGAACACCAACAAGATTCTCGGCACAACACCGGATAAACGCACCAACCAACACAGAAGTCACCTCTCCAGAAAGCCGGCGCATGAGCCACCCGAGCAGTAAGCCGCCACTACCACCAGTCCTTCGCAACGGGACTGTACCAGCCTGATAGGGGGTTTATACCTATCAACCAGCACATAAAAAGCGCCCGCCCGGCGCATGAGCCACCCGAGCAGTAAGCCGCCACTACCACCAGTCCTTCGCAACGGGACTGTACCAGCCTGATAGGGGGTTTATACCTATCAACCAGCACATAAAAAGCGCCCGCCCGGCGCATGAGCCACCCGAGCAGTAAGCCGCCATTACCACCCTGATGGGGGGTTCATACCCATCCGGTCCCACACAACGGACCGTACCACCCTGATGGGGGGCTCGTACCCATCCGGTCCCACACAACGGGCTGTCATTACCACCCTGATGGGGGGTTCATACCCATCCGGTCCCACACAACGGACTGTACCAGCCTGATGGGGGGTTCATACCCATCCAGTCCCACACAACGGACTGCAATTACCAGCCTGATGGGGGGTTTATACCCATCAACCGAAGGATCGGCTACGTCAGGAGTAATATCCGGAGGTTCTACCACGTGTCAACCAAAGGGATCGGCTACATCAGAAGTAGTATCCCAGAGGTGCACAAACACAACATCTCCCCAGAGGATCACCTGCCGCAAGACGGGACGTCCGAAGGGTAGTCGGGCAAGAGGGTCAACTCCTTTACCTTCCTGTCTACCTGTCTGGCACAACAAGCCAACAGTCGACTAGTCGGGTAAAGGGGGGGCAGCTGTAGACCCCAAATCTTGCCCCGCCTCAGAATAAAGTCAGAAAGCTTCCTATTCGAAGACGGCCAAAGCCTAACAAGCCACTAGGAGAGACTATTAGGCCCCCGTATTAAGATAGGAGGGTTTTTTGGCCCGAAAAATAAAGTTTCTCGCCCTGAAGGGACGAGACCGCCGTCTGGAGGGACCAGACTGCCGTCTCGTCTCAACGCCAGGACGAGACCGCCGTCTCGACTTTCCAGACGGCGGTCTCGATTTCTGCTAAGTCGAGACGGCGGTCTGGGTTTTCCAGACGGCGGTCTCGACTTTCTGCCAAGTCGAGACGGCGGTCTGGGTTTTCCAGACGGCGGTCTCGACCCCTGTCAGAGGAAACGGCGGTCTCGACCTGTCAGGCGCGAAAAACTATAAATAGGGGCTCTCCCCCCCCTCATTTCCACACAGAATACACAGAGCTCTCCCTTCTCTCTAGATTTTCTCTCTCTAAGAATCCCTCCGAAGCATTTTCGGAGTTTCTGAGTGTCTTTAGGGGCATTTTGAGCGTTCTAAATCTTCTTTAGGATCCCTCCGAGGCATTTCCGGAGTTTTCTGAGAGTTGTAGAGTGAAGGGTTGCCAAAACGCACCCTCTCTTTTAAAGAAAATACATAAAGCTTGCTTTGGAGGTGCATATTCTTTCTCCTTCTAAATTTTACCGCTTTCATTTAAATATATGCAATAAAGGTTAGGGCCATGTAGTCATAAATTTAAATACCGCATAATAAAAGGGTAAAAGCGCTATTTTCCAGTTTAATTATTTATTCAAGCTAGCCAGCCTATCATAGGGAACCCGAAAGGGGCGTCGTAAAGGGACTAATACTCCCTTTACACGTAACTAACTCCCTTACCCAACTCTGGTTCTAATGACCAAAGTTGGTTTTCGAAAACCAACGCCTTTAAACCCCTTTTCCGATGTTTATGGTAAAAATATCGGTGGCGACTCCATAGAACCCAAAATAAATAAGTCCTTGGGTTAGCCCAGTTATCGGACAACTCAAGGACACCTTTTGAAAACCTCGTCTCTAGGTTAGCCCGGTTATCGGACAACCTAAGGACGTTGTAACCACCAATAAAAAACGCGAAAATCAAAAAAGAGTCGAAAGACCATCGCGTCGCTCCGACCGACCATCTCTTTTTTGAGACGGCGGCGACAATGCTTTATTGTTTGGCTTTAAAATAATTGTTGCTTGTTTATATTTACGCAATTGATTGAAATATAAATTGCACACAAACCGTTGCACACTACAGTTCCGTCTATACCCGGGGGCAAGTGAGATAACCATAGGGAGTGGGTGGCAGGTACGGTTCGCTGCAGTTAGGGCCGTGTGCCCACCAGTGTGATCGGAAACCACCACTCAAGGTGATAACCTTCCTCTTTTGGCAACAAGACCGACTCTGGCCTTAGTGTTGAGCATGGTCGGACGGCTGGAGAGTGGGGACCCTATAATGGGGGCACCTTGGGGGCCTTAGCCTGGTGAGAACAGTTAGAACCTACCCTGACCAATGCACTTTTCTGCAGAAAAACCCTACCTCGTGATAAAAACGAAATCTCGCCTGTTCGGGGATGATCGAATTGTGTGTACATATGATTGTTGCATTTGTATGTTGCATAAACAAACAACAGAACAAAAACCAAAAAATATTTTACAAATAAACACCCTTATCTCGGACGATCGCCTTTTAGCTAGCCTGGTTTCGAGTTCTTTGTAAGCTAAGTAGCCACGCAGTTCAGACGAGAAGAGATAAGGGACGCTAAATATTCTTTCGCATAAAGCCATATTTTATCTCGAACGATCCGCCTTTTAGCTAGCCTGGTTTCGGGTTCTTTGTAAGCTAAGTAGCCACGCAGTTCCGACAGAAGAGATAAAAGGCTATAAAATAAGCAAATAAACAGCAAATAAAAATAAAAAAAAAATCCATTCTTCCAACATTCATAAATAAGACCTGGTCCAAAAACTACACTCATAAAGCATTCATATAGATAGTTTATTATTTCAAAACAAAAATATATACCATACATCATGTAGAAAAAACATGATAAATAGAAGGATAAACACTCACATTCATACAGTAAATATCATCTTCATCAAATCATACATTCTGATTCTAGAAAATGGAGGGGACAAGTAGACAAGTGGGGAAGGTGGACATTCTCCAAAACCATACTGGGAAGCTGGAACGGCTTAGTGCAACAATGCCACCAGAGGTCTGCGCTGATTTTGAAAAGTCCTATGGACGAATTTTGGACCTCTTAAAGATCAGTGTCGATCAGGTCTTCCTCAGGGTACTGATTCATTTTTGGAACTCCAGTCTGCGGTGCTTTGAATTTCCGTAGTTCGACATGGTGCCCACCTTAGAGGAGTATGAAGCTATGTTGAAATGGCCTAAATCGGCCGGGGTCCATATTCGCCACGAGGCGTATACTCCTGCAGCATCGATCGTCGCCCTTATCCATCTACCGTTCGACGAGTACCACGATAGGAAGAGGGAACACCCGGGGGTGGAAAGTATCGATGTTAGAAGACCACCTGTCCTACCAGGTCGAAAGGACGAGTGGGTCGCCTTCAACAAAACCACGGCACTCATAATTTTTGGAACAATCCTGTTCCCCTTTCACCTCGACACAATAGATCAAGCCGTCATGGACGCCTTCTTCGCTTGGGACGTGTACTCGAAGAGTCCCTTGCCCGCTATTCTTGCTGACACCTTGCTCTCGGTGGATTTTTGCCATCGAAGCAAGGAAGAACACTCACGTGCTTGCTCTTCATTACTATACGTGTGGAGCATCACGCATCTTTACGCCTCCGATCACATGGGGATATTCCCAGACCCTTTGAGAAGTTTCTCCAAGATCCCCCTCCAACGACGCCTGACTATAGAATGGAGGGATGAGTTAGAACGAAAGGACGCCAATAGTATATCTTGGGTCTGCCCTTGGTTCCGACCTGGCCCCATTCTCATCAGATGTGGGGACTATCCGAACATACCCTTGATAGGACTCAGGGGTTGCATAGCCTATTCACCTAGAGTAGCTATGAGGCAACTCATGAGGACCCAAACTACTGTTTCCCGAAGGGAGCTCGGAGGACTGTGCTTCTTTGGAGACCCATGCACGATCACCAACTCATCAACCATGAGAAAAGCATGGGAGAGGCCAGTCTACATGGGAGACAGAGAGCTAGGAAAAGCTCGAGTAACTGTCACCAGTGACTACGAGGTGTGGAGAAGAAAAAGAGGGATTACACAACCATCCACCACACCCATGCCAATCGCCAACAACGAAGAGCTACAGGCACAAGTCAAAGCCTTGACCCAGAGTGTAGAGATCATGGGATCCCAGATACGGGCCCTTGAGAAAAAAGAGCAAGCATCTATCCTCACGATTGACGGTCTACAAAGGCAAGGCAAGAAAAAGGATCATGAAATAAAGCGCCTCAAGGACCAATGTGCTGACGCTAGCGAGCAAGCTATCCGAGCATTCAAAACTGCCAGAACCAGTTTGGATAGCCAACTGCAAGAAATAACCGCCAAAACAACACACCTTGAGGCCGAATCAACTAAGCAGGCTCAAATAATCAAGGAGTTGTCAGAAGGGCTCCTTAAGGCTCGGTTAGACATCCGCCAAGAGCGAGAGGCCAACAGGAGACTCACCAAAAGTCTCTCTGAGCTACGCCTTAAAGAAAAAGAAGGGCTAGCTCAGTATAGCCAAGTACTTCAAGAGAAAGACCGAGCCGTTGAAAAGCTCGACGAACTACAAGCCTTGGTCGCTCATCAAGAGGCGAAGATCAAAGAGGCTCAACAATACAGTGAAGATATGAGCCAGGCAGTCCACAAGCAATGCGAAGAACTCGCTCACCATGTCCGGGAATCCGAGAGAGAACTACATAGGAATCAAGACCCGCCTGTGGGTTTCTTTAGGCTTTTCCATTTTTGCCAAAAGACGCTTCGTAGTATGGAATAGGAGAATGTACACCTTCCACTGAATTAATGAAATCTTTTTCCTTATTCAACAGTTGTCTACTTGCATACATGAACATGCATTTGCATATTTAATTTCCCCTCCTTCACAATCAATAAATAAGATAATAAAAAGGAAGGATTAACTAACATGTCTTCCAACTCAGAAGAATGGAGAGAAAGCCACTCCTAATAAAGCTCACCCCAACGGTCGAATCATCACAAGAGGGAAATAAACCTCGGTCGTTGGTCCTCAAGAGTAAAGAAGAGGGGGCAAGGACGCCAGTGCGACTATTTATGCCACGTCCTTTCCCCTACGAGTTAAATAAAGTTGTACCGTGGAGATATGGGGAATCTTCACCGGTAAAAGAAGAAATAACAAACATAGCCGGCATTGGGAGCACAACTAGAAGTGGAAGAATCTACTCCCCCAAGGACACACAGGAAAATGCCCTCCAAAATAAAGGAAAAAATAAAAAGACCGAAGAAGGAAAAGAAAATAAAGAATCCAAGGAGGAGACTGAGGAATTACTCCAGTTTACAAGGCAGAGTGAGTATTCCATTATTGACCAGCTCAACCGTACGCCTGCAAAGATCACGTTGCTATCTTTGATAATGAGCTCGGAACCGCACCGGAATGCCCTGCTGAAGGTCTTGAGCGAGACGCATGTACCTCACACAATATCCCAAGAAAAGGTTGAGAGGATCGTCGGTCACATCACGGCAAACGATCACCTCACCTTCACAGAGGAAGAACTCCCCCTCAAGGGGCCACAACATAACAAGCCCTTGCATATCTCGGTTAAATGCAAGGAATACCTCATCGCCAAAATTCTTGTGGATAACAGGTCGTCCCTAAACGTGATGCCCAAGTGCACACTAGATAAGTTGACTATCCAAGGAACCCGTCTGCACCTAAGCAGCACCATAGTTCGAGCCTTCGACGGATCAAAACGAGAAGTAGTGGGAGAGATCAGTTTGCCAATCCAGGTTGGACCCACTACCTTCAACGTCGATTTCCATGTAATGGACATTACTCCAAGCATACTAGTTGTCTCCTCGGCGAGCCTTGGATTCATGATGCTAAGGCGGTACCTTCGACGCTCCACCGGAAAGTCAAGTTCATAGTGGACGATAAATTGGTCACAGTCCAAGCAGAAGACGATATCCTGATCAGTGGACCGTCCACCCAACCTTATGTGGATGCGGCTGAAGAGGCCCTTGAAACATCTTTTCAAGCACTCGAAATTGCCAGCATAGAACGACTTCCCAGAAACACAAGGGTAGCCCGCATGATGTTGAAGCATGGCTATCATCCTGGCCAAGGATTGGGGGCAGATTCCCAAGGCATGAGGGAACCCCCAGAATTCAAAGACAATCCTTACAAGTATGGCTTAGGATATGACCCTACCAAGGGTCGGGCGGAAAGAAGAAAAAGGAAGTCTCCCCTCCGTACACTCAAGCAAGTTTTCCAAAGTGGAGGGGTGCAAGCGTCAAGAGCCACTCTAGTCATTAGGAAATCTTTTTCTTTGTTTAAGGGATGTAAACCCCATGATCGTTAGAGATTATCCCCCGGGGCGAGCCCGACCCCCGGGCATTTTAGGGCACGTATTCCCTTATTAATTAATAAGAATGATTCTTTCTATCTGCTTCTCTTCCTTCTACTTCTGACTAGACCACATAAATAACCCTGTCTAAGTAAACATAAAAAGAGAAGAAGAATAAGAAGCGCTTCCAAATAATCAACTTTCACCATTGCTATCATCATCAAGTTAACTTATTAGAAGCACATAAAAATAAAGACTTCACCTAAGCCATAAAGAAAGTCACGCTTCGCCAATACTGTGAACAAAAAATAAATCCACAAAAAAAAGAAAGAAGCCCAGAGAAGCCAAAGGCCAAAGAAAAGGGCAAATTACCCGGTAGGAAACCCACTAAAGGGGCTACACAAAAGATAGGGTCAACCCGGTAGGATACCCGAACAACAATAAAGGGTAGCCTAGGCAAAAGTTAGGGTTACAAATAAGGTCAGCTAGGATTTCTCCAAAATTTTACAAAAGAAGGAACCTAGACAAAAGTTAGGGCCAATACGCAGTATCCTAGTTCGAAAACCCAAAGGGCGATCTAGGGAAATCAGCTAGCCATTTAAAAAGCAATGGAAATAAAACCAAAGAGCGCAAATACAAAAAGAAAGGAAAAATGTTTGCTTAGACAAAGCTTAAACACCCAGGCTTAACCTTAGCCAGCCATTCTTACAGATCCTTTTATCAATAAAAATCAACCCTCTAAAACACAAACCATTGATTTTTACCTCCTTTACTTCTTTTCTCTTGACCCTCAAGACAATATTCTAATAATTAATTTGGGAATATGGAGGCGTATAGTCAACAAGAGGATTGAAATCCCTAAAGCAAGGAAAAAGGGACACTACATGACAATCTCAGTACATCATTAACCTGTGATTCATGCAATTTATGGTATCATGCATTCTGTGTGGGATTTGGTCAGTACATGATTATGCCTCTGATGTGTAGTAGAAATTCCAGTGTGGTGTCAACCATGGTACTGTAATGATCAATAATAACGATAAGCTGCTAAAAGATTTCTTTTCGGGAAAAGTTTACGTATGCATTGCTGATACGAGAGTGACAGCGAGTTGTTGACTCAAATAGTTGATAGAGCAAAATTAGTTCCAGCAAAAAGGAAAGCCTATTATCTTTTGATATTGGTGGGGATCAAATGAATGATCACCAAGGCTGGTGGATAAGCGAGTTCAATCAGGGAAATTGGGATGACTAGTTCCCCTCATCATCTTTATCTTCTGCTTATTTCTATCTTTATATTGTTTGCATGGATTGTGATATTAGCTGGTGTTATACCAGGAACATTTGCCTTAACCTTTGGTTAAATATGGTTTAGGATCTAATCTAGATCAGACTGGCGTAAATAGAATTTAAATAGATCCACGAGAGCTTTAGCTAAATAAGACTTTATTCGATAGATCTATTAGCTAAGATAAGCTGTTAGTATTGTTAAAACATCCTTCTAAATGATCAGTTTTACAAAATATGCATTAAACATTACTTCATTTTCAAAGCTGATTGTTTTAATCAATACAACATCTTGTTAATCGATTAAATGAACTTATACAACATGTTTTAATCGATTCAAAATCGAAATAATCGATTATTTTTACTAAAGTTTCATGTTTTCAAAATCTTAAATGTTTTAATCGATTAAACTTTTCTTTCAATCGATTAAAATCATTTACCAAGAACATTTTAACAGATTATGCTCTGTTTTTAATCGATTTTTATTACAGGAAGAAAGATTAAAGGCTTTAGTTAATGGTCGTTTACGTAAACATGCTACTAAAGCGTGATTCCCTTATCTTTACACGTGTTAATTGTATTCATTACAAACGTGTTAATGGAGATAAGTTTGAATCAACTTTAATTGATTCTTTTCATGAGTGAAATATTGATTCACTTTTGTATTTTCAAAAACTTGAGCATATTTTTCGAAACCTTACATTCTTCTCTCTTCTATTCCCTATTTTTGATGAAGTCAAAAGGGGGAGAAATAGTTGCATCACTTTAAGATAAATTTAAGAACAACATTTTAGGGGAGAAATAAGTTTTAGGGGAGAAACAAAACTTTATTACATTCTTATATTTCTCACCTAAGCTGCATTATCAAGTGACTTATTTTGCGAGAGATTGTTTTTTCAAAATGGTGTTTGTCTTCATCAAATAGGGGAGACTGAAAGTGATCCTAGCAAAGATCTCATTGATTTGATGAAGTCAAAGATAAAGTCAAGGGTCAACTCTGCGGCGAGTCAAACAAGTCACTCGGAACAAAGGAGCTGAAGACTTAGTGTGTCTAAACAGAAAGCTTAGGTAAAACCACTTTACCTTTTCCATTGCATAAAGCTTCTTCACTCAATTTGCAAAATGCCTCAAAAATAGTTTTAAACAAATAAAAAACAAAAGCATTTTGGCAAAGAATTTTCTTAAACAAGTTATTAAGCTGATAAAGGTTTGAAAGAATCAATTTAAAACACTTAGAATGTTTTAAAAAGTGTTTTTACAATATTTTAATCGATACAAACTTCTTTTAATCGATTAAAACTCTTTATGACCGATTAGAATTCGAATGTAATAGGTCAGAATGCAATATAATCGATCAGATCTTAAATATGAGCGATTAGAATTATTTTAATCGATTAAAACACGTTTCAATCGATTAAAATCACTTTGGATGTCAGTATGATCGATCAGAATGAGATTATGACCGATCAGAGTTGGTTATGATCGATCAGAATTGAATTATGACCGATCAGACTTATTTCAATCGATTAAAACGCATTTCAATCGATTAAAATAACTTAGAAAATCTTTTCAATCGATTAAAGCGAACTTTCAATCGATTAAAATGACTTGAAAATATATGTGCAGATTTTCAATCGATTGAAGCGACTTTATATCGAGCTAAAATAACTTAGAAAGTTTTATAAGAAGGTTTTTAAACAAATCAATCGATTAATACGTGATTCAATCGATTGTTTTATACTTAGAAAATGTTTGTAAAACGTTTTAAGCTGATAAAAACGTGGTCGTATCAACTAAAACATTTTCTGTTAAAGATCAAGAACGCATTAATGGGTTGAAAGGACTTTTAACAGATTGTAATGGCTATTTCAACAGATTAAAACAAACTTTCAACAGATTAATTAATGCGCAGATTTGAAAATACTCTTTTATAAACAGATTTGCTTGAAACTTTGAGATATAGATCATACATCGGTTTTTACACAATTCAAGCAATCAATACAAACAACTATTAGCATTTTTCAAGAAAGATACACAAGCTGTTTTTGTGAACTTCTTTTGAAATCTTTCTTGAGGCACTTTGCATTTCTTTGAAGAAGAAGCTGATCGTGGATTGGTGTAATCCGGTTTGAGCTTTCTTTGTTTCTTCTTTTAAATTTCTATTCATTCATTTGTCTTGTTTTGTACCTGGAATTTGGGTACAAGTTTTCTGCATGTTGTTGTAGAAAGTTGCCAAGAAGCTGGAATTTGGTTCTTGGTGGAAAGGTTAAAGCAAGAGCTGGAATTTGGTTCTTGTGTGTGGTGCACTGGAATTTGGGCCTTGGTTTCTCTGTAGCTGGAATTTGGTTGCGAGAGGTTTCCAAGAGCTGGAATTTGGTTCTTGGTGGAGAGTTAGAATAGGTGTAAGAGGGTGAGTACTGTAAAACATCTATTCTAGTGGAACCCAGTTGGAATTTGGCTGGAGTCCGGACGTAGCCCTGGTATTGGGTGAACCAGTATAAAATTACCGGTGAAATCTTTCCTAACCTTTCTCTCTTTAATTTCTGCTGCTGCACTTAAACTGTTTGATTGCTTTGTGATTTGTGAATTGATAAGTAATCTTAATTTTCGAATTAGATAATCTGTGTATTGCGAAAAACTTTCAAAAATCAATTCACCCCCCCTCTTGATTTAAAACTACTTTTCTAACACAATAAAGGGTAGCCTAGGCAAAAGTTAGGGTTACAAATAAGGTCAGCTAGGATTTCTCCAAAATTTTACAAAAGAAGGAACCTAGACAAAAGTTAGGGCCAATACGCAGTATCCTAGTTCGAAAACCCAAAGGGCGATCTAGGGAAATCAGCTAGCCATTTAAAAAGCAATGGAAATAAAACCAAAGAGCGCAAATACAAAAAGAAAGGAAAAATGTTTGCTTAGACAAAGCTTAAACACCCAGGCTTAACCTTAGCCAGCCATTCTTACAGATCCTTTTATCAATAAAAATCAACCCTCTAAAACACAAACCATTGATTTTTACCTCCTTTACTTCTTTTCTCTTGACCCTCAAGACAATATTCTAATAATTAATTTGGGAATATGGAGGCGTATAGTCAACAAGAGGATTGAAATCCCTAAAGCAAGGAAAAAGGGACACTACATGACAAAAGCGCTCTACAAAAGAAAAAAACGAAAAAAAAAAGAAAGAAAGAAATTACCCTTCGGTCACAGGAAGTCCGGCATGGTACAATCAAAAGTAAACACAGCGAATCAGAAGGCTTTCAGCACAACAAGACACGTTGGTTAAATCCTTCTGAAAAACTAATTAAAGTAAGCATTATAGGACATCAAACATGAAAACATTTGCATGCATAAAATGTTTTTGAACCAGGTCCTATTTCTTATTCCAAAAAAACAAAAAAAAACAAAAAAAACCCCAGAAATTCCAGACCGCCGTCTGGACATTCCAGACCGCCGTCTCGACCAGCAACCCAAACGAGACCGCCGTCTCGACTCCCCAGACGGCGGTCTCGATCTGAAAATTTTCCTATATAAGGGGGCGCGCCTGGATGGGTTTCCTCACAACTCTCCTTGCCTCCTAAGCCTCCAGAGCCTCCAAAACTCATATCTCTACTCCTCCAAGCCTTCCCTGCTCAAGATGTTCAGCAGAAGTGCCTCCAGGAAGAGAAGGGGCACCGCTGGTGCTAGCAGCTCGGCACCACCGCCACCCCCAGACCCTTCTCAGCTGTCACCACAGCACCAGGCCTGCCTGGACAACATTAGGAACTACCAGTGGCTCTCCATGCTGACACTGGACTTCGGCGTTCTGGCTGAATTTGGATGGGAAGAAGACGTCAGAGCCCACATCGACAGCATTGGGTGGGGCTTTCTGCTGCGAGCACCACCCACACATGTGTACCCCCAAGCGGTACAAGAATTCTTAGCCTCCGTCTCTCTCATCGAGATCCCCTCCATGGCCTCGGGCATGCAGCCCACTAAAATGGTCAACTATTTCATGGGTGGGCAATACCACACCACCACCCTAGAAGAGTTTAATGTGTCCATTGGATTTATCCGGCCCGAGGAAGCGCTGACCTGGGGAAAACCGAGAGGCCATCTGCTCTCGGCCTGCCCACCTCACTTCCGCAGATATGTGGCATGATCTCACAGGAGCAACCACACTGCCCACTTTAATGAGAGGCTCCGCACTGCAACCGGCGCTCCGCACTTGCCACAAGCTGCTGGCAGGCACAATCCATGGGAGGAAGGAAAGCCAGGGTAAGATATCCCTCCTTGATCTCTTTGCCCTCTATTGCATGCACCGGAGGCGCGCCGCAACCCCGGTACTTCCTCCCGAGGGCCCTTAAAGACTTCGGGAGTAGATCCACGGGGCCATCCTCGTAGCTCCCCTCATCACCCTCTCGGCGAGAGAATGGGGTGCCCGGCCGAGAAGAGCTAGCCCGCAACCTACGACCCGAGCCCATCAATGGGCCAATGCTGGTCAGCATGGGAATGCTGATACGTTGGGGAAACCAGTTCGCCCTGCACCCCTCCCTGGACTTCGAGCTGGATCTCCAGGGGCTAGTGGCGATGCAGGATATGCCCACGTCTCCCGGCTCCCAGCAGCAACAGCAGCAACAACAACAGCCACCACCATACACAGAGGACTTTGCTGGCATGCACCAACACATGAATGATATAAGCCAGCAGTTCGCCCAAATGGCAGTGTGGCGAGAGCAGTAGACCCAGTGGCAACAGGACCACGATGCTTGCCAGCAGGCCTATCAAGCTCGCCAGGACGAGATCTACCAGGAGCAGCAGAGGTTGCGACAGGAATGGACGACATTCCAGGAGGACTACCGTGACGAAGTCCAAGAGCAAGTAGACTTCCGATATCACGTGTACAAACAGTACCCTTACCCCGATTCCCCTGATGATAGCCCCTAGGGACCGCATTTACCTAAATAAAAGTTGTTGTAATAAAATTTTCCATGAATAAAATTTTA
The DNA here is from genome assembly GCA_963425845.1 of Sphenostylis stenocarpa. Lineage (NCBI taxonomy): Eukaryota > Viridiplantae > Streptophyta > Magnoliopsida > Fabales > Fabaceae > Sphenostylis > Sphenostylis stenocarpa. The sequence continues at coordinate 5,471,661 of OY731401.1, read as the reverse complement.
TTCCATGCATTCCTTGCCTTCTTTTACAAAAGTCAGCGTAACAAAAAATAACTTAAAAGAGAAAAGGCATACGCTCAAGAAAAAAGCCAAAATCCAAAATCGCGAGAAAAAAGAGATAAAACCGTGAGAAAAAGGCAGGATTAAGCCATCACCTCAACCAATAAAAATCGACCGCCAAGAGTCGAACACAAAAAAGAAGAGAAGAACCCGACCAACCAGCAAGGATCGGATAAACATCACCAAAAGAACAAAAACAAAGAATCCCCAGCAACCGACAAAGCTGGATGGACAACCAACAAAATCCCCAGCGCAGCCCGGACAATCATCAAGTCCAAGAAACATCTACCAACACAGAAATCACTCCCTAGTACCCAAACGGCGCATGAGCCACCTGAGCTGTAAGCTGCCACTACCACCCTGATAGGGGGATCATACCCATCCGGTCCCACACAACAGACCATACCACCCTGATGGGGGGATCATACCCATCCGGTCCCACACAACGGACCATACCAGCCTGATGGGGGGTTCATACCCATCCAGTCCCACACCACGGACTGTAACTACCAGCCTGATGGGGGGTTTATACCCATCAATCGAAGGATCGGCTACGTTAGGAGTTGTATCCAGAGGTTCTACCACGTGTCAACCAAAGGGATCGGCTACGTCAGAAGTAGTATCCCAGAGGCGCACAAATACAACATCTCCCCAGAGGATCATCCGCCACAAGACGGGACGTCCGAAGGGAAACCGGGCAAGAGGGTCAACTCCTTTACCCTCCAGTCGATTACCTTGGCACAAAAGGCCAGCAGTCGACTGGTCGAGTAAAGGGGGGGCAGCTGTAGACCCCAAATCTTGCCCGGCCTCCAAATAAAGTCAGAAAGCTTCCTATTTGAAGACGGTCGAAGCCTAACAAGCCACTAGGAGAGACTATTAGGCCCCCGTACTAAGATAGGACGTTTTTCTTGCCCGAAAAATAAAGTTTCTCGCCCTGAAGGGACGAGACCGCCGTCTGGAAGGACCAGACCGCCGTCTCGCCTCACGCCAGGGACGAGACCGCCGTCTGGATAATCCAGACGGCGGTATCGACTTCTGCCTAGTCGAGACGGCGGTCTAGATTATCCAGACGGCGGTCTCGACCCCCTGCCATGATCGAGACGGCGGTCTGGATTGTCCAAACGGCGGTCTCGACCCTGTCAGACGAAACGGCGGTCTCGACCCTGTCAGACGAAACGGCGGTCTCGACCTGTTAGGCGCGAAAAACTATAAATAGGGGCTCTCCCCCCCTCATTTCCAGACACCAAGCACAATAGCTCTCCCTTCTCTCTAGATTTTCTCTCTCTAGAACCCCTCCGAAGCATTTCCGGAGTTTTTGAGTGTCTCTAGGCATAAATTGAGCGTTCTAAATCTTCTTTAGAATCCCTCCGAGGCATTTCCGGAGTTTCTGAGAGTTTGTAGAGTGAAGGGTTGCCAAAAAGCACCCACTCTTTAAAGAGAAATACAAAAAGCTTGCTTTGGAGGTGCACTCTCTCTCTTTCTAATTTTACCGCTTTCATTTAAAATTATGCAATAGACGCTAGGGCCATGTAGTCATAATCTTTAAATACCGCATAATAAAAGGGTAAAAGTGCAATTTTCCAGTTTAATTATTCATCCAAAGTAGCCGGCCTATCATAGGGAACCCGAAAGGGGCGTCGTAAAGGAACTAACACTTCCTTTACACGTAACCAACTCCCTTACCCAACTCTGGTTCTAATGACCAAAGTTGGTTTTTGAAAACCAACGCCTTTTTAAACTCCTTTTCCGATGTTTCCGGTAAAAACATCAGTGGCGACTCCACGAACCCTTCAAAACCCGTTCTTGGGTTAGCCCGGTTATCGGACAACCCAAGAACACTTTTCGAAAACCTCGTCTCTAGGTTAGCCCGGTTATCGGACAACCTAAGGACGTTGTACCCACCCATAAAAAACGCGAAAATCAAAGAGGGTCAAAAAAACCAGCGCGTCGCTCCGATCGGCTCGTTTTGACGGCGGCGACAAGCCCAGAGAAGCCAAAGGCCAAAGAAAAGGGCAAACTACCCGGTAGGAAACCCACTAAGGGGGCTACACAAAAGATAGGGTCGACCCGGTAGGATACCCGAACAACAATAAAGGGTAGCCTAGGCAAAAGTTAGGGTTACAAATAAGGTCCGCTAGGATTTCTCCAAAAATTTTACAAAAGAAGGAACCTAGACAAAAGTTAGGGCCAACACACAGTATCCTAGTTCGAAAACCCAAAGGGCGATCTAGGGAAATCAGCTAGCCATTTAAAAAGCAATGGAAATAAAACCAAAGAGCGCAAATACAAAAAGAAAGGAAAAATGTTTGTTTAGACAAAGCCTAAACACACAGGCTTAACCTTAACCAGCCATTCTTACAAAACCCTTTTATCAATAAAAATCAACCCTCTAAAACACAAACCATTGATTTTTACCCCTTTACTTCTTTTCTCTTGACCCTCACGACAATATTCTAATAATTAATTCGGGAATATGGAGGCGTATAGTCAACAAGAGGATTGAAATCCCTAAAGCAAGGAAAGAGGGACACTACGTGACAAAAGTGCTCTACAAAAGAAAAAAGAAAAAGAAGAAAAAGAGAAAAATAGAGAAAGAAAGAAATTACCCTTCGGTCACAAGAAGTCCGGTATGGTACAGCCAAGAGTAAACGCAGCAGATCAGAAGGCTTTCAGCGCAACGAGACACGTTGATTAAATCCTTCTGAAAACTTAATCAAAATAGGCATTATAGGACATCAAAACATAAAAACATGGCATGCATAAAATGTTTTTAGACCAGGTCCTATTACCTCTTTCAAAAATAACAAAAAAAGCAACAAAAAATACAAAAATAAAAATCTCTCTTCCGTAATTCGAGATCGCCGTCTGGGCCAACCAGACCGCCGTCTCGGTTACCCAGCAAGATGGGACCGCCGTCTGGACCAACCAGACCGCCGTCTCGACACAGGCGAAAATGAGACCGTCGTCTCGATCAACGAGACCGCCCTCTCGATTAAGCCGAACGTCGAGACCGCCATCTCGATGGACCAGACCGCCGTCTCGACTTGAAGGAGACACGAGACCGCCGTCTCGCCTACCCAAACGGTGGTCTCGATTTTGCAAAATTCCCTATATATAGGGGGCGCGCTTGGGGACTTCCTCACAACTCCCCTTGCCTCCAGAACTTCCTTTCTCTCAACTCCTGCACTCCCTAGCACCCTCTGGTCAGAATGTTTAGCAGAAGCGCCTCCAAGAAGAGAAGGAGCATCGCCGGTGCCAGTAGTTCTGCAGCACTGCCATCCCAGGACCCTTCTCAACTGTCGCCACAGCACCAGGCCCGCCTTGAAAATATCCGGACCTATCAGTGGCACCTAATGCTCAAGCTGGATTTCAGCATCCTAGCTGAATTTGGATGGGAGGACGACGTCCGGGCCCATCTAGATAGCATCGGGTGGGGCTTCCTGCTACAACCACCACCTACACATGTGTACCCGCAAGCGGTACTGGAGTTCCTAGCCTCCGTCTCTTACTCTGAGGTCCCCTCCACGGTCCCGGGCCTACCGCCCACCAGGATGGTGACCTATTTTATGGGTGGACAATACCAGACCTCCACCCTCAAAGAATTCAACGTAGCCATCGGATTTGTCCAGCCCGAGGACTCCATGACCCAGGAGTACCGTGAGGCGATATGCTCGCGGCCCACCAACCTCACCGCCGCCGAGATGTGGCATGAGCTCACGGGAGCCACCACACTGCCCACGCTGATGAGGGGATCAGGGCTTCCCCCTGCACTCTGTATCTGCCACAAGCTGTTGGCAGGGACCATACATGGGAGGAAAGAGAGTCAGGGCAAAATGTCCCTCCCTGACCTCTTCGTACTATATTGCATGAGCCAAAAGCGGCGATGCAACCCCGGGTACTTCTTCCTGAAAGCCCTCAAGGACTTCAGGCACAGATCCACGGGGGCCGTCCTCATGGCTCCACTCATCACTCCCCTGGCAGAGAGTTTGGGGTGCCCTGGCCGGGAAGAGTTGGCCTCCAACCTGCAACCTGAATCCATCGGTGGGTCAATTTTGGTCAGCATGGGAATGTTGATTCGCAGAGGGACCCAGTTGGCCCTCCATCCCACACTGGATTTTGCATTGGAGCTCCATGACGCAATGCAGGATCTGCCTACACCTCCCGATTTCCAACAGCAGCAGCAGCAGCCGCCACGGTATGCGGACGACTTCGCTGGCATGCACCGCCACATGAGCGATCTATGCCAGCAGTTCGACCACATAACTGTGAGGCAAGAGCAAATAGCCCAGAGGCAGGAGCAACTATCCCAAAGGCAGGATGCCTTTGACACCCGGCTGGGAGAAATGTACCAGCACCAACAGGACATGCGCCACGATTGGACGACATTCCAGCAAGAATACCGGGATGAAGTCCAAGAGCACGCGGACTTCCGGTACCACATGTACCAGCATTTCCCTCCCCAGGGATCGGGCCCAGAGGATAGCCCCTAGGGATAATGCTTGCAAAAATAGGGTTGTAATAAAATTTCCCCCATCAATAAAATTTTATTTCATACATCTTTTTGCCATCTCTTGCAAAAGCCAGCGTAACAAAAAAAAAAAAAAAGAAAAGGCATATGCTCAAGAAAAAAAGCCAAAATCCTAAACTGCGAGAAAAAGGCAGGATTAAGCTACCAAGCAAGAGTCGAACAAAACCAAGACCCATCCGACAAACCAGCAAGGATCGGATAATCATCATCAAAAGAACAAAAACAAAGAAATCCCCAGCAACCAACAAAGCTGGATGAAACACAAAATCCCCGGCACAGCCCGGACGACCATTCAAGAAGTCCAAAAACATCTACCAACACAGAAAACACTCCCCAGAGAGACCGGCGCATGAGCTACCCGAGCAGTAAGCCGCCACTACCACCAGTCCTACGCAGTGGATTGTACCAGCCTGATAGGGGGTTTATACCTATCAACCTGCGCACGCGTTGCGCCTGATCTGCGCTCGAGCTGGATCAGTAAGTCGCACTACGACCACGATGGGGGTTCATACCCATCCGAGTCCCACACAACGGACCGTACCGGCCGATGGGGGTTCATACCCATCCGAGTCCCACACAACGGACTGTACCAGCCTGATGGGGGGTTCATACCCATCCAGTCCCACACAATGGACTGTACCACCCTGATGGGGGGCTCATACCCATCCAGTCCCACACAACGGACTGCAACTACCAGCCTGATGGGGGGTTCATACCCATCAACCGAAGGATCGACTACCGTCAGAAGGAGTATCCTGAGGTTTTACCACGTGTCCACCAAAGGGATCGGCTACGTCAGAAGTAGTATCCTGGAAGTGCACGAACACCGAAGTTTTCCCCAGAAGATCAACCGCCGCATAGACGGAACATCTGAAGGGCAACCGGGCAAGAGGGTCAACTCCTTTACCCTCCAGTCGATCACCTTGGCATAAAAGGCTAGCAGTCGACTGATCGGGTAAAGGGGGGGCAGCTGTAGACCCCAAATCTTGCCCGGCCTCCAAATAAAGAGTAGAAGACCTCCTATTTGAAGATGGACGAAGCCTAACAAGCCATTAGGAGAGACTATTAGGCCCCATACTAGGATAGGAGGGAGTTTCTGCGCAAAAAATAAGTTTTCTCGCCTTGTTGAGACGAGAACGCCGTCTGGATTTCCCAGACCGCCGTCTCGCCTCATGCAAGTGGCGAGACCGTCGTCTCGCTTGACGAGACGGCGGTCTCGCCACCTGCGAAGGGCGAGACGGCGGTCTCGTTTCCCCAGACGGCGGTCTCGCCGCGTTTGCCAGGTCGAGACGGCGGTCTCGTTGGACGAGACGGCGGTCTCGACCCTGTCAGACGAGACCGGCGGTCTCGCCACTGCCAGGCGCGAAAACTTATAAATAGGGGCTCTCCCCCCTCATTTCCACACACCACAAGCTTCTAGCTCTCCCTTCTCTCTAGAATCCCTCCGACGCATTTCCGGAGTTTTTGAGTGCCTTTGAGAGCGTTTTTTCGGCGTCTAGAAGAGTTTCAGACGTCTTGTAGAGTGAAGGGCTGCCAAAAAGCACCCTCTTTTAAAAGAGAAATAACAAAGAAAGCTTGCTTCGGAGGTTCAAATTCTCCCTCTCTACTTTTTACTGCTTTAATTTAAATTATTCAATAGATTAGGGCCATGTAGTCATCATTTTAAATTCCGCACAATAAAAAGGGCAAAAGAGTATTTTCCGGTTTATTTATTAACATAAAAAGCTGGCCTATCATAGGGAACCCGGAAGGGGCGTAGTAAAGGAACTAATACTTCCTTTACCACGTAACTAACTCCCTTACCCAACTCTGGTTCTAATGACCAAAGTTGGTTTTCGAAAACCAACGCCTTTTAAACCTTTTCCGATGTTTCCGGTAAAAACATCGGTGGCGACTCCATAGAACCCAAAATAAATAAAGTCCTTGGGTTAGCCCGGTTATCGGACAACCCAAGGACACCTTTCGAAAACCTCGCCCCTAGGTTAGCCCGGTTATCGGACAACCTAAAGGCGTTGTAACCACACATAAAAAACGCGAAAAACAAAAGGGTCGAAAAAACCATCGCGTCGCTCCGACCGACCTTCTCTCTTTTGAGACGGCGGTGACAATTGCCGTCTCGCCATCGGCTAAGGGCAAGACCACCGTCGTTTGGCGAGACCACCATCTCGCCACTTTCCAATGGCGAGACCACCGTCTCCTGTTCTTCACTCTTTCCTCTTCATTTTGATATGTTGTGCTTCCAAATCCGACGTCTCAGTCAAAAGTTATATCACTTTGAACATCTGCCGCCTTTTTGCACTAATGCATGCATAAACACATTCATGCTAGGGGGCATTAGATTTCCCTAAGACAAAGGTGAAAGAGGACCCGAGCACATTTGTAATCATCCATAAGGAAGGGACAAATGTACTAAGGTATATGGTGACCTTCGTTATACTTGTCAAAATCATGATGGGGAAGGAACCATTATACTGAAGTGGGTAAGGTGTTCCGTGAAGCGTAAAGCTTTAAGAACGATACCAAAGTCATTGTCTTAAGGCATATCTATCCTACACTAATCATTCATTTCAAAATAAAAATAAACATTCTTAAATTCTTTTTACATTATAGAAAGCGACTGGTATTCTTCATGCCCTCATTCATCCCAAACACTCTCATACATCATGTTAGGAAATAAAACATGATAATGTTTAGGAAAAAACAAACACTTGCATACATGCATCCACAAAACTTCATCCTCATAACATGCATCTAGTAGTAGGCATTTGAAGAAAGTGGACATTCCTCAATATCATGTAAAGAGGATAGGGCATTCGCATGCCATGCACGAGAAGTCAAAAAAGGAAATACATAAAAATTTTAACCCGCCTATGGGTTCCTTTAGGCTTTCTGCTTTTAAAAATGTGCTTCAAAGCATTGCATTGAGGAATGTACACCTTCTGGATGAAATAAATAAAATTGTTTGTTTTCATCATCTCAACCGTCTATTGCATTCATCCTCACTTTAATAATAATAAGATAATAAAAAGAAAGGATTAATTGATGTGCTTCCGATGAATCAGAATAAGATGAAGAGCAAACCTTTCATCGTCAAGTTCTCTCCAACGGTTGATCCGCCTAAGGAGAATAATAAGCCTCAACCGTTGGGTATCCACGTTAATAAGGAAGAGGAGGCAAGGATGTCGTTACATTTGTTCACGCCTCGAATCAAATAAAGTTGTACCATGGAGATACGCAAAAACATTGCCCATCAATGAGGATATCTCCAGCATAGTCGGCATTAGGGGCAGGATTAGAAGTGGAAGAATCTACTCCCCCAAGGAGTTACCAGATGACGCTCCTAAGAATAAAGGAAAAAATAATAAGACCAAAGAAAAACATAATCCAACGAGGAAATTGAGTAGACACCGTTCGAGCTAAAGACGACATTCAGATCAGCAAGTCGGTTACCCTACCTTGAATGGATGCGGCTGAAGAGGACCTTTGAAATATCTTTTGCCAATATGAAAAGACTTCCCTAACAATATGAAGGTGACCCACATGATGAGGAAATATGGATACTGCCCAAACCAAGGGCTCATTAGAAACTCTCAAGGAATAAGGGAACCACCAGATTTTAAAGACAATCCTTTGAAGCATGACCCTACAAAGGATGAAGCTGCATGGAGAAAAGGGAAGTCTCCCCTCCGCACCTCAAATCAGATTTTCCCAAACGAAGGGGTCCAAGCGTCGAGAACGACTTTAGTCATTAGGTGTTCTTCTCCCAATTTTAAGGGATGTAAACCCAATGACTATTAGAGATTACTCCTCGGGGCTAACCCAACCCCCGAGCATTATAAGGGCACATATTTCCCTTTTAATTAATAAAGAATGTCATTCTTACTATCTGCTTCTCTTCTTGCTATTCATGTCTAAACATCATAATAACCATGTTTAAGCAAACGTTTTCAAAAGTGCATCAAAATAATCAAATTGCGCTATTGACTAAAATAAAAGTCAAACCCATCATCACTGATTGACTAGAAACACAAAATAAGGTTTTACCTCATCATAATAAAGTCGTGTTTTGCCAATGTTGTGCAAAGAGAAACAAAAATCAAAAGAAGCCCATAGAAGCTAAAGGCCAAAAAAAAAAGGCAAGATACCCGGTAGGAAACCCATTAAGGGGGCTACACAAAAGTTAGGGTAAACCTGCTAGGAGACCCGAACAACAATAAAGGGTAGCCTAGGCAAAAATTAGGGTTACAAAATAAAGTCTGCTAGGATTCCCAAAACAAGAAAAGAGGAAACCTAGACAAAACTTAGGACATAGCACAACATCCTAGGCTGAAAACCCAAAGGGCAGACTAGGGAAGTTAATCAGTCATGATAGGCGCCATTGAATAATCATTTAAGACGTCACCTCATAAACAAAATGTTTGTCTAAACTAGCCTAAACACTCTAACCAACCCTGGCTAGCCGTGCTTACAAAAACCATTTTTTGTCAAAATAAAACAATTCTAAAACATAAGCCTTTGAATAAATAACTTTCCTTCTTTTCTCTTGACCCTTACCACTACGACATTCTAGTAATTAGTAGGGAAATGTGGAGATAGTAATCAATAGGAGGATTGACACCCCCAAGAAAAGGGAGGGGCACACTGACATGGCAAGTCACTCTACAATCAACACAATCATTCTTCGGTCATGGCAAAATCAAGACGGCAAAATCGGTACAGCCTATCATGTCGACGAAAGCACATTTGATTAATCCTTTTGAAATATTAATTGAAATAGCATTGTAGGATACATATCGCAAACATTGCATGCATATGATAGGGTCCTATCTCTCAAAAAAAGAAGAGAAAGAAAAAATGAAAATAAAAAGAATAATGCCTACTAGGATATTCTTAGGCAAAAGTTAGGGTAGCCTGCTAGAACGAAAACCCGCAAAGGGCGGTCTAGGAAAAAGTTAGGGCATTCATAAAAAAGGAAAAAAGCCCGCTAAGATATTCTAGGAAAAAATTAAGGCAGCCCGCTAGATCGAAAACCCCAAAAGGGCGGTCTAGGCAAAAGTTAGGGCTAAACCAAAAAATAAATAAAAGAGAGGGGTCCATCAGCATATTCATGAAAGTCCAGCAAGAGGATGCGAGTCACTTTTCTAGATGCATCGATAAAAAAGAATATATTACATTTAGGGCATCCACGCACAAGTAGTCGCACAAAACGACTTTGTCAAAATCGAAAAACAAAAATAAAAATTACTTCAGATGAATAAAAAAAAGAAAAAAAAAAGAAAATCATTCATGCATATAAGGAGACTAGCTCCATGTTTGTGATTGAAAACAGGAAGCACCCAGACTAATCTTCGCATAAAGCTCCCCCTCAAGAAAACGGAGCAAGTCGCAAATCAAGCGACTCAGCAGAATAAGAGCTTCCAAAAATCAAGAGCTCCAGCTACCATCCTTCTACCCCAGAAAAAGAAGGCACAAATAAGAAGTCTCCAAACATTGTTCTCCTTCAAAAAAAAGAAGAGCAAGTTGTCATCATCAAATAGCTTAGAAGAAATAAGAAGCTTGCAGAAGCCAAAACTCCCGTTATCATGCTTCTACCCAATAAAAAAAAGATGACGGAAAGGCTTAGTTATCCCCAAGCAGATTCTTGTCTACTCCAGAGGCAACACAAATATTACCCCACAACTCAGCATCGCCACTACATGAGTCATCAAGCACACTCACCCAAAGTCTCCTCCACACTCCCCCAATGGAGAATAAAGGCTTCAAGAGTCCATCATCATCAACAGTCAAAAGAGTCCAATCTTCATACCATCAAGGGCTCAACAAAAAGAGAAAAAAAGAAGAAGAAAACCCTTGCATTCCCAACGGATATCCAAAAGAAAGGGTCGCAACAGAAGGCTGAATAAAAATCCCCAAGTGGATCTCCCGAGAAAAACCTACAAAAAGGAAGAATCAGAAATCTCCATCCCCTGGTAGAATAATAGCTTCACAAGCTTAGCTCGCATTAACATCAATCAAGGAGCCAAGACTCCATCCCTAGAAAAGAAAAATCAGATCCCCAAGAAGTCGACAATCCCCTAGTGGATCACCAAAGAAAACTTTATCCCGAGCCAAGACTCCATCCCTAGAAAAGAAAAATCAGATCCCCAGGAATTCGGCAATGCCCTGGTGGATCACCAAAGAAAACTTTATCCCCTGCGGATCCCCAAAAAGAAGAAAAAGCCTGTGTGCATAAAATAAACTAAAAAGTAAAAAGGCGCATGCATTATCCCCACAAAAAAAGCCAGATTTCATAATCGTGATAAAAAAGAGATAAATCGCAAAAAAATGCGAAATTAAAATCCTAACTTTTAGGTAAACAGAATGCCCATTCCCCAATGAAATAAGAGCATCGCAGAACCAGCTCACACCAATACCTAACAAGGAGTCAAAACTCCAGGGGGCAAACCAAAATCAGATCCCTGGTGGATCATCAGAAAAGAGAAAACATCATCCCCAGTGAGCCTACTACAAAGGCAGTTTACAAATTCACATCCTCAGAGAGTCGCTTGCCTACGCATAGGCAAGACCTGACGGGCAAAGAGACAGCAACCCCAAGTGGAATATCAGCCTATTCAGAGGCAAAATAGTGCAAACACTAAAGTCTTCAATTCAAATGAAGCATCTGCCTACTCAAGAGGCATCGTCAAAATTAACAAATCCTCAGTGAATTCCTGCATACTTCAAATGCATTTGACAAAGAATCCCCAACAATCAACAAGTTGGATGGCTATTGGAAAAAGCCAAAAATCAAAGAATCCCCAGCGCATCGGATGACTACAAAAAGTCAAAAACATTTATCAAAGCAAGAACCATTCCCCATGGAATCGACGCATGAGCTAGAGTAGTAAGGCGTCACCACCACTTCGGGACAAGGAAAGTCCTAAAGACAAAGACCTGCACACAAGCAAAACTTGTGCATGAGCCAGAGCAGTAAATCGCAACCAGTTCTACAAAGTGGACTTTCACACCAGATGAGGGTGCGTACTCATCGGGCCTTACAAAAGGGGGCTTACCAGATGGGGTTTCATACTTGTCAACACCAGATGGGGGTGTGTACTCATCGGGCCTTACAAAAGGGGGCTTACCAGACGGGGGTTCATACTTGTCAAAAACCAGATGGGGGTGTGTACTCATCAGACCTTACAAAAGGGGGCTTACCAGACGGGGGTTCATACTCATCAAACACCAGATGGGGGTGTGTACTCATCAGGCCTTACAAAGGGGGGCTTACCAGACGGGAGTTCATACTCGTCAAACCATATGGGGGTGCGTACTCATCAAGCCTTACAAAAGGGGACTCAAACCGGATGGGGGTTCGTACTCATCAACCGAAGGGGTCAGCTACAGCATCGAAGAAGCATCCCGGAGGATCATATTTAGCGTCCGGAAGGTTGGCTACCACAACCAGGAAAGCAACCGAAGGACAACCGGGCAAGAGGGTTAACTTCTTCACCCTCCAGCCGATCTTTTTGGCATATTGAGCCAACATTCGGCTAGTCTGGTGAAGGGGCGGCAGCTGTAGACCCCAAATCTTGCCCGACCTCAAAATAAAGAGCAGAAGACTTCCGTTCGAAGATGGACAAGGCCTAAAAGGTCCCTAGAATAGATCAATAGGCCCCATTTTAGAATAGGAATGTTTTTTGTATGCAAAAAATAAGAAATTCCAGCTAAAGGGTCGAGACCGCCATCTCTCCATCGGTTAAGGGCAAGACCGCCATCTCGCCACTTTCCAATGGCGAGACCGTCGTCTCGTTTGGCGAGACCACCGTCTCACCAATCGCCAAGGGCAAGACTGCTGTCTTGTTTGGTGAGACTGTTGTCTCGCCACTTGCCGAGGGCGAGACCGCCGTCTCATTTGGCGAGACGGTGGTCCCAAACTTGTCAGGCGAGACGATGGTTTCGACCTGATAGGCGCGAATTTTTATAAAAGGAAGAGACTTCCTCACCCTTTTCACAACATTCTTCCACTTTTCCTTCTGCACTTTCTTCAAATTATTCCCCTAGGACCCCTCCAAAGCATTTCCGGAGTTTCTTAGTATTCTTAGAGAGCGTTCTGTAGTGTTGCGAGGAAGAGCGACCAACATTGTAGAGAGGGGATTGCCAAAAAGCACCCTATTTCAGATAATTCATATAAAAGCTTGCTTCGAAGGGTCCTACACACTTTCTTCCCTACTTTACTGCTTTCTTAGATGGTATTGTTGTGCATTAATCATTTAGGGCCATGTAGTCAATATTTTAATTTTCGCAATGAATAAATAAGGGTAAAAGCATAATTTTAAGAGTTCTTTATTTATAAAATAAATTGTCCATCATAGGGAACCCGAAAGGGGCGTCGTAAGGAAGTTAATACCTTCCCTACACGTAACTAATTCCCTTACCCAACTCTGGTTATAATGGCCAAAGTTGGTTTTTCTAAACCAACGCCTTCTTTTTCTTCCTTTTCCAACGTTTCTGGATAAAACATTGGTGGCGACTCCAGAACCCTTTTTTGAAAACCTCGCCTTTAGGTCCAGCCTAGTTATCGAACAAGCTAAAAGCGTTGAACCATATCTTTAAAAAATGCGAGTCAAAGCAAAATCATCGCGTCGCTCCAACCGCCTCTTTTGACGACAGCGACACATCTAATGCTTGCTTCTATTGTATGAAACAAGGACATACATCTAATAGGTGTAGAATTAAGCATTTTGGTGTTCCAAAGGGAAAATATGTTTGGGTTCCTAAATTTAAATGATTTGATTGTCTCTAACCCCAAGGACCCAAAAGTTATGGGGACCTAAGATTATTATGTTCTTATTTTGTAGGTAACTTCTAAATCCAAGAAATCTATGTGGTATCTTGACAGTGGGTGTTCAAGACATATGACTGGAGACAAAAAGAAATTTGTGAGTTTCAAAGCAAAGGAACAAGGATATGTAACCTATGGGGACAACAACAAAGAAAGAATACTTGGAACTGGAAATATTGGTGGTACAAACACTTTGGAGATAAAGGATGTGCTCCTTGTTCATGGGCTAAAGCACAATCTCCTAAGTATAAGTCAACTTTGTGATAAAGCATTTAAGGTAATTTTTGAAAGTAAGTTTTGCACCATTCATTTAAAGGATTTTGAAAATATAGCATTAAAAGGTATTAGGCATAATAATATTTATTTGATTGACTTGGATTGTGTATCTAATGCTAATATAACATGCTTAGTTGTTAAGGAAGAAAATCCATGGTTATGGCATAAGAGAGCGGCTCATATAAACATGCATCAATTAAACAAACTAATATCAAATAACTTAGTTGTTGGTTTACCTAAGTTAAAATTTGAAAAAGATAGATTATGTGATGCATGTCAAAAAGGTAAACAAGTGAAATCATCTTTTAAATCTAAGAATGTTATTTCCACATCAAAACCTTTAGAACTTTTACACTTATATTTATTTGGTCCATCTAGGATAAAAAGCTTTGGTGGAAATTACTATGCTCTTGTAATTGTTGATAATTTTTCTAGATTTACTTGGACATTTTTCTTAACATTAAAAAGTGAGGCTTTTAAGGTCTTTAGAAAGTTTTCCAAACAAATTCAAAATGGGAAAGACTTAAAAATTAAAGTGTTAAGGAGTGACCATGGTGGAGAATTTCAAAATGAATCCTTTGAAAATTACTGTTGTAGACCCCAAATCTTGTCCGGCCTCAGAATAAAGCCAGAAAGCTTCCTATTTGAAGACGACCAAAGCCTAACAAGCCACTAGGAGAGACTATTAGGCTCACGTACCAAGATAGGAAGGTTTTTTGGCCCGAAAATAAAGTTTCTCGCCCTGAAGGGACGAGACCGCCGTCTGGAAAGACCAGACCGCTGTCTCGTCTCAACGTCAGGACGAGACCGCCGTTTCGATTGTCCAGACGGCGGTCTCGTCACCTGCAAAGTCGAGACGGCGGTCTGGGTTTCCCAGACGGCAGTCTCGATTCCTGCCTAGTCGAGACAGCGGTCTCGACCCTCTGCCACGAACGAGACGGCGGTCTGGAGTTTCCAGACGGCGATCTCGACCCTGTCAGAGGAAACGGTGGTCTCGACCTGTCAGGCGCGAAAAACTATAAATAGGGGCGTCATTTCTCCCTTTTCCACACAGAATCCACATAGCTCTCCCTTCTCTCTAGATTTTCTCTCTCTAAGAATCCCTCCGAGGCATTTTCGAAGTTTCTGAGTGTCTCTAGGCATAAACTGAGCGTTCTAAATCTTCTTTAGAATCCCTCCGAGGCATTTCCGGAGTTTCTGAGAGTTGTAGAGTGAAGGGTTGCCAAAACGCACCCTCTCTTTAAAGAAATATAAAAGCTTGCTTTGGAGGTGCATATTCTCCCTCTCTATTTTTATTACTGCCATTTAAATTACGCAATAGAAGCTAGGGCCATGTAGTCATAAACTTAAATTCCGCATAATAAAAGGGTAAAAGCGCATTTTTCTAGTTTAATTATTTATTCAAGGTAGCCGGCCTATCATAGGGAACCCGAAAGGGGCGTCGTAAAGGAACTAATACTTCCTTTACACGTAACTAACTCCCTTACCCAACTCTGGTTCTAATGACCAAAGTTGGTTTTCGAAAACCAACGCCTTTTTAAAACCCCTTTTCCGATGTTTATGGTAAAAATATCAGTGGCGACTCCATAGAACCCAAATTAAATAAGTCCCTGGGTTAGCCCGGTTATCGGACAACCCAGGGATACTTTCGAAAACCTCGCCCCTAGGTTAGCCCGGTTATCGGACAACCTAAAGGCGTTGTAACCACCAATAAAAAAAATGCGAAAATAAAAAAGGGTCGAAAAAACCATCGCGTCGCTCCGACCGCCCTTCTCTCTTTTGAGACAGCAGCGACAGATGGCGACTCCGCTGGGGAAGCCTAGAGAGTTGATCCCATTTAGTGATGGGCTGGCTTAAAAATAATTAAACCAAGAAAATAGCGCTTTTACCCTACCTTGTATTATAACATGCTTTATTGTTTGGCTTTCAAATAACTGTTGCTTGTTTATACTTACGCAATTGATTGAAATATAAAATTGCACACAAACCCTTGCACACTACAGTTCCCTCTATACCCGGGGGCAAGTGAGAAAACCATAGGGAGTGGGTGGCAGGTACGGTTCGCTGCAGTTAGGGCCTTGTGCCCACCAGTGTGATCGGAAACCACCACTCAAGGTGATAACCTTCCTCTTTTGGCAACAAGACCGACTCTGGCCTTAGTGCTGAGCATGGTTGGACGGCCTGGAGAGTGGGGACCCTATAATGGGGGCACCTTGGGGGCCTTAGCCTGGTGAGAACAGCTAGAACCTACCCTGACCAATGCACTTTTCTGTAGGAAAACCCTACCTCGTGATAAAAAACGAAATCTCGCCTGTTCGGGGATGATCAAATTGTGTGTGCATATGTTTGTTGCATTTGTATGTTGCATAGCATAAACAAACAACAGAACAAAATCACCAAAAAAAATATTTTTCAAATAAACACCCTTATCTCGGACAGTCTGCCTTTTAGCTAGCCTGGTTTCAGGTTCTTTGTAAGCTAAGTAGCCACGCAGTTCCGACAGAAGAGATAAGGGACGATAAATATTCTTTCGCATAAAGCCATATTTTATCTCTGGACAGTCTCGCCTTTTAGCTAGCCTGGTTTCAGGTTCTTTGTAAGCTAAGTAGCCACGCAGTTCCGACAGAAGAGATAAAAGGCTATAAAAATAAACAAATAAAAATAATAAAATAATCCATTTTTCCAAAATTCACAAATAAAGACCTGGTCCAAAAATATTGCACCCATAAAACATTCATATAGATAGTTTATTCTTTCGAAAAATACGCAAATACCATACATCATGTAGAAAAACATGATAAATAATAAAATAAACACTCACATTCAATAAACATCATCTTCATCAAATCATGCATTTTGATTTTAGAAAATGGAGGGGACAAGTAGACAAGTGGGGAAGGTGGATATTCTCCGAAGCCATACTGAGAAGCTAGAATGACTTAGTGCAACAATGCCACCAGAGGTCCGCGCTGATTTTGAAAAGTCCTATGGACGAATTCTGGACCTCCTAAAGATCAGTGTCGATCAAGTCTTCCTCAGGGTACTGATTCACTTTTGGAACTCCAGTTTGCGGTGCTTTGAATTTCCGCAGTTCGACATGGTGCCCACTTTAGAGGAGTATGAAACAATGTTGAAATGGCCCAAGTCAGCCGGGGTCCATATCCGCCATGAGGCGTATACTCTTGCAGCACCAGTCGCTGCCCTTATCCATTTACCGTACCGACAAAGTACCCTGATAGCAAGAGGGAACACCCAGGGATGGAGAGTATCAATGTTAGAAGACTACCTGTCCTACCTGGCTGAAAGGGCAGAGTGGGTTGCCTTTAACAAGACCCTGGCATTATTAATCTTCGGAATGATCCTGTTCCCCTTCCATCTCGACACGATCGATCAAGCCGTCATGGACGCTTTCTTCGCTTGGGACGTGAACTCGAAGAGTCCCCTGCCTGCTATTCTTGCCGACACCTTGCTATCGGTGGATTTCTGTCATCAAAAGCAAGGGAGAACACTCCGCTGCTACTCTTCGTTACTTTATGTATGGAGCATCACGCACCTTTACGCCTCCAGTCACATGGGGATATTCCCCGACCCCTTGAGAAGTTTCTCCAAAATCCCCTCCAACGATGCTCCGAATATAGAATGGAGGGATGAGTTAGAACAAAAGGACGCCAACAGAGATATCTTGGGTCCGCCCTTGGTTCCGACCTGGCCCAGCTTCCGTCGGATGTGGGAGCTATCCGAATGTACCCTTGATAGGACTCGGGGTTGCATAGCCTACTCACCTAGAGTAGCTATGAGGCAACTCATGAGGACTCAAACTATTATCTCCCGAGGGGAACTCCTGGGGCCGTGCTTCTTTGGAGACCCGTGCACAATCGCCAACTCACTGACCGTGAGGAAAGCATGGGAGAAGCCAGTCTACATGGGAGACAGAGAGCTAGGAAAAGCTCGGGTGACTGTCACCAGTGACTATGAGGCATGGAGGAGAAGAAGAGAGATGGCTCGACCATCCACCACACCCGCGCCAATCGCCAATAACGAAGAGCTGTAGGCACAAGTCAATGCCTTGACCCAGAGGGTAGAAATAATGGGAGCCCAGATACGGGCCCTTGAGGAAAAAGAGCAAGCATCTATCCTCACGATTGACGGTCTACAAAGGCAAGGCAAGAAAAAGGATCATGAAATAGAACGCCTCAAGGACCAATGTGCTGACGCCAACGAACAAGCTATCCGAGCATCCAAAACTGCCAGAACCAGCTCGGATAGCCAACTACAGGAGATAACCGCCAGATCAGCACACCTTGAGGCAGAATCGGCTCAGCAGGCTCAAACGATCAAGGAGTTGTCAGAAGGGCTCCTCCAGGCTCGGATAGACCTCCGCCAAGAGCGAGAGACCAACAGAAAACTAAGCAGAGGTCTCTCTGAGCTACGCCTCAAGGAAAAAAGAGGGCTGGCTCAGTACGACCAAGTACTTCAAGAGAAGGACCAAGCTGTTACAAAGCTTGAGGAGCTACAAGCCTTGGTCATACATCAAGAGGCAAAGATCAAAGAGGCTCAACAATACAGCGAAGAAATGAGCCAAGCGATCCACAGGCAAAGCGAAGCGCTCGCTCACCATGTCCGGGAAGCCGAGAGAGAATTACAAAGAAAACAAGACCCGCCTGTGGGTTTCTTTAGGCTTTTCCATTTTTGCCAAAAAACGCTTCGTAGTATGGAATAGGAGAATGTACACCTTCCAATGAATTAATGAAATCTTTTTCCTTATTCAACAGTTGTCTACTTGCATACATGAGCATGCATTTGCATATTTAATTTCCCCTCCTTCACACTTAATAAATAAGATAATAAAAAGGAAGGATTAACTAACACGTCTTCCAACTCAGAAGAATGGAGAGAAAGCCACTCCTAATAAAGCTCACCCCAACGGTCGAATCATCGCAAGAGGAAAATAAACCCCGGCAGTTGGTCCTCACGAATAAAGAAGAGGGGGCAAGGACGCCAGTGCGACTATTTATGCCACGTCCTTTCCCCTACGAGTCAAACAAAGTTATACCGTGGAGATATGGGGAATCTTCACCAATAAAAGAAGAAATAACAAACATAGCCAGCATCGGGGGCACAACTAGAAGTGGAAGAACCTACTCCCCCAAGGACACACAGGAAAATGTCCTTCAAAATAAAGGAAAAAATAAAAAGACCGAAGAAGAAAAAGAAAATAAAGAATCCAAGGAGGAGACAGAGGAATTACTCCAGTTTATAAGGCAGAGTGAGTATTCCATTATAGACCAGCTCAATCGCACACCTGCAAAGATCACATTACTATCTTTAATAATGAGCTCGGAACCGCACCGGAATGCCTGCTGAAGGTCTTGAGCGAGGCTCATGTACCCCATACAATATCCCAAGAAAAGGTCGAGAGGATCGTCGGTCACATTACGGCAAACGATCACCTCACCTTTACAGAGGAAGAACTCCCCCTAGAAGGGTCAAAGCATAACAAGCCCTTGCATATCTCATTCAAGTGCAAGGAGTACCTCATCGCTAAAGTTCTTGTGGATAACGGGTCGTCCCTGAACGTGATGCCCAAGTGCACACTGGATAAGTTGACTATCCAAGGAACCCGTCTGCGCCCAAGCAGCACCATCGTTCGAGCCTTCAACGGATCAAAACGAGAAGTAGTGGGAGAGATTAATTTGCCAATCCAAGTTGGACCCACTACCTTCGACGTCGATTTCCATATAATGGACATTACTCCAGCATATAGCTGTCTCCTCGGCAGGCCTTGGATTCATGACGCTAAGGCAGTACCTTCGACTCTCCACTAGAAAGTCAAATTCGTAGTGGGTGACAAACTGGTCACGGTCCAAGCGGAAGACGATATCCTGATCAGTGGACCGTCCACCCAACCTTATGTGGATGCGGCTGAAGAGGCCCTTGAAACATCTTTCAAGCGCTCGAAATTGCCAGCATAGAGCGACTTCCCAGAAACACAAAAGTAGCCCGCATGATGTTGAAGCATGGCTACCATCCTGGCCAAGGACTGGGGGCAGATTCCCAAGGAATGAGGGAACCCCCAGAATTCAAAGACAATCCTCACAAGTATGGCCTAGGATATAACCCCTTCAAGGGCCGAGCGGAAAAAGCAAAAGGGAAGTCCCCCCTCCGCACACTCAAGCAGATTTTCCGAAGTGGAGGGGTGCAAGCGTCAAGAGCCACTCTAGTCATTAGGAAATCTTTTTCTTTGTTTAAGGGATGTAAACCCCATGATTGTTAGAGACTATCCCCCGGGGCGAGCCCGGCCCCTGGGCATTTTAGGGCACATATTCCCTTATTAATTAATAAAGAATGATTCTTTCTATCTGCTTCTCTTCTTTCTACTTCTGACTGGACCACATAAATAACCCTGTCTAAGTAAACATAAAAAGAAAAGAAGAACAAGAAGCGCTTCCAAATAATCAAACCTTCATCATTGCTATCATCATCAAGTTAGCTGATTAGAAGCACACAAAAATAAGACTTCACTTAAGCCATGAAGAAAGTCACGCTTCGCCAATACTGTGAACAAAAAAATAATAAATCCAAAAAAAGAGAAAAAGCCCAGAGAAGCCAAAGGCCAAAGAAAAGGGCAAATTACCCGGTAGGAAACCCACTAAGGGGGCTACACAAAAGATAGGGTCAACCCGGTAGGATACCCGAACAACAATAAAGGGTAACCTAGGCAAAAGTTAGGGTTACAAATAAAGGTCCGCTAGGATTCCTCCAAAATTTTACAAGAGAGAGAACCTAGACAAAAGATAGGGCCAACACACAGTATCCTAGTTCGAAAACCCAAAGGGCGATCTGGGGAAATCAGCTAACTATTTAAAAAGCAATGGAAGTAAAACCAGAGAGCGCAAATACAAAAAGAAGAAAGAGGAAAATGTTTGCTTAGACAAAGCTTAAACACCCAGGCTTAACCCTAGCCAGCCATTCTTACAAATCCTCTTATCAATAAAAATGAACCTTCTAAAACACAAACCATTGATTTTTACCCCCTTTGCTTCTTTTCTCTTGACCCTCACGACAATATTCTAATAATTAATTTGGGAATATGGAGGCGTATAGTCAACAAGAGTTTTGAAATCCCTAAAGCAAGGAAAAAGGGACACTGCATGACAAAAAAGTGCTCTACAAAAAGAAAAAAAGAAAAGAGAAAGAAAGAAACTACTCTTCGGTCACAAGAAGTCCGGTATGGTACAGCATGTACAAAAGCACATATCAGGAGGCACTCGGCGCTACAAGACACGTCGGTTAAATCCTTCTGAAATATTAACCAAAGTAGGCATTATAGGACATCAAACATGAAAACATTTGCATGCATAAAATGTTTTTGAACTAGGTCCTATTTCTTATGCAAAAAAAAAAAAAAACCGAAAATTTGAGACCGCCGTCTGGATATTCCAGACCGCCGTCTCGGTTCCCTTGCAAATCGAGACCGCCGTCTCGATATATTGGCAAAACGAGACCGCCGTCTCGACTTCCCAGACGGCGGTCTCAACCCGGAAAAAAAATCCTATATAAAGGGGGCGCGCTTGGGGGGTTTCCTCACAACTCTCCAAGCCTCCAAAGCCTCCAACACTCATATTTTACTCTCCCAAGCCTTCCCCACTCAAAATGTTCAGCAGAAGTGGCTCCAGGAAGAGAAGGAGCACCGCTGGTGCTAGTAGTTCTGCACCGCCGCCACCCCAAGACCCTTCTCAACTTCAACCACAACACTAGGCCCGCCTGGACAATCTCAGAAATTACCAGTGGCACTCCCTGCTGACACTGGACTTCGGCATCTTGGCCGAGTTCGGATGGGAAGAAGACGTCCGAGCACACATCGATAGCATCGGGTGGGGTTTTCTGCTACAGCCTCCACCCGTTCATGTGTACCCACAGGCGGTACTCGAGTTTCTGGCCTCGGTCTCTCTCATTGAGATCCCCTCCATGGCCTCAGGCATGCAGCCCACCAAAATGGTCAACTATTTTATGGGTGGGCAATACCACACTACCACTTTGGAGGAATTCAATGTGTCCATTGGATTCATCCGACCCGAGGCGGCATTAACTCGGGAATACCGTGAGGCCATTTGCTCTAGGCCCACCAACCTCACCGCTGCTGAGATGTGGCATGAGCTCACAGGAGCCACCACATTGCCCTCATTAATGAGGGGGTCTGCACTCCCCCCACCACTTCGCATCTGCCACAAGCTGCTGGCAGGCACCATCCATGCAAGGAAAGAGAGTCAGGGGAAGATATCCCTCCCTGACCTCTTTGCCCTCTATTGCATGCACCAGAGACGGCGCTGCAATCCCGAGTACTTCCTCCTGAGGGCCCTGAAGGACTTTGGGAGTAGATCCACAGGGGCCATCCTTGTGGCTCCCCTCATTACCCCTCTAGCAGAGAGAATGGGGTGCCCCGGCCGGGAAGAGCTGGCCCGTAATCTGCGGCCCGAGCCCATCAACGGGCCAATGCTGGTCAGCATGGGGATGCTGATACGTCAGGGAAGTCAGTTCGCCCTGCATCCCACCCTGGACTTTAAGCTGGACCTCCGGAGAATAGTGGCGATGCAGGATGCGCCCACATCTCCTAGCTCCCAACAACAGCAACAACAACAGCAACAACCACCGCCGTACACGGAGGACTTTGCTGGCCTCCACCAACACATGAACGATCTGAGCCAGTAGATCGGCCAAATGGCGATATGGCAGGAGCAGCAGACCCAGTGGCGGTAGGTCCAAGATGTTCGCCAACAGGCCTTTCAAGAGGGCCAGGATGAGATCCGCCAAGAGCAGCAGAGGATGTGGCAGGAGTGGACGACGTTCCAGGAGGATTACAACGATGAAATCCAGGAACAAATCGACTTCCGCTACCACATGTATAAGCACTTTCCCTACCGCACCCCTTCTGATGATGATGACTCTTAGGGACTGTACTGGTTAAAATAAAAATCGCTGTAATAAAATTTTCTATGAATAAAATTTTATTTCCCGCATCCTTTGCCTTCTTTTGCAAAAGCCAGCATAACAAAAAAGAAGCTTAAAAAAGAAATGAAAGTGATCCTAGCAAAGATCTCATTGATTTGATGAAGTCAAAGATAAAGTCAAGGGTCAACTCTGCAGCAGTCAAACAAGTCACTCAGAACAAAGGAGCTGAAGACTTAGTGTGTCTAAACAGAAAGCTTAGGTAAAACCACTTTACCTTTTCCACTGCATAAAGCTTCTTCACTCAATTTGCAAAATGCCTCAAAAATAAGTTTTAAACAAATAAAAAACAAAAGCATTTTGGCAAAGAATTTTCTTAAACA
Source organism: Sphenostylis stenocarpa (assembly GCA_963425845.1). Classification (NCBI taxonomy): domain Eukaryota; kingdom Viridiplantae; phylum Streptophyta; class Magnoliopsida; order Fabales; family Fabaceae; genus Sphenostylis; species Sphenostylis stenocarpa. The sequence continues at coordinate 5,448,647 of OY731401.1, read as the reverse complement.
AGTTATTAACTGATAAAGGTTTGAAAGAATCAATTTAAAACACTTAGAATGTTTTAAAAAGTGTTTTTACAGTATTTTAATTGATACAAAAACCTTTTAATCGATTAAAACTCTTTATGACCGATTAGAATTCGAATATAATAGGTCAGAATGCAATATAATCGATCAGATCTTAAATATGAGCGATTAGAATTATTTTAATCGATTAAAACACGTTTCAATCGATTAAAATCACTATTGGATGTCAGGATGATCGATCAGAATGAGATTATGACCGATCAGAAGTTGGTTATGATTGATCAGAATTGAATTATGACCGATCAGACTTATTTCAATCGATTAAAACGCATTTCAATCGATTAGAATAACTTAGAAAATCTTTTCAATCGATTAAAACGAACTTTCAATCGATTAAAATGACTTGAAAATATATGTGCAGATTTTCAATCGATTGAAACGACTTTATATCAGCTAAAATAACTTGGAAAGTTTTATAAGAAGGTTTTTAAACAAAACAATCGATTAATACGCGATTCAATCGATTGTTTTATATTTTGAAAATGTTTGTAAAACGTTTTAACTGATAAAAACGTGGTCGTATCAACTAAAACATTTTCTCGTTAAAGATCAAGAACGCATTAATGGGTTGAAAGGACTTTTAACAGATTGTAACGGCTATTTCAACAGATTAAAACAAACTTTCAACAGATTAATTAATGCAGCGAGATTTGAAAATACTCTTTTAAAAACAGTTTTGCTTGAAACTTTGAAACAGTAGATTGAATATCAGCTTTTACACAATTCAAGCAATCAATACAAACAACTATTAGCATTTTTCAAGAAAGATACACAACTGTTTTTGTGAACTTCTTTTGAAATCTTTCTTGAGGCACTTTGCATCCTTGAAGAAGAAACTTACTGTGGATTGGTGTAATCCGGTTTGAGCTTTCTAAGTCTCTTCTTTGTAAATTCTTTTTCATTACTTTGTATTGTGTTGTACCTGGAATTTGGGTACAAGTTTTCTGCAGCTGTCTGTAGAAAGTTGCCAAGAACTGGAATTTGGTTCTTGGTGGAAAGGTTAAAGCAAGAGCTGGAATTTGGTTCTTGTGTGTGGTGCCTGGAATTTGGGCACTGGTTTCTCTCTGGCCGGAATTTGGTTGCAGAGGTTTCCAAGAGCTGGAATTTGGTTCTTGGTGGAGAGTTAGAATAGGTGTAAGAGGGAGAGTCTGTAAAACATCTATTCTAGTGGAACCCAGCTGGAATTTGGCTCGGAGTCTCGGACGTAGCCCTGGTATTGGGTGAACCAGGATAAAATTACCGTGAAATCTTTCCTAACCTTTCTCTCTTTAATTTCTGCTGCCGCACTTAAACTGTTTGATTGCTTTGTGATTTGTGAATTGATAAGTAATCTTAATTTTCGAATTAGATAATCTGTGTATTGCGAAAACTTTCAAAAATCAATTCACCCCCCTCTTGATTTAAAACTACTTTTCTAACAATTGGCATCGAAGCGAGGTGCTTGAAAGTTAATCAAGTTACTTCGATCCATGGCATTTTCTGAGGGAGCGTGCATTGATAGACCTCCACTGTTAAGTGGAACAGATTACCTATATTGGAAAATAAGGATGAAAATCTTCATTGAATCTGTTAGTATAAATGCTTGGAATGTTATTGAACAGGAAATTGATATTGCTAACAGTAATCCAAGATGATTGTATTGCCAAGAACATCATCTTATCCGCCCTTAACAGAGATGATCTTTTCAGGATTGCACACTGCCAAACTGCCGCACAAATGTGGAAGATCCTTGAAAAGACCTATGAAGAAGCACCAGAAATATGCTTGATGGTCAACTCTGAATCATCAAAAACCAGTGTAAGTTCTGAATCTATAAACTATAGCTCATTACAAGATGCTTTCTTTGAAATACATGAAGTAGCAAAGAAATTAGAAACTGAAAACAGAAAATTGAAAAGCATGAATAGGTTACTAGAAAACAAGATCATTATTCTTGAAAAGAAAATAATTGATGAAGAAAAGTTAGAATTAGAAAATAATACTGATTGCATGTGTAATGTTGAAGATTGCAAAAACTGTCCTGAGTTACAGAAACAAGTATCATACCTAGTAAAAACTTCATCTAAATTAGCACAAGGAAAGAATAATCTTGATAAGATACTTGATTCCCAAAAGTTAGTTATTGAACGTGGTGGTATAGGTTATACACCAGGAATTTGAAAGAAAACTAGAGCATTCAAGAATTATTTTGCATATAGTAAAACAGTTTCATCTCCATTTATTAAATGCTTTTACTGGATGAAAATGGGTCACTCTGTTAAATACTGCAGAATTAAGAAATATGCAGGACCTAAAGGGAGAATGAAATGGGTTCCAAAGATTAATTCTTTCCAAATAACATGATCAGGACCTAGGAATTATAAAGGGTACCAGAACAATTCTTAACATGTTTTGCAGGAAACAAGTCTGGGAATCCCTTGAAGATCAGAGCTACGAAATCAGGTTCTGTGTATTTAAATTAATTGTTTTAATTGATATAAATCAATATTAATCGATTAAAATAACTTACTGATATCTGTCCGTACCATTTTAATCGATTGAAATATCGAAATAATCGATTAAAATAATCTCAGGATCTTAGTTTAATTGTTTTAATCGATTAGAATAAATTTATATCAACTAAAAACACTTAGGTATCAAAATTAATCGATTCATTCACGTTTTAATCGATTTAAATTCTGGTGTCATGTTATTGATTTCATTCTGTATTAAACTAATCGATCCTTTTATAAAACAAATCGATTAATTCACTGTAGATGTTTTCAACTCTAATGACAAGAATCAAATTAATAGATAATGAGTTGATTAATCAATTGATTAGGATCTGTAAACAAGACTTATAACATCTAATTGAAGTTTGACAGGAAATTCAAAACAAAAACTCAGTGTCTATTATCTGCAATAAATCTTTAAAGATTTCTTTGACCAAATCAACATTATTCCCAAGAACAAATTAACTGATTCACCCACTGTCCCTGTAAATTGTGTCGCACATGCTTGAACAGATCTTTAATTAGAAACTAAGACTAGTGGAGTAAATGTGGGAAAGTTATTGCCGATTGAAATACTGCAAACTTTACATGTAGGAAAGTTATCCATAGATGAAAATGTTATTTTAACATAGTCATGATTCAAGCTGGAGATGTCCTTACATGGAATACTGCATGGTAATACACTAAAAATCAAAGAAATTATCAAAGAATAGACTTGTAACTTTTCTTATAGACACTAGTTACAAACAGTGTCAAACTGCTAGGACTGAAAACATAGTTGATCAAAGATTTTTTAATAATTGTTTCTGTAATAAGTTATTGATTACTAGGAAATCCAATAAACACATGTTTTCATTAAATTTCTTGATATTACATTGCAATATATTTGAAATAATTTTGAGCATGCATTGGTTCAAAACTCTTGGTGAAATTCATTGAACTGTGCAACCCCGATAATCTGCTTTAATCATCAATGTCACGAGGTGACACTGCAAGGGAACCAATCTGGGACAGCAATTCAAAAATTGAATAACGTGGTACAGGGATAAATTTTATATTGTTTTAGAATTCTGGATTGATTGTCATCACCTGTCCTCATTACTAATCATTGCCCACTCTACCAGAATAAGTTTTTTTTGTTAATCACTTGTGCATATGATACCACTGGAAAACAACAAAGTTAAAAATGACTCATTCTTCAAAAGATAATGATGACTGGTTCACTATAAGTGAGAATAACACCCATCATACTACATTAATAAAAATACAGTTATTTGCTTGGATGATGACAACTGCAGGGTTCAAAATGGGTTTTTAGGAATAAAATGGATGAAAATGGCATAATCACAAGAAATAAAGCCAGATTAGTTGCTAAAGGGTACAATCAGCAAGAAGGGATAGACTTTGATGAAACATATGCTCCAGTTGCTAGGTTAGAAGCCGTTAGATTACTGCTTGCCTATGCTTCTATTAAAAATTTCAGGTTGTTCCAAATGGATGTCAAAAGCGCTTTCTTGAATGGATATTTGAATGAAGAAGTTTTTGTCACTCAACCACCTGGGTTTGAAGATCATATTCATCCAGAATATGTTTACAGTGTTGAAGAAAGCCCTGTATGGTCTCAAACAAGCCCCAAGGCAATGGTATGAAAGGTTAAGTAACTTTCTTATCTCAAAGGGCTATCATAGAGGTTTGGTGGACAAAACTTTGTTTCTAAAGAAACTGAATAATGATATAATTCTGGTTCAAGTTTATGTTGATGACATCATATTTGGTGCTACTAATGAGACTTTATGCAAAGATTTCATGAAAGACATGCAGGGTGAGTTTGAGATGTCAATGATGGGGGAACTTAATTACTTCCTTGGACTGCAAGTCAAACAACTTCAAGAAGGAAGTCTTCTTCATCAATCAAAGTACTGCACAGAACCGTCGAAGAGATTTGAAATGGAACACTGCAAGGAGGCATCAACACCTATGTCAACAAACCGCTACCTTGATTCTGATGAAAAGGGAAATCTGTTGATGAAACCAAATATAGGGGGCTTATTGGTTCTTTACTGTATTTAACAGCTAGCAGACCTGACATTATGTTCAGTGTCTGTATGTGTGCCAGGTTCCAATCTGCACCAAAAGAGTCTCACCTTACTGCTGCAAAAAGGATCCTCAAGTATCTCAAGGGGACTTTAAATGTTGGGTTATGGTATCCAGGTGAGTCTAAACTGAATTTAGTTGGATATTCTGACTCTGATTTTGCGATGCTGGAAACTTGACAGAAAGAGTACCAGCTGGCACCTGTCATCTCCTAGGAAGCAGCCTAATCTCTTGGCACAGCAAGAAGCAGTCATGTGTTGCTTTGTCTACAGCTGAAGCAGAATATATCGCCGTTGGCAATTGTCTGTGCTCAGTCTCTCCTGGATAAAACAGTAGCTTGAGGATTACTGGCTTAACCCTCAGGAAAATCCCTCTCTTATGCGATAATACCAGTGCCATAATGCTAACTAAAAATCCAATTCAACATTCTAGAACAAAGCATATAGAAATAAGGCATCATTTTATTAGAGATCATATTCTAAAAGGTGATTGCGAGATCTTTTTTATAGAAACTGAAAAACAACTAGCAGATATTTTCACAAAACCCCTTGCTAGTGATAGGTTTTTCAAAATTCGCATCGAGTTAGGCATCTTAGACGCATCAAACATTACTTAGAGTGCAAGTCTGGTTGTTTTAGTCAATAATAACACCTTTTAATTCTGTTAAATAAACTAAACAACAAATTGCATTACTTTTTTTAATCGATTTAAAATCGAAAAAATCGATTGTTTTTATTAAAAATTCATGTTTTCAAAATCTTAAATGTTTTAATCGATTAAACCTTTCTTTCAATCGATTAAAATCATTTACCAAGAACATTTTAACCGATTATGCTCCGTTTTTAATCGATTTTTATTCTGGGAAGAAAGATTAAAGGCTTTAGTTAATGGCTGTTCCTGTAACATGCTACTAAAGCGTGATTCCCTTATCTTTACACGTGTTAATTGTATTCATTACAAACGTGTTAATGGAGATAAGTTTGAATCAACTTTAATTGATTCTTTTCATGAGTGAAATATTGATTCACTTTGTATTTTCAAAAATTTGAGCATATTTTTTCGAAACCTTACATTTTATTCTTTTCTCTTCTATTCCCTATTTTTGATGAAGTCAAAAGGGGGAGAAATAGTTGCATCACTTTAAGATAAATTTAAGTGCAACATTTTAGGGGGAGAAATAAGTTTTAGGGGGAGAAACAAAACTTTATTACATTCTTATATTTCTCACCTAACTGCATTATCAAGTGACTTATTTTGCAGAGATTGTTTTTTCAAAATGGTGTTTGTCTTCATCAAATAGGGGGAGACTGAAAGTGATCCTAGCAAAGATCTCATTGATTTGATGAAGTCAAAGATAAAGTCAAGGGTCAACTCTGCAACTAGTCAAACAAGTCACTCAGAACAAAGGAGCTGAAGACTTAGTGTGTCTAAACAGAAAGCTTAGGTAAAACCACTTTACCTTTTCCACTGCATAAAGCTTCTTCACTCAATTTGCAAAATGCCTCAAAAATAAGTTTTAAACAAATAAAAAACAAAAGCATTTTGGCAAAGAATTTTCTTAAACAAGTTATTAACTGATAAAGGTTTGAAAGAATCAATTTAAAACACTTAGAATGTTTTAAAAAGTGTTTTTACAGTATTTTAATTGATACAAAAACCTTTTAATCGATTAAAACTCTTTATGACCGATTAGAATTCGAATATAATAGGTCAGTAATGCAATATAATCGATCAGATCTTAAATATGAGCGATTAGAATTATTTTAATCGATTAAAACACGTTTCAATCGATTAAAATCACTATTGGATGTCAGGATGATCGATCAGAATGAGATTATGACCGATCGAAGTTGGTTATGATCGATCAGAATTGAATTATGACCGATCAGACTTATTTCAATCGATTAAAACGCATTTCAATCGATTAGAATAACTTAGAAAATCTTTTCAATCGATTAAAACGAACTTTCAATCGATTAAAATGACTTGAAAATATATGTGCAGATTTTCAATCGATTGAAACGACTTTATATCAGCTAAAATAACTTGGAAAGTTTTATAAGAAGGTTTTTAAACAAAACAATCGATTAATACGCGATTCAATCGATTGTTTTATATTTTGAAAATGTTTGTAAAACGTTTTAACTGATAAAAACGTGGTCGTATCAACTAAAACATTTTCTGTTAAAGATCAAGAACGCATTAATGGGTTGAAAGGACTTTTAACAGATTGTAACGGCTATTTCAACAGATTAAAACAAACTTTCAACAGATTAATTAATGCAGCAGATTTGAAAATACTCTTTTAAAAACAGCTTTGCTTGAAACTTTGAAACAGTAGATTGAATATCAGCTTTTACACAATTCAAGCAATCAATACAAACAACTATTAGCATTTTTCAAGAAAGATACACAACCGTTTTTGTGAACTTCTTTTGAAATCTTTCTTGAGGCACTTTGCATCCTTGAAGAAGAAACTTACTGTGGATTGGTGTAATCCGGTTTGAGCTTTCTAAGTCTCTTCTTTGTAAATTCTTTTTCATTACTTTGTATTGTGTTGTACCTGGAATTTGGGTACAAGTTTTCTGCAGCTGTTGTAGAAAGTTGCCAAGAACTGGAATTTGGTTCTTGGTGGAAAGGTTAAAGCAAGAGCTGGAATTTGGTTCTTGTGTGTGGTGCCTGGAATTTGGGCACTCGGTTTCTCTCGCTGCTGGAATTTGGTTGCAGAGGTTTCCAAGAGCTGGAATTTGGTTCTTGGTGGAGAGTTAGAATAGGTGTAAGAGGGAGAGTCTCGTAAAACATCTATTCTAGTGGAACCCAGCTGGAATTTGGCTCGGAGTCCGGACGTAGCCCTGGTATTGGGTGAACCAGGATAAAATTACCGGTGAAATCTTTCCTAACCTTTCTCTCTTTAATTTCTGCTGCTGCACTTAAACTGTTTGATTGCTTTGTGATTTGTGAATTGATAAGTAATCTTAATTTTCGAATTAGATAATCTGTGTATTGCGAAAAACTTTCAAAAATCAATTCACCCCCCCTCTTGATTTAAAACTACTTTTCTAACAAGAAAAAGGCACACGCTCAATAAAAAAGCCAGAATCCAAAATCGCGAGAAAAAAGAGATAAAACCGCGAGAAAAAGGCAGGATTAAAACAACTACCTTAACCAAAAATTTGACTATTAAGCAAAAGTCGAACAAAACAAAGAAAACCCGACCAACCAGCAAGAGTCGGATAACCACCACAAAAAATCAAAAAACAAAGAATCCCCAGCAACCAACAAAGCTGGATGAAACACAAAATCCCCGGCGCAGCCCGGATGAACATTCAAGAAGTACAAAAGCAATCTACCAACACACGGATCACTCCCCAGGAACCGACGCATGAGCCACCTGAGCTGTAAGACGCCACCACCACCAGTCCTACGCAGTGGACTATACCAGCCTGATAGGGGGTTTGTACCTATCAACCAGCACACAAGGAGTGCCTAACCGGCGCATGGGCCACCCGAACAGTAAGCCGCCGCTACCACCCTGATGGGGGGATCATACCCATCCGGTCCCACACAATGGACCGTACCACCCTGATGGGGGGATCATACCCATCCGGTCCCACACAACGGACCGTACCAGCCTGATGGGGGGTTCATACCCATCCAGTCCCACACAACGGACTGTAACTACCAGCCTGATGGGGGGTTTATACCCATCAACCGAAGGATCGGCTACGTCAGGAGTAGTATCCGGAGGTTCTACCATGTGTCAACCAAAGGGATCGGCTACGTCAGGAGTAGTATTCCAGAGGTGCACAAACACAACAGCTCCCCAGAGGATCACCTGCCACGAAGACGGGACATCCGAAGGGTAACCGGGCAAGAGGGTTAACTCCTTTACCTTCCTGTCTACCTGTCTGGCACAACAAAGCCAACAGCCGACTAGTCAGGTAAAGGGGGGGCAGCTGTAGACCCCAAATCTTGCCCGGCCTCAGAATAAAGCCAGAAAGCTTCTTATTTGAAGACGGCCAAAGCCTAACAAGCCACTAGGAGAGACTATTAGGCTCCCGTACCAAGATAGGAAGGTTTTTTGGCCCGAAAATAAAGTTTCTCGCCCTGAAGGGATGAGACCGCCGTCTGGAAAGACCAGACCGCCGTCTCGTCTCAACGTTAAGACGAGACCGCCGTCTCGATTGTCCAGACGGCGGTCTCGTCACCTGTAAAGTCGAGACGGTGGTCTGGGTTTCCCAGATGGCGGTCTCGATTCCTGCAAAAGTCGAGACGGCGGTCTGGGTTTCCCAGACGGCGGTCTCAATTCCTGCCCAGTCGAGACGGCAGTCTGGATTATCCAGACGGCGGTCTCGACCCTCTGCCACGAACGAGACGGCGGTCTGGACTTTCCAGACGGCGGTCTCGACCCTGTCAGAGGAAACGGCGGTCTCGACCTGTCAGGCGCGAAAAACTATAAATAGGGGTGTCATTTCTCCCTTTTCCACACAGAATCCACATAGCTCTCCCTTCTCTCTAGATTTTCTCTCTCTAAGAATCCCTCCGAGGCATTTTCAGAGTTTCTGAGTGTCTCTAGGCATAAACTGAGCGTTCTAAATCTTCTTTAGAATCCCTCCGAGGCATTTCTGGAGTTTCTGAGAGTTGTAGAGTGAAGGGTTGCCAAAACACACCCTCTCTTTAAAGAAATATAAAAGCTTGCTTTGGAGGTGCATATTCTCCCTCTCTATTTTTATTACTGCCATTTAAATTACGCAATAGAAGCTAGGGCCATGTAGTCATAAACTTAAATTCCGCATAATAAAAGGGTAAAAGCGCATTTTTCCAGTTTAATTATTTATTCAAGGTAGCCGGCCTATCATAGGGAACCCGAAAGGGGCGTCGTAAAAGAACTAATACTTCCTTTACACGTAACTAACTCCCTTACCCAACTCTGGTTCTAATGACCAAAGTTGGTTTTCGAAAACCAACGCCTTTTTAAAACCCCTTTTCCGATGTTTATGGTAAAAATATCGGTGGCGACTCCATAGAACCCAAATTAAATAAGTCCCTGGGTTAGCCCGGTTATCGGACAACCCAGGGATACTTTCAAAAACCTCGCCCCTAGGTTAGCCCGGTTATCGGACAACCTAAAGGCGTTGTAACCACCAATAAAAAAAATGCGAAAATCAAAAAGGGTCGAAAAAACCATCGCGTCGGTCTGACCGCCCTTCTCTCTTTTGAGACGGCGGCGACAACTGTGAAGAAAATGGTATTTTACATAATTTTTCTGCACCTAGAACTCCCCAACAAAATGGTGTAGTAGAAAGGAAAAATAGATCACTAGAGGAACTTGCTAGAACAATGTTAAATGAATCAAATGTTCCTAAATATTTTTGGGTTGATGCTGTAAGTACTGCATATTATGTACTGAATAGGATGCTTATTAGGTCAATCATAAAATTAACTCCTTATGAATTGTTAAATGGAAGGAAGCCTAATGTTTCCCATTTAAAAATATTTGGATGTAAATGCTTAGTTTTAAATAATGGAAAAGATAACTTAGGAAAATTTGACTCAAAAGCCGATGAGGCTATTGTCGTCATCGTCCGTTCCGACGTCTAGGGACATCTCGAACGTTTATGCGAGTGGTCGCGAAAAGATGGTTTAGACTCGCGTTTATTTAAAAATGTGTTCATTGCTCCTGAGGTGCTCAACAACTGAACTATCCTCTAATAAAAGCAAGGTTTTCGCAAAAAGGTTCTTATGGAGTTGCCACCAATGTTTTGACCATAAACATTGGAAAAGGATAAAAAGGTGTTGATTTTAAGAAAAACCAAACTTGGTCATTATAACCAGAGTTAGGTAAGGGAGTTAGTTACGCGTGGGGAAAGTGTTAGCACCCCCATGACGCCCCTTTCGGGTTCCCTATGACGAATTAATTCATCAAGTAAAGATTAAGAGAAATTACGCTATTACCCTATTTTATTGTACAATATTAAAAATGGATATCTACATGATTCTATTTTCTATTGCATACAGAAAGCAGTAAATAAAGCAATAAAAGAGAAGAGAAGTGAAAAGAACCTGCGTAGCAAGCTTTTTATTATAACTCTTCAACTATGAGGATGCGTGTCACCGCCATCCATTCCGACGTCTAGGGACATCTCGAACATTTATGTGAGCGGTCGCGAAAAGATGGTTTAGACTCGCGTTTTATTTTTAAATGTGTTCATTGCTTCCGAGGTGCTCAACAACTGAACTATCCTCTAATAAAAGCAAGGTTTTCGCAAAAGGGTTCTTATGGAGTCACCACCAATGTTTTGACCGTAAACATTGGAAAAGGATAAAAAGGTGTTGATTTTAATAAAAACCAAACTTGGTCATTATAACCAGAGTTGGGTAAGGGAGTTAGTTACGTGTGGGGAAGGTGTTAGCACCCCACAACGCCCCTTTCGGGTTCCCTATGACGGATTCATTCATTAAGTAAAGATTACGAGAAATTATGCTATTACCCTATTTTATTGTACAATATTAAAAAATGGTTATCTACATGATTTTATTTTCTATTGCATACATAAAGCAATAAATAAAGCAATAAAGGAGAAGAGAAGTGAAAAGAACCTCCGTAGCAAGCTTTGTATTGCAAATCTTTTAACTGTGAAGATGCGTTTTGGCAATCCCCCGCTCTACAAAAACTCTCCTCCTCGAATAGAATATCGACTCTACTAAATTTTAAAGAAGAATCGAATGCTGGAATACTATTCCTTAACCGATTGTTACCTTTTTAGGCAATCGGAGAGTTCATTCGAAGTAGGGAGAGAAGACAAGTGTCTGGAGTGTGAAAAATGCTCAAATGAGCTTCCTATTTATAGTTTTCGCAGCCTGGCAGCTCGGGACGGCCGTCTGGGGTGCAGAAAATAGGGATGGCCATCTGGGGAGGCTGGGACGGCCGTCTGGGATCTGGGATGGTCGTCCCAAGTGTCAAAACTGTTTGGGACGGCCATCCCAACTTCTGGGACGGCCATCTCGACTGTTTTTGCCAGATTTTGTGTTCTGGGACTCCTGGGAAGCTTTCCTTTCTTTATTTGGAAGTCGATTGATGTCAATCGAAGCTTTATCTTCAAATATAAAGTCTTCTTAGCCTTTATTGAGCGGCCGGGCAAAATTAGGGGTCTACAGCTGCCCCCCCTTCACCTGCCTAACTAATTGTCGGCCTAATGTGCCCACAAGATTAGTTGATAGGTGAAGGAGTTAACCCTTTTTGCCCGGTCATCCTTCGGATGCTATTTTACTGAAGTTTGTTGATCCTCTGGATGATAAATACAATATGATGTTGTCTTCAGGATGCTTCCTTACTGGGGAGGTTGTTCCCTCGGACGATATGTGTGAAGCTTCAGGATGCTCCTTTGATACGGTAGTTGATCCTTCGGCTAGTGAATGTGAACCTCCAGGATACTCCTTCAATGCGGTAGTTGATCCTGTGATTGATGAGTATGAATTTCGTAGCTTTGGGATGCTCCTTCGATGCGGTAGCTGACCCTGTAGCTGACGAGTGTGAAGTCTCAGAATTCTCCTTTGGAGAGGTAGCCGATCCTTCAATTTGTAGGATGCTCCTTTGGTGAGGAGGCCAATCCTTTGATTTGCAAGATGCTCCTTCGGTGAGGTAGTCGATCCTTCGGTCTGTAGGATGCTTCTTTGGTGAGGTAGCCGATCCTTCAGTTTGTAGGATGCTCCTTTGGTGAGGAAGTCGATCCTTTGATCTGTAGGATGCTCCTTCGGTGAGGTAGCCAATCCTTCAGTCTGCAGGATGCTCCTTCGGTGAGGAAGCCGATCCTTTGATTTGCAGGATGCTCCTTTGGTGAGGTAGCCGATCCTTTGATTTGCAGGATGTTCCTTCGGTGAGGTAGTTGATCCTTCGGTTTGCAGGATGCTCCTTCAGTGAGGTAGCCGATCCTTCGGTCTGCAGGATGCTCCTTCGGTGAGGAAGTCGATCCTTTGATTTGCAGGATGCTCCTTCGAAGAGGTAGCCGATCCGTCAGTCTGCAGGATGCTCCTTCGGTGAGGAAGCTGATCCTTTGATTTGCAGGATGCTCCTTTGGTGAGGTAGCCGATCCTCTGATTTGCAGGATGCTCCTTTGGTGAGGTAGCCGATCCTTCGGTTTGCAGGATGCTCCTTCGGTGAGGTAGCCGATCCTTCGGTCTGCAGGATGCTCCTTCGGTGAGGTAGCCGATCCTTTAGATGATGAATAGTTTTGATAGGTACCAACCCCTATCTGGTTAAATGAGAATGAACCCTCATATGGTCCGAACCTTCTTTTGTAAGGCTCTTGTGAGTACAACCCCCCACCTGGTTCGAGTCTGCATTTGCTAGATTTTTGTGGGTACTTTCCCCCACTATGTTCGAGTTCACGTTTGCTAAACTCTCTGATGAGCCCCGTTTTGCAAAGCTCTTAGGATTCTCTTTTTGGCAGTCAATCTTTTGATGAGTACAAACCCTCATCCGGTTTTGGAGATGTGTTGGCGGCTTACTGTTTTTTATCATGCGCCCATTCATGGGGAATGATTGATTTTTCTTTCTGACTTTTCTGTTTTTAGTCATCCGGCATTGCCGGGGATTTTTGTTTTTGGCTTTTCTGTTTAGCCATCCGGTCTTGCCGGGGATTCTTTGTTTTTGGCTTTTTTGTTTAGCCATTCGGTCTTGCCGGGGATTCTTTGTTGTTGACTTTTCTGTTTAGCCATCTGGTCTTGCCGGGGATTTTTGTTTTTGGCTTTTCTGTTTAGCCATCCGGTCTTGCTAGGGATTCTTTGTTGGTTGCCTCTTATTTAGGCAGGAATCCATTGAGGATTTGTTGATTTCTGTTGATTATGCCTCTTGATTAGGCGGATGCTTCAATAGTGGTGAAGGCTTTATGCTTTGGGCTTGCATTGCCTCTTGCATAGGTTGATTTCACGTTTCTTGGGAATATTGGCTCTTTGCTTGCCTCTGAGTAGGTAAAGGTTTCATTGGAAGTGAAGGCTTTGCATTCCACTAGGGATATCCACATTGGGTGTTATAGGCAATTAACTCCCTAAGGATATGGATTTGTAGTTTTGCCTTTGCTGATAGGCTCACTGGGGATAGTTTTTTCTTTTTGATGATCCATCGGGGATTTGATTGCTTTCCCAGAGATCTATTTTGACTTGCCCCCTAGGGAGGAATGGAGTTTTTGACTCCTTGTTGGATGCTGCTGTTTTGAGCTGGCTTTGCCTATGCTCTTATTCCGCTGGGGAATGGGTTTTTACCTTTTTCTCGCGATTTTATCTCTTTTTTTGCGATTTTGAAAATTTGGCTTTCTTAAATGCGTGCGCCTTTTTAATTTATTTTATGCACGCAAGGTTTTTATTATCTGCTGGGGATGAAAATATTTTCTTCTTTTTCTCTTTTCTTTTTGGTGATCCCCAAGGAGTTTGTCGGCTTCCTAGGGATCCAACTTTGATTTGATTTTTATAACGGAGTCTTGGCTCCTGGCTTTGTGAAGCTCTTTATTGAACTGGAGGATGAGGATTTTCTTGTTTTCCTCGTTTTGTAGATTTTTCTGATATGCTATACTTGGAGATATTTATTCGGCATTTTTTGTGGCCTCTATTGGGGAATGAAAGGTTTTTCTTTTCTTTCTTTTTGTTGAACCCCTGGGGATATGGAGATTTTGACTTCATATCTTCTTTGGTTGATCTTTGTGTAGTCCTTATTCTCCTTTGGGGAAGTAACGGAGATTCTGGATGAGTTTGCTTGATGACTCATATAGTGATGAAGCTGAGTCGTGAGGTAATCTTTTTGTTTTGCCTCTGGAGTGGGCAAGGATCCATTTAGGGATCATCAATCCTTTCCATTGGCCTTTTTTTTATATTGATGGCTTCCCTTTTATTGAGTGGAAGGATGGCGGTTGGAGCTTCAAATGACTATGTTTGACGACTCATGTGGTGGTGATGCTGAGTCGTGGAGTAATTTTTGCCTTTGGAGTAGGCAAGGATCCGCTTGGGGATCATCAAGCCTTTCCGTTAGCCTCTTTTTTCGATGTACCTTCTTTTATTGGGGTAGAAGGAGAATGGTTGGAGCTATGGTTTTCTTGAAGCTCTTTATTCGGCTGAAATGATTTTGATTTCGCCTTTTCTTTCGCGATTTTGATTTTTATTTGGAGACTGGGTTCTGACGCCTCCTGTTTTCAATCACAAGTATGGAGACTAGCCTCCTTATATGCATATTTATTATTTTTATTTAAAGAAAATTATTTTTTCTTGATTTTGACAAAGTTGTATTGTGCAACTACTTTGTGTGTGGATGTTCTAAATGCAATCTATTTATTTATTTATTTTTGATGCATTTAGAAAGTGACGGGCCTTCTCCCGTTGGCTTCTTAAGAATACGCTGATGGGCTCCTTCTTTATGACCATGATGATGGGCTCCTCTTTTATTCATCTTTTGGTTTTAGCCCTATCTTTTGCCTAGATCGCCCTTTACGGGTTTTCGATATAGCGGGTTGCCTTAATTTTTGCCTAGAATATCTTAGGGGACTTTTGCCTTATCTTTTGCCTAGACTGTTCTTTTGGGGTTTCCGATCTAGCAGGTTACCCTAATTTTTACCTAATAATATCCTAGCAGGCATTTATTCTTTTCTTATTTATATATTTTTATGCTTCCTCTTTTTTTAGATGCATGCTTGATCTTTGATTAAAAAGTCTTTACGCATATTTATGATTTATCAATAAAGAGGCATTTCCATAATATTTGGTCAAGAGAAAGGAAATGAAAGGGAATCTTATTGATAAATGAGCAAAAGTTTATTTCTTTTATAGAAGGATTTCAAAAGGTATTTAGAGGAATGGATGGTTGGGGTTAGCTATACTGTATAGGCTTAAACAGTCATGTCCATGATATCTGCCCCCTGGTTCTCCTAATTGCTTCAGTTGAGATGCCTAAGCTCAGAGTGAAGACTATGCATACTACTTGCTTCTAGAAGAATGTTACCTTATCTGCCTTTTAGTTTTCGACTGAGGTAACCATTGCTCTTAATTTGTTTTTTTTATTACCTCTACTTTTTGCCTAGGACGTATCCTAGCGAGGGATATAGACCCTATCTTTTGCCCAGGGATGCCCTTTGCGGGTTTTCATTCCTGACGGGTCTAGAGCAATGTCTTCAAGCATAATACTTCTTCACCGTACCGGAGTTGATTAGGTGTCAAAGTTCCTTTATATCCATATTGGTGAGAATAAGAGCCCCTCCCGAGAAAGCTCATTTGACCACAAAGGGTCTTTCACAATTTGCTGCCCATTTTCCAATTTTATTCTTCTGGGCCAGAAGCACATTATTTACCATTAAATCCCTCTTATGGTAAATATGAGGGTTGACTTTTTCGTAAGCCTTTTTTATTTTCCTTTGATAGGCTTTTTCGTGACATATAATATTTAGTCGTTTTTCTTCAATAAGGTTTAGCTGGTCATATCAGCTTTGAACCCTTTTAGTTTCTGTTATTAATTTCACTTTCATCATCATGTGCTTTCGTCAACATGATTAGTTGTACTGATTTGCCGTCTCGGATCTTTGTTATAACCGAAGAGTAATAATTTTGAATGTAGAGCAACTGCCATGTCAATGCCCCTCTTCCTTTCCTTATGGATTTCAATCCTCCTATTGATCACTATATTTCCACATTCCCCAGTCAACTACTTGAATGCTTTATGGTGAAAGGTCAAGAGAATAGAAAGAAAGGGATTTATTGCAAAGGCTTGTGTTTTAGTGAGATTTTTTTTTTAAATAATAGTTTTTGTAAGAATGGTTAGCCAAGGTTGGTCGGTGTTTAGGCTAGTTTAAACAAACGTTTTGTTTTAATGAGGTGGCGTCTTCAACTGATTACTTTATGGCGCCTATTTGTGACTGATTAACTTTCCCAGTCCGCCCTTTTGGTTTTTCAGCCTAGGATTTTGCCCTTTTATCTTTTTGTCTTGGCCTTTGACCTTGGCGGGCTTCTTTTAATAATAATTTCTTTTCTCAAAACATTGTCGAAACACGATTTTCTTATTCGTGTCTCTAGCTAATTAATCATGTTAACTTTGGCTTCATTTTGTCTATGACGCTTTAATTGTTTTGATGCATTTTGGAACAAAACGTTTGCCTAAACATGGTTATTTATGGGGTATAGATATGATTAGCGAGAAAAGAAATAGATAGTAAGAATAACATTCTTTTGTAATTCAAAGGGAAATGCGTGCCCTAAAGATGCTCGGGGGTCGGGCACACCCCGAGGAGTGATCTCTAATAGTCATTGGGTTTACGTCCCTTAAAATCGGAAGAAGAACATCTAATGACTAATGCTACCCTTGATGCTAATATCCCTCCTTTTCGGAAGATCGTCTTTAAGGTATGGAGGGGAGACTTCTCTTTTCTTTGTACGACTTGATCTTTTATAGGGTCGTACTTTAAAGGATTATCCTTAAAATCTGGTGGCTCTCTTATTCCTTGAGCATCCTTTCCAAGCCCTTGTCCTGGACTGTATCCATATTTCTTCATTAAATGGGCCACTTTCATATTACTAGGAAGTCTTTCCATATTTTCAAATGTCTTCTTCAGCTGCATCCATTTAAGGTATGATGGACGGTTCGCTGATTCGAATGTAGTTTTTAGCTTGAACCATGATCAACTTATCGCCTACCACGAATTTGATTTTTCGGTGGAGCATTGAAGAAACTGCCCTAGCACTGTTAATCCAAGGTCTGCTTAATCTTCCCCTTGGATTCTTTTTCCTTTTCCTCTTTGGTTTCTTTATTTTTCCTTTGTTTTTAGGAGCATTATCTTGTAGCTCCTTGGGTGAATAAATTCTTTTGCTTCTCGTCGTGCCCCCAATGCCGGCTATATTGGAGATATCTTTATTAATGGACGATTCTTCTATGTATCTCCACGGTACAGTTTTATCCGATGAATAAGAGAAAGGATGAAGCATGAATAAACACAAAGGTGTTATTGCCCATTCCCTGTCATTATCAATTTGGGTACTGATATTTTCTTCTTTCTTATTATCTCTTTGTCCCAAATCAATGGCCTAAGTTTTTTCCTGATGGGGCTATATCAATTGAGCCTCTTTTTCCAACAATCTTTGCATGTCTGGGGAAATGGTCCCATTTCCCCTCCTCACTGTCTGACTCAATCCATTCGCCTTCGGCTTTCAGATCCCGTAGAGAGTTTTCAATCACAGACATGACTATTTATATGGTCCTTATTTGGGTTTAGATTTTATTTAATTATTTTGGAATGAGAGAGAAAAGAATGAGAAGAATATGAATATTATGAAAAATTCCTCGTTGTATAGATGAAAAGAGAAATATATACGAGCCTCTTTAATCAAAAGATCTCGCGGCGACGAGCAGAGACCGCGAGAGATGCATCGGAAGCTTTTATTATTTTTTTATACTTTTTATTTATTTATATTTTTTTAATGAGGAGCCCTAATCAGCTGGTCTTCTCTACCCGGGCTTACTGTTCTGGTTGTGACAGAGGCGTGTCATCCACCTAAGGGTCGGGAGCATTGAAAGTAATCCACCCGGCATTCAACAATTCTTGGACCTTATACTTCAAGGCCATGCAATTCTCCACAGAATGCCCAAGAGCGCCTGAATGGTAATCACAGTTCTCATTAGGTTTGTACCATTCTGGGTAGGGTGGATCTATCTTCTTTGGAGGGACATATGCTAGGAGATGGTCCTTTATCAATTCTGGCAGCAGACTTCCATAGGAGGTTGGAATGGGAGTGAATTTCTTCTCTTGTTTGTGTGACTGCCTATATGGTTGTGAAAAGGAAGAAGGGGTAGTGAGGTTGATGGCATTTACGCTCCCCTCTTTCTTCTTGCCAAATGACTTCTTGAATGATGCGTGGGACTTCTTAAACTTGGGAGGGAATTGAGTATATTCGTTATCGTGTACATCGGTTACCTCCTTTACATCAAAGTTGTATCCCTCTAATGCCCTTAATTTCTCTTCTAGGGCAAAAATTTGTTGCTCAGAGACCTCAATGTGGAGGCATTGCTGATACATTAGCTCCGTCAACTGCGCTATTTGTTCCTTTATGACATTAAGCTCAGCGCGTTAGAAATGTAGGCTGAGATCAAGAGGGGGGGTGAATTGATCTTTGAAAGATTTTCGCAAATTACAGATTATCTATTTCAAAGATTAAGATTTTAGACCAGTTCTTGACTCACACAGCAAGCAATAAAAAATAAAAGCAGTGACAGAATTAAAGAAGAGAAAGGTTTAGAAAGATACAACCAAGGTTTATACTGGTTCATCCAATCCCAGGGCTACGTCCAGTCTCCAGCCAAATTCCAGCTGGGTTCCACTAGATTGAACGGTTTACAGATTACAACTTTAATCTCACACTCAATCTACCACAAGAACGACAATTCCAGTTCCTGCACCTAAACCTTTACCAAGAACCAAATTTCAGTTCTTGACCAACCCTGCAGCCAAATTCCTGCTACAGAAACCAGTGCCCACAATTCCAGGCACCCACAATACAGTAAAGAAAGTAAAGAAACAAATAGAAGAAACTTAGAACGCTCAAACCAGATTTATGCAGTTCTGCAGTATGTGTTTCTTCTCCAAAAGAATACAATTTTTCCTCAAAAAAGAACTTCTATGAACTTCACAAAAACTAGCGTGAATCTCTCTTGAAAGTAGCACTTTTGATTGCTTGATTGATTGCTAAAAGATGTATGTTAAAAGGTTCAAGCAATTCTGTTTTTATAGAAGATTTTCAAAACTGCTGGTTTAATTAATCTGTTAAAATAATCTTTTAATCCGTTAAAAGTCTTGTTTTAATCTGTTAAAACTTCTTTTAATCTATTAAAACGTTCTTGATTATTTTCCAGATTTGTTTTAACTGATACGACACCGTTTATATCAATTAAAACTCTTTGTAAAAAATCTTCCAAACTGTTTTAATCGATTGTTTCGTCTTTCAATCGATTAAAATACTGCAAAACATTCTTATAAACTTTTCTAAGTGATTTTAACTGATAACAACCTGTTTTAATCGATTAAAATGCTTAGCAGAAATTCTCTTAAGTTATTTTAATCGATTAAATCGCAGTTTAATCGATTAAAATTATTCTGATCGATCAAAAACTCATTCTGATCGATCATATGCTCATTCTTATCGGTCATATGCTCATTCTGATCGATCAACAAATACTCCAAGTGGTTTTAATCGATTATTTCGAAGTTATATCGATTAAAATACTTCCAGAACACTTCCCTGAACATTTTAAGTGATTTTAATCGATTATTTCGAAATTATATCAGTTAAAATACTGACAGAAGATTTTCAAAACTTCCTTTAATGAAAACAATCGATTATTTCGAAAACATATCAGTTAAAAACTTGTTGCAAAAAGTGTTTAAGAACATTTTAGTTGATAAAGCTTGTAAACTATTAGTTAAAATAGTTAATTAAAAACCTTTTAACAAAATACTTTGTTTTTAACCGTTTAATCGCTTTTTAGAGGCATTTCGCAAAATCTTTTAAATGAAGAAACCTCATGCAGCAGAGAGATAAAAATGATTATACCTAAGCAGAGATGCAGACTCACTAATCCTACTACCCTTTTATCTAAGTGACCTTTGACTGCCACAAAGTAGTCTTTGACTTTATTTTTGACTTCATCAAATTAACAAGATCTTTGCCAAAGTAAATTAATAAGATCTTCATCTCTTTCAGTCTCCCCCTATTTGATGAAGACAAACACCTCTTTGAATAATAACTCTGCAGAAGAAGTCACTTGAATATATAGTTTAGTGAGTATTCAAAAAATAATGTTTTTCCCCATTTCTCCCCCTATATTGCTAATCCCCCTAAATAAGAGAAAATCAAAGCAATTATTTCTCCCCCTTTTGACTTCATCAAAAATAGGGAACAGAGGAATCAAGCAAATCTAATGCAAGTATGTATCAAAATTTGGTTTTTGAAAACAGTAAAAAAAATGAACAAGATACCTTACTCATGTAAAGAGCAATTAAAGTTGATTCAAACTTATCTTCATTAACACGTTTGTAATGAATACAATTAACACGTGTAAAGATAAGGGAACCATGCTTTAGTAGCATGTTATAAGAACATCCATTAACTAAAGCCTTTAATTTTTCTTTCCAGAGTAATAATCGATTAAAAACAGGACAAAATCGATTAAAATGATCTTGTTACTGGTTTTAATCGATTAAAATAGCGTTTTAATCGATTAAAACAGTGAATATTTTTGAAAGTTTGAAACATAAGTTGATTTAATCGATTAAATCGACATTTAATCGATTAAAACAGTAAGATAAATGTTGTATAAGTGCTTTTAATCGATTTAAAGTTTGTTTTTATTGATTAAAACAACCAGTTTTGAAAAACTAAGTAATGTTTGATGCATCTAAAATGCCTAATTCAGTGCGAATTTTGTAAAACCGATCACGAGCAAGAGGTTTTGTAAAAATGTCTGCTAGTTGTTTTTTAGTTTCTATAAAGAAAATTTCATAATCACCTTTCAAAACATGATCTCTAATGAAATGATGTCTGATTTCTATATGTTTTGTCCTAGAATGTTGAATTGGATTTTTAGTTAACATAATGGCACTAGTATTATCACATAAGAGAGGAATTTTTCTGAGAATTAAATCATAATCCTCAAGCTGTTGTTTGATCCAAAGAGATTGAGCACAACAACTTCCAACTGCAATGTATTCTACTTCAGCTATAGAAAGAGCAACACATGATTGCTTTTTACTATGCCAAGAGATTAGACTGCTTCCAAGGAGATGACAGGTGTCACTAGTGCTTTTCCTATCAAGCTTACAACCTGCAAAATCTGAGTCAGAGTATCCAATTAAGTTTAGTTTGGATTCACCAGGATACCATAACCCAACATTTAAAGTTCCTTTGAGATATTTGAGGATTCTTTTTGCAGCAGTAAGATGAGATTCTTTTGGTGCAGATTGAAACCTGGCACACATACAAACACTAAACATAATGCCAGGTCTACTTGCTGTTAGATATAGTAAAGAACCAATAAGCCCTCTATATTTTGTTTCATCAACAAGTTTTCCTTTTTCATCATAATCAAGATAGCAATTTGTGGACATTGGTGTTGATGCTTCTTTGCAATGTTCTATTTCAAATTTCTTTAAAAGTTTTGTGCAGTATTTAGATTGATGAAGAAAACTTCCTTCTTGAAGTTGTCTAACTTGTAATCCAAGAAAATAGTTGAGTTCCCCCATCATAGACATCTCAAATTCTCCCTGCATATCTTTGCTGAAATCTTTACATAAAGACTCATTAGTGGCTCCAAATATGATGTCATCAACGTATACTTGAACCAGAATTACATCAATATTCAATTTCTTTAAGAATAAAGTTTTATCAACGAAACCTCTTTGATATCCCTTTGAAATGAGAAAAGTACTTAACCTTTCAAACCATTGTCCTGGGGCTTGTTTGAGACCATACAGAGCTTTCTTTAATCTATAAACATATTCTGGATGAATATGATCTTCAAAACCAGGTGGTTGAGTAACAAAAACTTCTTCATTCAAGTAGCCATTTAAAAAAGCACTTTTGACATCCATTTGAAATAACCTGAAACTTTTTATTGAAGCATAAGTAAGTAAAAGTCTAACAGCTTCTAATCTAGCAACTGGAGCATATGTTTCATCAAAATCAATTCCTTCTTGCTGATTATAACCTTTAGCAAGTAATCTGGCCTTGTTTCTAGTGATTATACCATTTTCATCCATTTTATTCCTAAAAACCCACTTTGTACCTACAATATTTTCATTATCTGGTTTTGGAATTAATTCCCATACTTCATTTCTTGTAAATTGATTTAATTCATCATGCATATCATTAATCCAGTTATTATCCTTTAATGCATCGAATATGGTTTTTGGTTCAACTTGTGATACAAATGCCATGTGATTGCAAAATTTATTTAAAGATCTTCTAGTGGAAACTCCCTGATTTATTTCACCAATAATGTTGTCTATTGAAAGATTTCTTGGAGTTTTCCAATCTTTAGGCAGCTGCTCTTCAGTTTCTTCAATCTCTTCAACCTGTTTTTGAGAAACTGTTGATTCTGGCAGTTTTAACTGATACATTTTATCAGTTAAAACATCATCTTCTGTACTATACTCAGAAATATTCTGCATATTTGGGTTAGTCTCATCAAATACAACATGGACAGATTCTTCTACAGTATTTAGCCTTTTGTTAAAGATTCTATAAGCATGGCTATTTAATGAATACCCCAAGAATATACCTTCATCTGATTTGGAATCAAACTTTCCAAGATTTTCTTTTCCATTGTTTAAGACAAAAACCTTACTTCCAAATACTCTAAAATAGTTTATGTTAGGCTTTTTACCTTTGAATAATTCATAGGGAGTTTTCTTAAGAAAAGGTCTGATTAAAACACGGTTTAATACATGGCAAGCAGTGCTAACGGCATCAGCCCAAAAATATTTTGGTAATGCTTTCTCACTAAGCATTGTCCTAGCTAGCTCTTCAGGAGAACGATTTTTCCTTTCAACTACACCATTCTGATGAGGAGTTCTAGGAGCAGAAAAATTATGCTTGATACCATGTTTATCAAAAAATTTATTGAAATTTTCGTTTGAAAATTCTCCCCCATGATCACTTTGAATACAAGAGATAAAATAGCCTTTTTCATTTTGAATTTGTTTCGCATATTTCTTAAACAAATGGAAAGTATCAGATTTTAATTTTAAAAATAATGTCCAGGTAAATCTTGAGTAATCATCTACTATAACCAGTGCATATAGATTTCCTCCTAAACTCATAGTTCTAGAAGGACCAAAGAGATCCATGTGCAAAAGTTCAAGAGGTCTAGATGTTGAAACAATATTTTTCTGTGAAAAAGAATTCCTTACTTGTTTCCCCTTTTGACATGCATCACATACTTTGTCTTTCACAAACTTAAGTTTAGGTAAGCCAACTACAAGATCTCTAGAAATCAGTTTGTTTAGATGATTTATATGAATATGAGCTAACCTCCTATGCCACAACCAAGAATCATTCTCTTTAGAAATTAAGCAACAGTTTTCAGTAGAATTAGTATCTAACATGTAAATATTGTTGATCCTCTTACTAGTAATCAATACCTGTTCTGAATCTGATTTTATTATTTGACATTGATCTTGCCCAAAGACAACTTTGTGTCCTTTATCACAAAGCTGGCTAATACTAATCAAATTATGTTTTAAACCTTCAACATATAATACATTGTTAATAATACCTGATTCTGTGCATTTGATGTCACCTATTCTAAGGATTCTTCCTTTGTTATTATCCCCATAAACAACAGTCCCTCCATTCTTTAGTTTTAAGTTGTAAAATTTTGTAATGTCACCTGTCATGTGTTTAGAACAGCCACTGTCAAGGTACCAGAGATCTTCAGTTTGTTTTGCCTGAAAAGAAATTAGTATAGTTGCGAGTACAAAATGATACTGAATTGAAATAAACAATTAATTACGTGACTGGAAGTAAAATTTTAATCGATTAATTTGATATTCAATCGATTAATCAAGTTTTGGAGAGAATATATCAGAATAATAATCGATTTAAACGAGGAATAATCGGTTAATTTTATCCTGTTAATGATTTTAACTGATATCAATCCATTTTAATCGATTAAAACAGTTAAACTAGATTCCAGAGAACATTTTAATCGATTAATTCGTATTTCAATCGATTAAAACTGTACTGACAACTTTTCTGGTATTCTCTGTAAGTGATTTTAACCGATTAAAATAGTTTTATATCAATTAAAATACTCAGTCCATGAATCCAGAACCGAATTTGCTGTTTTGAATACCAAGGGACTTCCAGATTTTGATCCTGCAAAACAGATTAGACATATTTCTGGTACCCCTTTTTTAATTACTGGGTCCAATCATGTTATTTGAAATGACTTTTTGGGTATCCACTTCATTTTACCTTTAGGAATAGCATATTTCTTAATTCTACAATATTTCACAGAATGACCTTTTTTCATGCAGTAAAAACATTTAACAAATGGAGATGACACAGATTTACTATATGCAAAATAGTTTTTAAGTGCTTTAGTTTTCTTTCCAATGGGAGGTGTAAAACCTATTCCACCACGGTTAATAACTAATTTTTGAGAATCAAGTATCATATCAAGACTAGTCTTTCCTTGTGCTAGTTTAGATGCAGTTTTTATTAAATATGTTAATTTCTTTTGCAACTCAGGACAATTTTTACAATCTTTAACATTACACATGCAATCAGAGTTATTATCTATATCCAAATTTTCATTCTTGATTTCTTCATCAACTATTTTCTTTTCAAGAAGTGTGATCTTGTTTTCTAATAGATTATTCATACTTTTTAATCTTTTGTTTTCAGTTTCTAATCTTTTAGCTACTGCATGCATTTCATAAAAGGCATCTTGTAAAGAACTATAATTCAGAGTAGTTGTTGAATCAGAACTTACACTGGTTATTGGAGAATCCGAATTGACCATTAAGCATGTCTCTGTTGTTTCTGCATAGGCTATTTCAAGGGTTTTCCACATTTGTGCAGCAGTTTGACAATGTGCTATCCTGAAAAAATCACTTCTGTTAAGTGCAGATATAATGACATTCTTGGCAATACAATCATCTTGGATTAATTTCTTTTCACAATTATTTAAGCTAGACCAGTCTTTGTTAAAAACACAAGTTCCTTGTTCAATGATATTCCATACATTTATACCAACAGATTCAATAAAGATCTTCATCCTAATCTTCCAAAAGGAGTAATCTGTACCACAAAACAGTGGAGGTCTATCAATACAAGCACCCTCAGAAAATTTGTTTCCAGCCATTTTGATCGAAAGACTTGAATAACTCTCAAGAACCTTGCTCTTGATACCAATTGTTAGAAATGTAGGCTGAGATCAAGAGGGGGGGTGAATTGATCTTTGAAAGATTTTCGCAAATTACAAATTATCTATTTCAAAGATTAAGATTTCAGACCAGTTCTTGAATCACACAGCAAGCAATCAAAAATAAATGCAGTGACAGAATTAAAGAAGAGAAAGGTTTAGAAAGATACAACCAAGGTTTATACTGGTTCACCCAATCCCAGGGCTACGTCCAGTCTCCAGCCAAATTCCAGCTGGGTTCCACTAGATTGAACGGTTTACAGATTACAACTTTAATCTCACACTCAATCTACCACAAGAACGACAATTCCAGTTCCTGCACCTAAACCTTTACCAAGAACCAAATTTCAGTTCTTGACCAACCCTGCAGCCAAATTCCTGCTACAGAAACCAGTGCCCACAATTCCAGGCACCCACAATACAGTAAAGAAAGTAAAGAAACAAATAGAAGAAACTTAGAACGCTCAAACCAGATTTATGCAGTTCTGCAGTATGTGTTTCTTCTCCAAAAGAATACAATTTTTCCTCAAAAAAGAACTTCTATGAACTTCACAAAAACTAGCGTGAATCTCTCTTGAAAGTAGCACTTTTGATTGCTTGATTGATTGCTAAAAGATGTATGTTAAAAGGTTCAAGCAATTCTGTTTTTATAGAAGATTTTCAAAACTGCTGGTTTAATTAATCTGTTAAAATAATCTTTTAATCCGTTAAAAGTCTTGTTTTAATCTGTTAAAACTTCTTTTAATCTATTAAAACGTTCTTGATTATTTTCCAGATTTGTTTTAACTGATACGACACCGTTTATATCAATTAAAACTCTTTGTAAAAAATCTTCCAAACTGTTTTAATCGATTGTTTCGTCTTTTAATCGATTAAAATACTGCAAAACATTCTTATAAACTTTTCTAAGTGATTTTAACTGATAACAACCTGTTTTAATCGATTAAAACGCTTAGCATAAATTCTCTTAAGTTGTTTTAATCGATTAAAACGCAGTTGTCGCTGCCGTCAAAACGAGGCGGTCGGAGCGACGCGATGGTTCTGACTTTCCAATTTTCGCGTTTTGGTGGTTACAACACCTTTAGGTTGTCCGATAACCGGGCTGAACCTAGGGGCGAGGTTTTCAAAAAGGCGCTCTTGGATTGTCCGATAACCGGGCTAATCCAAAAGCTAGTTTTGAAAGGTTCTGTGGAGTCGCCACCGATGTTTTTACCGGAAACATCGGAAAAGGAATTAAAAGACGTTGGTTTTCGAAAAACCAACTTTGGTCATTAGAACCAGAGTTGGGTAAGGGAGTTAGTTATGTATAAAGGTAAGGGAGTTAGTTACGTATAAAGGAAGGGTTAGTTCCTTTATGACACCTGTAGACCCCAAATCTTGCCCGGCCTCCAAATAAAGAGTAGAAGACCTCCTATTCGAAGATGGATGAAGCCTAAAAAGCCACTAGGAGAGACTATTAGGCCCCCATACTAGGATAGGAAGGATTTTCCGTACGAAAATAAGTTTCCTCGCCTCTTTGGGATGAGACCGCCGTCTCGAAATTGAGATCGCCGTCTCGCCTCAGGCAAGTGGCAAGACCGCCATCTCGTTTGATGAGACGGCGGTCTCGTCACCTGCGAATGGCGAGACGGCGGTCTCGCTTCCCCAGACGGCGGTCTCGCCACCTACGAATGGCAAGACGGCGGTCTCGCCATCCGCGCAGGACGAGACGGCGGTCTCGTTGGGCGAGACAGCGGTCTCCACCCTGTCAGACGAGAACGGCGGTCTCGCCACTGTCAGGCGCGAAAACCTATAAATAGGGGCCTCCCCCCCCCCTCATTTCCACACACCACAAGCTTCTAGCTCTCCCTTCTCTCTAAAACTTCTCTCTAGAATCCCTCCGACGCATTTCTGGAGTTTCTGAGTGTCTTTGAGAGCATTTTTCAGCGTCTAGAAGAGTTTCAGACGTCTTGTAGAGTGAAGGGCTACCAAAAAGCACCCTCTTTTTTAAAGAGAAATAATAAAGAAAGCTTGCTTCGGAGGTTCAAATTCTCCCTCTCTACTTTTTACTGCTTTAATTTAAATTATGCAATAGATTAGGGCCATGTAGTCATCATTTTAAAATCCGCACAATAAAAAGGGCAAAAGAGTAATTTTCGGTTTATTTATTAACATAAAAAGCTGGCCTATCATAGGGAACCCGAAAGGGGCATAGTAAAGGAACTAATACTTCCTTTACCATGTAACTAACTCCCTTACCCAACTCTGGTTCTAATGACCAAAGTTGGTTTTCGAAAACCAACGCCTTTTAAACCCCTTTTCCGATGTTTCCGGTAAAAACATCAGTGGCGACTCCATAGAACCCAAAATAAATAAGTCATTGGGTTAGCCCGGTTATCGGACAACCCAAGGACACCTTTCGAAAACCTCGCCCCTAGGTTAGCCCGGTTATCGGACAACCGAAAGGCGTTGTAACCACCCATAAAAAACGTGAAAAACAAAAAGGGTCGAAAAAACCATCGCGTCGCTCCGACCGCCTCTTTTCAGACGGCGGCGATAGATGGCGACTCCGCTGGGGAAGCCTCGAGAGTTGATCCCATTTAGTGATGGGCCGGCTTAAAAATAAATAAACCAAGAAATAACGTTTTTGCCCTTAACTTGTATTATAACATGCTTTACGGTTTGGCTTTAATAATTGTTGTTTGTTTATACTTACGCAATTGTGTGAAATAAAAACTGTACACAAACCCTTGCACACAACAGTTCCCTCTATACCCGAGGGCAAGTGAGAAATCCATAGGGAGTGGGTGGCAGGTACGGTTTGCTGTAGTGAGGGCCTTGAGCCCACCAGTGTGATCGGAAACCACCACTCAAGGTGATAACCTTCCTCTTTTGGCAACAAGACTGACTACGGCCTTAGTGCTAAGCATAGTCGGACGACTGGAGAGTGGGGACCCTATAATGGGGGCACCTTGGGGGCCTTAGCCTGGTGAGAACAGTTAGAACCAACCCTCGCCAATGCACTTTTCTGCAGGAAAACCCTACCTCGTGATTAAAACGACTTCTTGCCTGTTCGCGGATGAGTGAATTGTATGTGCATTTTTTTGTTGCATTTGATTGCATAGCATAAACAAACAACAGAACAAAAATCACAAAAAAATACTTTCGCAAATAAACACCCTTATCTCGGACAGTCTGCCTTTTAGCTAGCCTGGTTTCAGATTCTTTGTAAGCTAAGTAGTCACACAGTTCCGACAGAAGAGATAAGGGATGCTAAATATTTTTCGCATAAAGCCATATTTTATCTCGGACAGTCTGCCTTTTAGCTAGCCTGGTTTCAGGTTCTTTGTAAGCTAAGTAGCCACGCAGTTCCGACAGAAGAGATAAAAGGCTATAAAATACAAAAAAAATAAATCCAAAATAAATAAAATAATAATAATAAAATCAAAACATTTATAAAAATAATGTTGACAAAGTCGTATCATTCATATTGCATCATAAGTGGAAAAACCAAGAGAGAAAATAAGTGCATAAGGAAAGTATGCATACGCATCATTTTAATAAACCCCTAAAAAATGGGGCTTAGAGGCGTTTTTTGAGAAAATTACTGGGCCAAATCTCCTTCGGGTATTTGCAACTTGATTCTTCACCTTTTTCTCTTCGTTTTGACATGTTGTGCGTCCAAATCGGACAACCCAGTCAAAAGTTATCGCACTTTGAACATCTACTGCCCTTTTGTACTGGTGCATGCATAAATACATTCATTCTAGGGAGCACTAGATATCCCTAAGACAATGGCAAAAGAGGCCCCGAGCACATTTGTGACCTTCGCGACAAGGAAGGGACAAGTGTACTAAGGTGTGATGGTGATTGCCATTATACTTGTCAAAATCTGTGATGGGGAATGAACCATTACACCGAGGTGGGTAGGATACCCCATAAAGCATAAGCTTTAAGGAGGATACCTAAGCCATTGTCTTAAGGAATATCCATCTCATAAATCATTCAATAAAAATCTTTTTTTCTAGAAAGCGGCTGGTATTCTTCATGCCCTCATCCGCATACAAAAAAAAACGCAAAATCCCAAACACTATCATACATCATGTTAGAAAATAAAACATGATAATGTTTAGAAAAAAAAACAAACACTTGCATATCCTCATAAACATGCATCTAATAATAGACAATCGAAGAAGTGGACATTCCTCAATACCATGAAAAGAGGATTAGGGCATTCTCATGCCATGCACGGGATTAGGCTCCTCCATTTAAAAAAAAAAATGTACTTCGAAACATTGCATTGAGGAATGTACACTGTCTAGATGAAATAAATAAAATTGTTTGTTTTCATCATCTCTTCAAGTGTCTATTGTATTCATAAATTGCATTCATAAATTGCATTCATCATCACTTTAATAACAATAAGATAATAAAAAGAAAGGATTAGGCAATGTGCTTTCCACAAATCGGAATAAGATGGAGAGTGAGCCTTTCGTCATCAAGTTATCTCCAACGGTTGATCCGCCTAAGGAGGATAATAAGCCTCAACCGTTGGGTATCCGAGTTAATAAGGAAGAGGGGGCAAGGATGTCGTTACATTCGTTCACCCCATACATCAAATAAAATTGTACCATTGAGATACGTAGAAACATCTTCCATTAATGAAGATATCTCCAGCATAGCCAACATTCGGGGGCAAAATTAGAAGTGAAAGAATCTACACCCCCAGGAGCTATATGGCAATGCTCCCAAGAATAAAGGAAAAATAAAAAGACCGAAGGAAACATAATCCAAAGAGGAAATTGAAGAGACTTTGGATTCACGGTGCTGAGGCAATTCTTTCGACGCTCCGCCAAAGAGATAAACTCAGGGTAGGCGACAAGCTAGTCGTAGTTTGAGCTAGAAACGACATTCGGATCAGCAAATCATTTGCCCTACCTTGGATGGATGCGGCGTAAGAGGACATTTGAAATATCTTTTGCCAATATGAAAAGACTTCCCCAACAATATGAAGGTGACCCACATGATGAGAAAATATGGATATCGCCCAAACCAAGGGCTCATTAGAAACTCTCAAGGAATAAGGGAGCCACCAAAATTTAAAGACAATCCTTTAAAGCATGGCCTAGGGCATGACCCTACAAAGGATCAAGCTACATGGAGAAAAGGGAAGTCTCCCCTCTGAAGCTCGAATCAGATTTTCCCAAATAGAGGGGTTCAAGCGTCAAAAGCGACTTTAGTCATTAGGTGTTCTCCTTCTGATTCTTAGGGTTTGTAAATCCAATGACTATTAGAGATTACTCCTCGGGGCTAGCCCGACCCCCGAGCATTATAGGGCACACATTTCCCTATTAATTACAAAGAATGTCATTCTTACTATCTGCTTCTCTTCTTGCTATTAATGTCTAAACCTCATTAATAACCACGTTTAAGCAAACATTTTCAAAAGTGCGTCAAAGTAATCAAAATGCGCCATTGACCAAAATAAAAGTCAAATCCATCACCACTGATTGACTAGAAGCACAAAATAAAGTTTTACCTCATCATAAGTAAAGTCGTGTTTTGCCAATGTTGTGCAAAAAAAAAAAATCAAAGGAAGCCCATAGAAGCTAAAGGCCAAAAAGAGAGGGCAAGATACTCGGTAGGAAACCCACAAAGGGGGCTACGCAAAAGTTAGGGTCAACCCGGTAGGACACCCGAACAAAAATAAAGGGTAGCCTAGGCAAAAGTTAGGGTTACAAAATAAGGTCCGCTAGGATTCCCCGAAAATATACAAAAAGAAGGAACCTAGACAAAAGATAGGGCCAAAACACAACATCCTAAGCTGAAAACCCAAAGGGCAGACTAGGGAAGTCAACCAGTCATAACAAGCGTCATAGAATAAGACGCCACTCCATAAACAAAACGTTTGTCTAAACTAGCCTAAACACTCTAACCAACCTTGGCTAGCCGTGCTTACAAAAACTATTTTTGTCAAAATAAAACAAATCTAAAACACAAGCCTTTGAATTAAATATCCTCTTCTTTCTCTTCTCTTGACCCTTACTACCACAACATTCTATTAATTAGTAGGGAAATGTGGAGATAGTAGTCAATAGGAGGATTGACATCCCCAAGGAAAGGGAGGGACACACTGACATGGCAAGTCGCTCTGAAATCAACACAATCATTCTTCGGTCACGGTAAAATCAAGACGGCAAAATGGGTACAACCTATCCCTGTCGACGAAAGCACATAACGTCGGAAGCTCATCAGAAGTAAAAGCACATTGGTTAATCCTTTTGAAAAATTAATTTAAATAGTATTATAGGATGCATATCGCCAACATTGCATGCATATGATAGGCTCCTATCTCCCAAAAAAAAAAAAGATAAAGAAAAAATGAGAATAAAAAAAATAATGTCTGCTAGGAGATTCTTAGGCAAAAGTTAGGGTAGTCTGCTAGATCGAAAACCCGCAAAGGGCGGTCTAGGAAAAAGTTAGGGCGTTCATAAAAAAGGAAAAAGCCCGCTAAGATATCTTAGGCAAAAATTAAGGCAGCCTGCTAGACCGAAAACCCCAAAAGGGCGGTCTAGGCAAAAGATAGGGCTAAACCAAAAAATGAATAAAAGAGAGGGGTTCTTCATCATAATCATGAGAGTCCAGCAGGAGAATGCCAGTCACTTTTCCAGATGCATCAATCAAAAAGAAAAGATTGCATTTAAAGCATCCACACACAAGTAGTCGCACAAAACGACTTTGTCAAGGTAAAAAAAAAAAATCACTTCAAATAAAAAACAAAAACGAAAAGCATTCATGCATATAAGGAGAATAGCTCCATGTTTGTGATTGAAAACAGGATCACTGAAACTGAGTCTCCAAATAATGCCTTCAAGAAAACGGAGCAAGTCGTCAATCAAGCGACTCAGCAAAATAAGAGCTTCTGAAAATCAAGAGCTCTAGCTACCATCCTTCTACCCAGAAAAGAAGGCACAAGAAAGTAATAAGTCTCTGAACATTGCTCTCCCTCAAGAAAGGAGAGCGAGTCGTCATAAGAAGCTTCCAGAAGCCAAAGCTCCAATCATCACCCAATAAAAGAGGGCACAATCATCAAGACATCATAAAAGAAAAGCCGACAGAAAGGCTTAGTCATCCCTAAGAGGATCCTTGCCTACTCCAGAGGCAACACAAAAACACTCCTCACGGCTCAGCATTACCACCACATGAGTCATCGAGCATACTCACCCAAAGTCTCCTCCACACTCCCCAATGGAGAATAAAGGCTCCAAGAGCCCATCATCATCATCATCAACAGTCAAAAGAGTCCGATCTCCATACCATCAAGGGCTCAACATAAAGAGAAAAAAGAAGAAAACCCTTACATCCCCAGCGAATATCCAAAAGAAAGGGTCGCAACAGAGAAGGTCGAATAAAAATCCCCAAGTGGATCTCCCTACAAAAAGGATGAATAAGGAAATCTCCATCCTCAGTAGAATAAGAGCTTCATAAGGTCAGCTCGCATCAACATTAATCAAGGAGCCAGGACTCCATCCCAGAAAAATCAGATCCCATGGAAGTTAATAATCCCTTGATGGATCACCTAAGAAAATTTTATCCCCTGCGGATCCCCAAAGAGAAGAAAAAGCCCGCGTGCATAAAAAGAAACTAAAAAGTAACAAGGCGCATGCATTATCCCAATAAAAAAGCCAGATTTCAAAATCGCGATAAAAAAGAGATAAATAGTGGAAAAAGGCAAAATCAAATAAAAATCCTAACTTCCAGGAAATCAAATCCCTAAAGTGGGTCACCGCAGAAAAAGGAAAAATCGACAAAAAAGAGGAATAAGAAATTCCACTCCCCCCAACAGAATAAGAGCATCACAAACGCCAGCTCACACCCACATCAATTAAGGAGTCAAAACTCCATTCCCTCAGGGGGCAAATCAAAATTAGATCCCCGGGAAGGCAATCAATTCCCCGGTGGATCACCAAAAGGAGAAAAATCATCTCCAGTGAGCCTACGACAAAGGCAAATTCCAAACTCACATCCTTAGAAGAGTCATTTGCCTACACGTAGGCAAGATCTGGCGAGCGAGAGCCAAATTTCCCCAGAAAGGGACATCAACCTATTCGGAGGCAAGCAAGTATAAAGTCTTCACCACTAATGAAGCATTCGCCTACTCAGAGGCACAGTAAACAAAAAAACAAAAAAACTCCAGAGGAATAAGAGCTTGAAGAAACCAGCTCTCATCAACACCAAACAAGGAGTCACAACTCCATTCCCCAAAAAGGCGACCAAAATTAGATCCCCAAGGAGTCAACCAACTCCCTAGTAAATCGCAAAAAAAACTTACCCCCAAAGAGCCTACTGCAAAGGCAAAACTTCAAACGCATATCCTCAGAAAGTTACTTGCCTATATCACCTAACATGGATATCCCTAGTGGAACGCATAGGCAAAACCTTACAAGCAAAAAAGCAACATTAAGCCTATTCAGAGGCAAAGAAAAAAGCGAAACCAAAAGTCTTCACTTCCGATGAAGCATCTGCCTACTCAGAGGCATTACCAGAAACTGAATAGGATATCCGCCTACCCAAGAGGCGTCACTCAGATCAACAAATCCCTAGAGGATTCCTGCCTACCTAAGAGGCACTCATCAAAAATCCCCGACAACCAGCAAAGTCGGATGACCACCACCAGAAAAATCAAAATCAAAATCAAAATCAAAAAATCCCCAGCAAACAGCAAGCTGGATCCCCGGCGTAAACCGGACGACTATTCCCAGAAAGAGACAAACAAAAACAAAAAGAGCACCTCAAACGCGCGGCGCATGAGCTAGAGCAGTAAGCCGCCACCACGGCCAAAGGATCAGCTACCGCAAGAAGGAGCGTCTGGAGGCTTAACACCAGATGGGGGTGTGTACTCATTAGGCCTTACAAAAGGGGGCTTACCGGGCGGGGGTTCATACTCGTCAAACCAGATGAGGGTTCGTATTCATCAGCTGAAGGGGTCAGCTACCGCGTCAAAGGAGCATCCCGAGGTTTCACATCGGCGCATGAGCTACCCGAGCAGTAAGCCGCCACTACCACCAGTCCTACGCAGTGGACTGTACCAAATCAGCGCATAAGGAGTGCCTGATCGGCGCATGAGCTACCCGAGTAGTAAGCCGCCACCACCACCAGTCCTACGCAGCGGACTGTACCAGCCTGATAGGGGGTTTATACCTATCAACCTGCGCACGCGTTGCGCCTGATCTGCGCTCGAGCCGGATCAGTAAGTCGCATTACCACCCTGATGGGGGGCTCATACCCATCCAGTCCCACACAATGGACTGTACCACCCTGATGGGGGGCTCATACCCATCCAGTCCCACACGATGGACTGTACCAGCCTGATGGGGGGTTCATACCCATCCAGTCCCACACAACAGACTGCAACTACCAGCCTGATGGGGGGTTTATACCCATCAACCGAAGGATTGGCTACCGTCAGAAGGAGTATCCTGAGGTTTTACCATGTGTCCACCGAAGGGATCGGCTACGTTAGAAGTAGTATCCTGGAAGTGCACGAACACAGAAATCACTCCCCAGGGAGCCGGCGCATGAGCTACCCGAGCAGTAAGCCGCCACCACCACCAGTCCTACGCAGTGGACTGTACCAGCCTGATAGGGGGTTTATACCTATCAACCTGTGCACACGTTGCGCCTGATCTGCGCTCGAGCCGGATCAGTAAGTCGCATTACCACCCTGATGGGGGGCTCATACCCATCCAGTCCCACACAACGGACTGTACCACCCTGATGGGGGGCTCATATCCATCCAGTCCCACACAACGGACTGCATCTACCAGCCTGATGGGGGGTTCATACCCATCAACCGAAGGATCGGCTACCGTCAGAAGGAGTATCCTGAGGTTTTACCACGTGTTAACCAAAGGGATCGGCTACGTCAGAAGTAGTATCCTGGAAGTGCACGAACACCGAAGTTTTCCCCAAAAGATCAACCGCCACAAGACGGAACATCTGAAGGGCAACCGGGCAAGAGGGTCAACTCCTTTACCTTCCTGTCAATCTGTCTGGTACCACAGACCAACAATTGACTAGTCAAGTAAAGGGGGGGGCAGCTGTAGACCCCAAATCTTGCCCGACCTCCAAATAAAGAGTAGAAGACCTCCTATTCGAAGATGGATGAAGCCTAAAAAGCCACTAGGAGAGACTATTAGGCCCCCATACTAGGATAGGAAGGATTTTCCGTACGAAAATAAGTTTCCTCGCCTCTTTGGGATGAGACCGCCGTCTCGCCTCAGGCAAGTGGCGAGACCGCCGTCTCGTTTGATGAGATGGCGGTCTCGTCACCTGCGAATGGCGAGACGGCGGTCTCGCCACCTGCGAATGGCGAGACGGCGGTCTCGTTTGGCGAGACGGCGATCTCGCCATCCGCGCAGGATGAGACGGCGGTCTCGTTTGGCGAGACGGCGATCTCGCCATCCGTGCAGGATGAGACGGCGGTCTCGTTGGGCGAGACGGCGGTCTCGACCCTGTCATACGAGAACGGCGGTCTCGCCACTGTCAGGCGCGAAAACCTATAAATAGGGGCCTCCCCCCCCCCCTCATTTCCACACACCACAAGCTTCTAGCTCTCCCTTCTCTCTAAAACTACTCTCTAGAATCCCTCCGACGCATTTCTGGAGTTTCTGAGTGTCTTTGAGAGCATTTTTCGGCGTCTAGAAGAGTTTCAGACGTCTTGTAGAGTGAAGGGCTGCCAAAAAGCACCCTCTTTTTTAAAGAGAAATAACAAAGAAAGCTTGCTTCGGAGGTTCAAATTCTCTCTCTCTACTTTTTACTGCTTTAATTTAAATTATGCAATAGATTAGGGCCATGTAGTCATCATTTTAAAATCCGCACAATAAAAAGGGCAAAAGAGTATTTTTCGGTTTATTTATTAACATAAAAAGTTGGCCTATCATAAGGAACCCGAAAGGGGCATAGTAAAGGAACTAATACTTCCTTTACCACGTAACTAACTCCCTTACCCAACTCTGGTTCTAATGACCAAAGTTGGTTTTTGAAAACCAATGCCTTTTAAACCCTTTTTCCGATGTTTCCGGTAAAAACATCAGTGGCGACTCCATAGAACCCAAAATAAATATGTCCTTGGGTTAGCCCGGTTATCGGACAACCCAAGGACACCTTTCGAAAACCTCGCCCCTAGGTTAGCCCGGTTATCGGACAACTAAAAGGCGTTGTAACCACCCATAAAAAACGCGAAAAACAAAAAGGGTCGAAAAAACCATCGCGTCGCTCCGACCGCCTCTTTTCAGACGGCGGCGACAACGCCCCTTTCGGGTTCCCTATGACAGGCCAGCTATTAAAAATATTTAAACCGATGAAAATTACGCTTTTGCCCCTTTATTCTGCGGAATTTAGAATTACAACTACATGGCCCTAATATCTATTGCATAATTTAAAATTAAAGCGATAAAAGTAGAGAGGGAGAATGTAAACCTCCGAAGCACGCTTTTATATTAATTCTTAAAAAAATAGGGTGCTTTGTGGCAGCCCTTCCCTCTACACAGCTTCGGAAACTTCTCGAAGCGCCGAAAAACACTCACAAAAACACTCAGAAGCTCCGGAAATGCGTCGGAGGGATTCTAGAGAGAAGGAGGAGAAAACTCTGTGTGGTGTGTGAAAATGAGGGGATGGAGCCCCCTATTTATAGTTTTTCGCGCTTGACAAGTCGAGACCACCGTCTCGTCTGACAGGGTCGAGACTGCCGTCTCGTCAAACGAGACCGCCGTCTCGCCTGGTCAAAGTGGCGAGACCGCCGTCTCGCCCTTCGCAGGTGGCGAGACCACCGTCTCGCCAAACGAGACGGTGGTCTCGCCATTTGCATGAGGCGAGACGGCGGTCTCGTCCCAAGAGGGCGAGAAACCTTATTTTCGTGCCAAAAAATCCCTCCTATCCTAGTATGGGGCCTAATAGTCTCTCCTAGTGGCTTGTTAGGCTTCGTCCATCTTCGAATAGGAGGTCTTCTATTCTTTATTTGGAGGTCGGGCAAGATTTGGGGTCTACAACTGCCCCCCCTTTACCTAACTTGTCGGCTGTTTGTCTGTTGTGCCAGACAGATTGACAGGAAGGTAAA
Organism: Sphenostylis stenocarpa; assembly: GCA_963425845.1. Classification (NCBI taxonomy): domain Eukaryota; kingdom Viridiplantae; phylum Streptophyta; class Magnoliopsida; order Fabales; family Fabaceae; genus Sphenostylis; species Sphenostylis stenocarpa. Next base: position 5,410,939 of record OY731401.1, on the reverse strand, counting down.
GGAGTTGACCCTCTTGCCCGGTTACCCTTCAGATGCTCCATCTTTGCGGCGGATGATCCTCTAGGGAAATGTCGTGCGCTTCCAGGATGCTTCTTCTGGCGATAGCTGATCCCTTCGGCTGATGAGTACGAACCCCCATCTAGTTTGACGAGTATGAACCCTCGCCCGGTAAGCCCCCTTCTGTAAGGCTTGATGAGTACACACCCCCATCTGGTGTTTGACGAGTATGAACCCTCGCCCGGTAAGCCCCCTTTTGTAAGGCCTGATGAGTATATACCCCCATCTGGTGTTTGTGCCTGCGGATGCTCCTTCTTGCGGTAGCTGATCCTTTGGTTGTGGTGGCGACTTACTACTCTATCTCATGCGCCGATGTTTGACGAGTATGAACCCTCGCTCGGTAAGCCCCCTTCTGTAAGGCCTGATGAGTATACACCCCCATCTGGTGTTTGTGCCTCCGAATGCTCCTTCTTGCGGTAGCTGATCCTTTGGTTGTGGTGGCGGCTTACTGCTCTAGCTCATGCGCCGGTGTTTGACGAGTATGAACCCTCGCCCGGTAAGCCCCCTTCTGTAAGGCCTGATGAGTATACACCCCCATCTGGTGTTTGTGCCTCCGGATGCTCCTTCTTGCGGTAGCTGATCCTTTGGCTGTGGTGGCGGCTTACTACTCTAGCTCATGCGCCGGCTCCTTGGGGAGTGATTTCTGTTGGTGAATGTGCTTGGACCTGAGTGGTCATCCAGATCGTGCCGGGGATTTTGTGTTTCATCCAGCTTTGTTGGTCGCTGGGGATTCTTTGTTTTTGACTTTTGGTGATGATTATCCGACTCTTGCTGGCTGGTCGGATGAGTCTTGTTTGTTGTTCGACTTTTACTTGGTAATCGAAGAAACTTTTTTGGTTAAGGCAAAAAGGTCGGTGAAGTTTTACCGGGGTACCTTTTTTGTTGTTTCTTATGAATGCAAGCATAAAGTTGATCTATATGAATGCTTTTTGTTTGTCTATAGTATTTTTGTTTGTTTTACTTTTGACAAAGTCATTTTTGTGTGACTACTTGTGTGTGGATGCTATTGATGCAATTTATTTTAGTTGAGGGCATCTAGAAAGTGACCGGTACTCTCCTCTTTTTTGTTCTCTCGTGACTATTCTTTTGCACTTTTTGTTTTAACCCTATCTTTTGCCTAGACCACCCTTTGCGGGTTTTCGATCTATCGGGTTTTGATTTTTGCCTAAGATATTTTGGCGGGCTTTTTCTTTTTATGAAAGCCTTATCTTTTGCCTAGACCGCCCTTTGCGGGTTTTCGATCTAGCAGGCTACCCATGTACTTTTTGCTTGGGATGGCCCTGGTTGGTGCGGTTTGTATGCTTTCTTGAATTGCTTGTTTTATGCATGCTCATATTTCGTTAATACAGAGGCATTCACACAAGTAGGTAAAGAGAAGAAAGACAATTTTTATTGATATATAAACAGATGGTTTATTTTTACATGGGGATTTACAAAAGAATTTGTAAGCAAGGCTGGCTAAGGTTGGCTAAACTGTATGGGGGTGCCACAATCATGTATGTGATCTCTGTTTCCCTGTTTTTTTCCGGTCCCTTCAGTTGAGATGTTTGAATCTGAAGTGAAGACTATACGAAGTCTGCTTGCTTTTGTGAAGGTATTACCTTAGTCGCCTTTGCGGTTTTCGGCTAAGGTAATCATTGCTCCTTTCTCTCCTCTTTTTTTTTTTTTGCCTCTAATTTTTGCCTAGAACGTGTCCTAGCGAGGAATGTAGACCCTATCTTTTGCCCAGGACGCTCTTTGCGAGTTTTCATCCTGACGGGTCATGAGCAATGTCTTTAGGCGTAGTATTTTTTTACTGCATCTGAGTTAACAGGATATCGGAGCTCTTCTCCGTCCATGTTGGTGAGGATGAGGGCTCCTCCTGAGAAGGCTCGCTTGACCACAAAGGGTCCTTCGTAATTTGCTGTCCACTTCCCGATTTTGTCTTTCTGGGCTGGAAGCAATTTCTTTATCACCAGATCCCCTTCTTGGAAAGCACGAGGATTGACCTTCTTGTCGTAGGCTTTCTTGATCTTCTTTTGGTAAACTTGCCCTCGACATATGGCGTCCAGCCGTTTCTCTTCGATTAGGTTTAACTGATCGTACTGACTTTGGACCCATTCAGCTTCTGTCAATTTTGCTTCCATAACAACTCATAGGGAGGGTATTTCAACCTCTACGGGTAGTACGGCCTCCATGCCGTATACGAGGGAAAATGGGGTAGCTCTTGTGGAGGTTCGTACCGATGTTCGGTATCCGTGTAGGGCGAAGGGAAGCATCTCATGCCAGTCTTTGTAGGTTACTACCATTTTCTGGACTATTTTCTTGATATTCTTATTGGCTGCCTCTACTGCACCATTCATCTTTGGTCGGTACAGGGAGGAATTGTGGTGTTGAATTTTGAAATCCTGACATAACTCCTTCATCATTTTGTTATTGAGATTGGTCCCATTATCAGTAATGAGCCTATAAGGGACGTCGTACCGACATATAATATTTTTCTTGATGAAGGTGGTCACCACTTTCCGAGTCACATGCGCATATGACGCCGCCTCAACCCACTTGGTGAAATAGTCAATTGCTACCAAGATGAAACGATGGTCGTTAGACGCTTTTGGTTCAATGGGTCCGATGACATCCATGCCCCACATAGAAAATGGCCATGGTGTAGCCAGGTTACTGAGAGGTGCAGGCGGTACGTGGATATTATCAGCGTAAATTTGGCATTTGTGGCACTTTTTGGCGTACTGGTGACAATCGGTTTCCATTGTGGACCAAAAGTATCCTGCCCTTAAAATCTTCTTGGCCATGACGTGCCCAGGTGCGTGGGTCCCAAAAGCTCCCTTGTGGATTTATTTTATCAAGGTTCGAGCTTCTTCTTGGTCCACACATCTTAAGAGAATGGAATCGGGGCTCTTTTTGTAGAGGGTTCCTTCAATCAACGTGAACCATACGGCCCTTTTGCGGATGGTTCGTTTATCATTGTTGCTGATTCCTTCAGGATATTCGCCCCTCATGAGATATTGCTTGATGTCATGATACCAGGGGTTTTGGTCGTGCTCGCTATTTATTGTCATGCAAAAAGCTTGTTTGTCATGCAGCTTAACTTGGATGGTTGGCATCTCATGTTCTTGATCCAGGACAAACATGGATGATAGAGTAGCGAGGGCATCAACGCATTGGTTGTCTTCCCGAGGGATGTACTGGAAGGTGACACTTTCCATTCTTGAAACTAAGTCTTGGATATACTCTAGATATGGGATTAGTTTTGAGTTGTGGGTTTCCCATTCCCCTTTGAGTTGGTAGATGACAAGGGATGAATCACCGAAGACTTTGAGCTTGGTAACCCCATGATCTAAAGCCGCTTGGATCCCTAACGCGATGCTTCGTATTCGGCCATGTTGTTGGTACAGTTGAAATTAAGCCTAGCCGTTACAGGGATGTGTTTCTTTTCAGGGGATATCAAAATAGCTCCTATCCCATGTCCAAGCATGTTTGAGGTCCCATCGAAGAACATAGTCCATGCCTCTTCTTTGGTCTCTTCGTGTTCGATGTGCATGATATGTTCATCGGGAAAGTCATCTTGTAAGGACTGGTATTCATCCGTTGATCCATGGGCTAGGTAATCCGCTAGGGGACTTCCTTTAATAGATTTCTGGGTGACATGAATAATATCAAATTCTGAGAGGAGAACCTGCCACCTAGCTATTCTTCCAGTTAAAATGGGCTTCTCAAAGAGGTACTTGATTGGGTCCATTTTGGAGACCAACCATGTTGTATGTCGAGCCATATATTGTCGGAGACGCTGAGTGACCCACACCAATGCGCAACAGGTTTTTCGAATGGTATATAACGGGTTTCATAGTCTGAGAATTTCTTACTGAGATAGTAAATGGCTCGTTCCTTTTTTTCGGTTTCGTCATGTTGGCCGAGCACGCATCCCATGGACTCTTCAAGTATTGACAAATATAGGATGAGAGGTCTCCCTTCAACAGGTGGTACCAATACTGGCGGATTGGTTAAACAGGTTTTGATCTTATCGAATGCTTGTTGGCATTCTTCATTCCACACCGTTGGTTGATTCTTGCGCAACAGTTTAAAGATGGGTATGCATTTATCCGTTAACTGTGCGATGAAACGGGCAATGTAATTAATTCGGCCTAGAAAACCTCTGACCTCCTTTTCTGTGCTTGGTGGAGGCATTTCCAAAATTGCCTTGGTTTTGTCAGGATCCACTTCAATTCCTCTTTGGCTGACAATAAACCCCAATAGTTTTCCTGAACGTACTCCGAAAGTACATTTTGCCGGATTTAGTCTAAGTTGATACTTCCTAAGTCGGTCAAAAAGCTTTTTGAGATAATGAATGTGGTCCATCTCATTCCTGGACTTGGCAATCATGTCGTCCACATATACTTCTATTTCCTTGTGGATCATGTCATGGAATAGTGTGACCATAGCCCTTTGATAAGTTGCCCCTGCATTCTTGAGTCTGAAGGGCATTACGCGATAGCAAAAGGTGCCCCATGGTGTGATAAAGGAGGTTTTTTCTCTGTCCTCGATGGCTAGCTTGATCTGGTTATGTAGACCCCTAATTTTGCCCGGCCTCTCAAAATAAAAGCTAGAGGAACTTCGCCCGAAGATGGAGTTCATCCGGCTTCCCAAAAACTGAGGAAACCTCCCGCAACAAACATGGAGTTCGCTCATATGCACGATAAAGACTAAAGAAGACATCTCATAATAAGACGGAGTTCACTCATCCACACAAAGGAGACTTCCTATACATAGATAAAGCTCGCCCAACATTTCAAATGAAGGCCAAGAAGACTTCCTACACGAAGATAAAGCTTCAACGGATATATATCGGCACCAATCCACGTCCGAAAACGGCAAGGAAAGCTTCCCGGGGTCCCAAAATACAAAGGCTGGACAAAACGGGTCGAGACCACCATCCCAGGGTTGGGACGCCCGTCCCAACTGAAATTAAGCAGTTGGGACGCGCGTCCCGAATGTGGGACGGCCGTCCCAAACCCCGGGGGTCCCAACATGAGTAAAACCGCATTTGGGACGGCCGTCCCAACCTGCATCGGCCGTCCCAGCATTGGCACAACGCAGAAATCATGTTTGGGACGGCCGTCCCAACCCAGACGGCCGTCCCAAAGTTCCAGGCAGCGAAAAATGCTATAAATAGGAGCCTCATTTGTCTCATTTCACACACCTCAGATACCAGACAACTCTAAGACTTGTCTTCTTCTCTCCCTCTCTCGAATGATCTTTCTGATTGCCTTTTTTAGGTAACAATCAGTTAAGGAATTTATATTCCGGCATTCGACTTCTTCTAGAAAATTAGTCGAGTCGATTAGGGTAGACGAGAGGAGAACAATTGTAGAGCGAAGGACTGCCGAAACGCGTCCTCTTTGTACAAGAATCATAATATAAAAGCTTGCTACGGAGGTTTTTCTCAATTCTCTTCTTCTTTATTGCTTTATTTATTGTTTTCTGTATACAATGTAGATAAATCATGTAGATAACCATATCTAAATAACTGTATCAATAAAATAAGGGTAAATGCGTAATTTCTCATAATCTTCACTTAATGAATAAATCCGTCATAGGGAACCCGAAAGGGGCGTTGTGGGGTGCTAACACCTTCCCCACACGTAACTAACTCCCTTACCCAACTCTGGTTATAATGGCCAAGTTGGTTTTTAATAAAATCAACGCTTTTTTTTCCTTTTCCAATGTTTCTGGTCAAAACATTGGTGGCGACTCCAAAAGAACCCCTTTTCGAAAACCTTGCTTCTATTAGAGGATAGTTCAGTGTTGAGCACCTCGGAAGCAATGAACACAATTTTAAACAAAAACGCGAGTCTCAACCATCTTTTCGCGACCGCTCGCATTAACGTTCGAAGACGTCCCAGGACGTCGGAATGGACGGCGGCGACAGGTTATACCCCGCATACCCGTCCATGAAGGAATATAGTGTGTTGGTAGCAGTATGGTCTACCAGCGTGTCTATATGTGGTAGGGGAAAGTCGTCTTTTGGACTTGCTCGATTGAGGTCCCTATAATCCACACACACCCTGACCTTCCCGGTCTTTTTGATGACGGGTACTATGTTGGCCAACCATTCTGGGTATTTAGAAACCACCAGGAAATTAGCGTCCAGTTGCCTTTGTACCTCCTCCTTGATCATTAGGGACCAATCCGGTTTGATTCTCCTGAGTTTTTGTTTCACAGGTCGGAACCCCTCTTTCAATGGCAAACTATGTTCCACTATACTCGTGTCGAGCCCCGGCATATCATGATAAGACCAAGCAAACACATCCATATATTCTTTCAGAAGCTGTATCAATCCCCTTTTTATGCTGCTTTCTATTTGGGTACCGATGTTCACCTTTTTCTCATCATCCCCTTCTCCCAAATTAACAATTTCTATCTCTTCCTGATGTGGTTGTATGATGCGTGTTTCCTTTTCCAGCATTCTTTGCATGTCCGGAGAAATGGTCTCCTGCTCACTTTCGGACTCGACCCATTCGCCTTCGGTTTCTGGGGTCCACAGAGATTCATCGATCAAAGACATGATGTGTTTTAAGTTTTGTTTTAGTCATAGATTTTATTATTCAATTTATCTTTGAAAGAATAATAAATATAAGAGGGAAAAGAATGAATATGACAAAATGCCTCGTGTATTAAAGAAAATGAAAATGTATGTACAAGCCCTTTTAATCAAAATTCCTGCGGCCACGGGCAAGGACCGCAAGAGATATAAAGAAAAGCTTAAAACAAAAACAGACACCATATGGCCGATCCTCCCAGACCTCCCTTTCTGCTTACTCTGGCTTTGACAGAGGTTTGGCGTCGATATCGGAAGCAGAGGCATCAAAAGTTATCCACCCGGCGTTGATCAATTCCTGGACCTTATACTTCAAGGTCAAGCAGTTGTCAGTTGAATGCCCTGGTGCATCCGAGTGGTAGCTACATTTCTCATTGGGCTTGTACCACTCGGGATAAGGAGGCTCCATTTTCTTTGGAGGAACACGCGCCAGGAGGTTGGCCTCCAACAGCTGGGGCAGCAGCTTTGTATACGAGCTGGGGATAGGGGTGAACTTCCTCTCCTTTCTTCGTGACTGCCTCTCTGTCTGAGGAGTGGAGGAAGGGGTTGCAAAATTGATGGCGTGTACGGCCTCCTCCTTCTTTTTGAAGGGTTTCTTGAATGAGGTACTGGAAGAAGAAGGTCGAGCTATTTTTCCGCTCCTCAGTCCCTGCTCTACCCTTTCGCCCACAGTGACTATGTCCGAGAAAAGGTTGGAGGTACTGGCTATCGCCTTGTCGTAGTATGCTCCTGTTAGTGAATCTATGAACATAGTCACTGTCTCCTTATCTGTTAGTGGAGGCTCTATCTGGGCGGCCATTTCTCTCCACCTTTGGGCGTACGCTTTAAAAGGCTCATCGCTCCTTTTGCTAAAAGCCCCGAGATCTGACCTATCAGGGGTCAGATCAATGTTGTATCGGTAGCGACGAAGAAAAGCGTCAGCCAATTGTTTCCAGTTCTAGACCTGCCCTCTCTCTAGCTGCATATACCAATTGAGAGTTGTGTCCGCCAGACTCTCCTGGAAGCAGTGGATCAGGAGTTTCTCGTTCTCAGCATGGGCGACCATCTTACGACAATACATCGTAAGATGGTTCTTTGGGCAGGTCATCAAGGCATACTTGGGGAAGTCCGGGACCTTGAATTTGGGAGGGAAATGGATGTTCTTCACTAGGCACATGTCCGCCACCTCCTTGACGTCGAAGTTGTGCCCTTCTACTGCCTTAAGCCTCTCCTCTAGGGCAGAGAGTTTTTGTTTGGATACCTCTGGGGTAAGGATGCGTGCAGTCTTAGCATCCTTCCCATCATAGAAGTATTCTTCTTCCTCCTCCTCACGGTGAGGGATATGTTCAGCTTGGTCTTCACCCTTACTCTGCCCCTGGCGTACGACCTCCATCAGTTGGGCTACTTGCTCGCGGAGAGTATTGACTTCCGCAGTGAGCTTTCGGTTTTGCTCTTCTAAATTTTCCATCGCTTTGGCTTTTTGTGAACGAGTGAGGACGTGGAGAGGACTAGCCACTTTCTAGAATGCCCGGAAGAACTTTATTAATGCATGTTGAGTGTTTGAACTAAAATGAATATGTGTATGCATGAGAGATTCTGTTTAAATGGTGCTGAATGTGTTCTCACTTTTTATTTTCTCTCTTGGTTTTTCTTTGCTCATGATATGATGTAATATGATTTGACTTTGTCAGAAATTGATTTATTTTCTGGTTTTGATTTGTATTTTTATTTTGGTTTTTATTATTATTTTTTTTTATTTTATAGCCTTTTATCTCTTCTGTCGGAACTGCGTGGCTACTTAGCTTACAAAGAACCTGAAACCAGGCTAGCTAAAAGGTAGACTGTCCGAGATAAAATGTGGCTTTATGCGAAAAATATTTAGCGTCCCTTATCTCTTCTGTCGGAACTGTGTGGCTACTTAGCTTACAAAGAACCTGAAACCAAGCTAGCTAAAAGGCAGACTGTCCGAGATAAGGGTGTTTATTTGCGAAAGTATTTTTGTGATTTTTGTTCTGTTGTTTGGTTATGCTATGCAACAAACAAATGCAGCAAACATATGCACACACAATTCGATCATCCATGAACAGGCGAGAATTTGTTTTTATCACGAGATAGGGTTTTCCTACAGAAAAGTGCATTAGCGAGGGTAAGTTCTAACTGTTCTCACCAGGCTAAGGCCCCCAAGGTGCCCCCATTATAGGGTCCCCACTCTCCAGCCGTCCGACCATGCTTAGCACTAAGGCCATAGTCAGTCTTGTTGCCAAAAGAGGAAGGTTATCACCTTGAGTGGTGGTTTCCGATCACACCGGTGGGCACAAGGCCATCACTACAGCGAACCGTACCTGCCACCCACTCCCTATGGATTTCTCACTTGCCCACGGGTATAGAGGGAACTGTTGTGTGCAAGGGTTTGTGTACAGTTTGTATTTCAAACAATTGCGTAAGTATAAACAAACAACAGTTATTTAAAGTCAAACCGTAAAACATGTTATAATACAAGGTAAGGGCAAAAGCATTATTTTCTTGGTTTATTTATTTTTAAGCTGGCCCATCACTAAATGGGATCAACTCTCGAGGCTTCCCCAGTGGAGTCGCCATCTGTCGCCGCCACCAAAACGAGGCGGTCGGAGCGACGCGATGGTTCTGACTTTCCAATTTTCGCGTTTTGGTGGTTACAACGCCTTTAGGTTGTCCGATAACCAGGCTGAACCTAGGGGCGAGGTTTTCAAAAAGGCGCTCTTGGATTTTCCGATAATCGGGCTAATCCAAAAGCTAGTTTTGAAGGGTTCTGTGGAGTCGCCACCGATGTTTTTACCGGAAATATCGGAAAAGGAATTAAAAGACGTTGGTTTTCGAAAAACCAACTTTGGTCGTTAGAACCAGAGTTGGGTAAGGGAGTTAGTTACGTATAAAGGAAGGGTTAGTTCCTTTATGACGCCCCTTTTGGGTTCCCTATGACAGGCCAGCTATTAAAAATATTTAAACCAATGAAAATTACGCTTTTGCCCTTTTATTCTACAGAATTTAGAATTACGACTACATGGCCCTAATATCTATTGCATAATTTAAAATTAAAGCGATAAAAGTAGAGAGGGAGAATGTAAACCTCCGAAGCACGCTTTTATATTAATTCTTAAAAAAATAGGGTGCTTTGTGGCAACCCTTCCCTCTACACAGCTTTGAAACTTCTCGAAGCGCCGAAAAACACTCACAAAAACACTCAGAAGCTCCGAAAATGCGTCGAAGGGATTCTAGAGAGAAGATCTAGTGATTTTCTAGAGAGAAGGAGGAGAAAACTCTCTGTGGTGTGTGAAAATGAGGGGATGGAGCCCCCTATTTATAGTTTTTCGCGCCTGACAGGTCGAGATCGCCGTCTCGTCTGACAAGGTTGAGACCGCCGTCTCGTCAAATGAGACCACCGTCTCGCCTGGTCAAAGTGGCGAGACCGCCGTCTCGCCAAATGAGACGGCGGTCTCGCCATTTGCATGAGGCGAGATGGCGGTCTCGTCCCAAGAGGGCGAGAAACCTTATTTTCGTGCCAAAAAATCCCTCCTATCCTAGTATGGGGCCTAATAGTCTCTCCTAGTGGCTTGTTAGGCTTCGTCCATCTTCGAATAGGAGGTCTTCTATTCTTTATTTGGAGGTCGGACAAGATTTGGGGTCTACAGCAGTTTAATCGATTAAAATTATTTTGATCGATCAAAAACTCATTCTGATCGATCATATGCTCATTCTGATCGGTCATATGCTCATTCTGATCGATCAACAAATACTCCAAGTGGTTTTAATCGATTATTTCGAAGTTATATCGATTAAAATACTTCCAGAACACTTCCCTGAACATTTTAAGTGATTTTAATCGGTTATTTCGAAACTATATCAGTTAAAATACTAACAGAAGGTTTTCAAAACTTCCTTTAATGAAAACAATCGATTATTTCGAAAACATATCAGTTAAAAACTTGTTGCAAAAAGTGTTTAAGAACATTTTAGTTGATAAAGCTTGTAAACTATTAGTTAAAATAGTTAATTAAAAACCTTTTAACAAAATACTTTGTTTTTAACCGTTTAATCGCTTTTTAGAGGCATTTTGCAAAATCTTTTAAATGAAGAAACCTCATGCAGCAGAGAAATAAAAATGATTATACCTAAGCAGAGATGCAGAGTCAGTAATCCTACTACCCTTTTATCTAAGTGACCTTTGACTGCCACAAAGTAGCCTTTGACTTCATTTTTTACTTCATCAAATCAACAAGATCTTTGCCAAAGTAAATCAATAAGATCTTCATCTCTTTCACAGCGGTGAGCATACGGTTCTGCTCCTCTAATTGCTCCATCTTCTTGGCTTTTTGAGCACGAGTGAGAATAGGTAGAAGACCAGCCACTTTCTAAATGATTTAAAGATTTTTATTATTATAGCTTTTTTATTATGAATGATCAGTGTGGGATAGATATGCCTTAGACCATAGCTTTGGTGTTTTCCTAAAAGCTTATGCTTTAGGGAGTACCATACCCACCTTGGTTTGATGGTTCCCTTTTTTTTCAAAAAGGTTACCATCATACCTTAGCGCACTTATCTCTTCTAGGAAGGTTATAAACGCACTTGGGTCTCTTTCGCTATTATCTAAGGATATCTAATGCATCCTAGAATGAGTGTTTTTATGCATGCACTACAAAACTACTTTTTATGACAGCAAATATTGAAAGTGGAATAACTTTTGACTGGGTTGTCCGATTTGGACGCACAACATATCAAAACGAAGAGAAAGAGGTGAAGAACCAACCAAGCTACAAATACCCAAAGGGGATTTGGCCCAGTAATTTTCCCAAAAAATGCTCCTAAGACCCATTTTTCGGAGGTTTATTAAAATGATTTGTATGCATGCTGCATTTATTTTCTCTCTTAGTTTTACCACTTATTGGATGATATGGTATGAATGATACGACTTTGCCAAAAATCTTTTTTTTGTAAAAGGTATTTTTATTGCTTTAATTTGTTTTTAATATTTTTTATGACTATTTATCTCTTTTGTCGGTCAACGTGGCTACTTAGCTTACAAAGAACCTGAAACCAGGCTAGCTTAACTGAAGACTGTCCGAGATAAAGTTGGTTTATTCTTATCACTTTTATGGTTTTTTAGGATTTTTACTATTTTTGTCTGTTGTATGATTACCCTATGCTAATGCATCAATACAAATGCAGCAAATGAATGCACACACAATTCATTTATCCACAAGTAAGGATGGCAAAACGGGCTAGGCCGCAGAGCCAGCCACGACCGCCGCCATAATATGGCGGGTTGGTGTTTTCAGCCCACCAGCCGCTTTGGCCTGCCCGCCAAGCCCGCCAACCCGTCGGGCCAACCCGCGGGATGGGGCGGGCCAGCTCGCGGCCTGCCTAATTAATAAAAAAATAATTTTTTATTGTAATAAAATTAATTATAAAGATAATATATAAAGTTAAAAATTTTAAAAAGAGAATTAAAAAAGTTTCATTCTTACGGAAAATATTCTCTTTCCTAAAATATAACATTCTCTCCTGTTCTCCTTATTTATCCTAAGTACTCGATTATTTTTATCCTTATTACTTGAATTAAAGGTGTAAGAATTACTCAACCAAGAATAATAAGAAGTTTTATCAAATAAAAAAGATATAGTTATTTGAATTTTTCAATATAAAAAATATAAATTTTATAAGTTAACGTTATTTATATATATATATATATATATATATATTTGTTATTATTTATTATTATGTAAATTTTATTATTGTTCTAAATTATAATTTCTTAAAATAATGTATTTATTTATATTATTAAATTGAAATAATATATATATATATATATATAAATTATTAACAAACAAATAATAATTTTATTATTAAATTTATTAAAAAAATTATTTTAAAAAAAATTATTTTTTCTAAATTATGGCGGGCCAGCCGGCCAGCCCGCCAACCCGCCCCTTGGCGTGGCGGGCCAAGGTCTATAGCCCGCCATGAATATATCGGGTCAGCCCGCCCGCCCCATTTTTGGAGGGCCAAAGGCGGGGCGGGCCAAAACGAGGCGGGCTGGCCCGTTTTGCCATCCCTATCCACGAGCAGAGCCATGCTAATTTCGAGGTAGGATTTTCCTGCAGAAACGTGCTTGGTTTAGGCAATTCTAAACTGTTCTCACCAAGGCCAAAGGTCCGCAAGGTGCCCCCATTATAGGGACCTCTCAATCTCTCAGTCCTTGGGTCATGCACGGAACTCCGTGTCGACATCCTTGGACCAAAAGAAGAGAGTTATCACCTTGAGTTGGTGGTTTTCCGACAACGGTTGTAGCCCCGTGTGCCAACAAGTCGGTCGTATCTGCCACCCACTCCCTATAGGTATTCACTCTTGCCCCCGGGTATAGAGGGACTGTAGTGTGCAAGGGTTTTTGTGTACAGTTTATATTTCAGACAATTTGCAGAAAATAATCATACAACAGTTATTAAAGCCATACAATAAAACATACAAAGAAGGGTAAAGGCGTAATTTCAAATATTTACTTAGTTTGAGTTTATCCGTCACTAAATGGGATCAACTCTCTAGCTTCCCCAGTGGAGTCGCCATTTGTCGCCGCCGTCCATTCCGACGTCTAGGGACATCTTGAACGTTTATGCAAGCGGTCGCGAAAAGATGGTTTAAACTCGCGTTTTATTTTTAAATGTGTTCATTGCTTCCGAGGTGCTCAACAACTGAACTATCCTCTAATAAAAGCAAGGTTTTCGCAAAAGGGTTCTTATGGAGTCGCCACCAATGTTTTGACCGTAAACATTGGAAAAAAGGATAAAAAGGCGTTGATTTTAATAAAAACCAAACTTGGCCATTATAACCAGAGTTGGGTAAGGGAGTTAGTTACGTGTGGGGAAGGTGTTAGCACCCCACAACGCCCCTTTCGGGTTCCCTATGACGGATTCATTCATTAAGTAAAAGATTATGAGAAATTACGCTATTACCCTATTTTATTGCACAATATTAAAAAATGGCTATCTACATGATTTTATTTTCTATTGCATACATAAAGCAATAAATAAAGCAATAAAGGAGAAGAGAAGTGAAAAGAACCTCCATAGCAAGCTTTATATTGCAAATCTTTTAACTGTGAGGATGTGTTTTGGCAATCCCCCACTCTACAAAGACTCTCCTCCCCGAATACAATATCGACTCTACTAAATTTTAAAGAAGAATCGAATGCTGGAATACTATTCCTTAACCGATTGTTACATTTTTAGGCAATCGGAGAGTTCATTCGAAGTAGAGAGAGAAGACAAGTGTCTGGAATGTGAAAAATGCTCAAATGAGCTTCCTATTTATAGTTTTCGCAGCCTGGCAGCTCGGGACGGCCGTCTGGGGTGCAGAAAACAGGGATGGCCGTCTGGGGAGGCCGGGACGGCCGTCTGGGATCTAGGACGGTCGTTCCAAGTGTCAAAACTGGTTGGGATGACCATCCCGACTTCTGGGACGGTCATCTCGACTATTTTTGCCAGATTTTGTGTTCTGGGACTCCCGGGAAGCTTTCCTTTCTTTATTCGGAAGTCGATTGATGCCGATAGACATCTACCGAAGCTTTATCTTAAGATAGAAAGTCTTCTTAGCCTTTATTGAGTGGTCGGGCAAAATTAGGGGTCTACAATGCGTTTTGGCAATCCCCCGCACTACAAGGACTCTCCTCCCCGAATACAGGACCGACTCTACTAAAACTTTAAGAAGAATCGAATGCCGGAAGAAACTTCCTTAACTGATTGTTACCTTATAGGCAATCGGAGAGTTCATTCGAAAGGGAGAGAGGAGAGAAGAGAAGAGTGAGGTGTGTCTAAAAACGCTCAAATGAGCTCCTATTTATAGTTTTTTCAGCCTGGCAGCTCGGGACGGTCGTTTGGGGTGCAGAAAATAGGGACCGCCATCTGCAGAGGTTGGGATGGCTGTCTGGGATCTGGGACGGTCGTCCCAAGTGTCAAAATTGAGTGAGACGGTCGTCTGGCATGTGGGACGGTCGTCTGGCATGACTGGGACGGGTGTCCTGGCTTCTGGAATGGCTATCTCGAGTGTTTTGGCCAAATTTTGTGTTCTGGGACTCCCGGGAGGCTTTCCTTTCCTCAGACGGAAGCCGATTGATGCCGATAGACGTCCACCAAAGCTTTATCTTCAGATAGAATGTCTTCTGGTCTTTTATTGAGAGGCCGGGCAAAATTAGGGGTCTACAGCTATTTTCTTAGGTTATTCACTGACTAGCAAAGCATATAGAGTATTCAATAGAAGAACTTTGAATATTGGAGAATCTATACATGTTACCTTTGATGAAATTGTAGACCTTAAGGGAAATCCTCTTGATTCAAATAAAGAATATGCAGGTGATGATGAGTACATAAGAGAAGCTCTAGAAGAAATATACTTAAATGAGAATGAGCCATCTCAACCAACTGAATTGGCAAAAGAGTGGCAACCACCAAGAGGACTTTCAATGGACAATATAATTGGTGATATTTCAAAAGGGGTAAGAACAAGAAATATGACAAATTTTTGTATGTCTGTAGCTTTTGTTTCACAGATTGAACCCAAAAGTGTTGAGGAAGCTCTCAAAGATGACCAATGGTGCATTGCAATGCAAGATGAACTAAATCAATTTGAAAGAAACCAAGTCTGGGAATTAATTCCAAGAGAAGAATCTCATCAAGTTATTGGAACAAAATGGGTATTTAGAAACAAACTTGATGAAGATGGAAATATAACAAAGAACAAAACCAGACTTGTTTCCAAAGTTTACTGTCAAGAGGAAGGTATTGATTATGATGAAACCTATGCTCCTGTTTCCAGGTTAGAGGCTATACGCCTAGTTCTTACTTATGCCTCATTGATGAAATTTAAACTATATCAAATGGATGTTAAAAGTGCATTTTTAAATGGGCTTATCAAAGATGAAGTATATGTGGAACAACCCCCTGAATTTGAAGATTTTAAATATCCTAATCACATTGTTAAACTAAAGAAAGCCTTATATGGTTTAAAACAAGCTCCCAGGTCTTGGTATGAAAGATTAAGTAGTTTTCTAATTTCAAATGATTTTTCTAGACGAAAAATTGATTCTACCATGTTTATTAAGAAAGTAAAAGAACACATTTTTTAGTTCAAGTATATGTTGATGATATTATTTTTGGATCAACTAATAATTCCTTGTGTGAAGGATTTGCTAAGATAATGCAGGGTGAATTTGAAATGTCAATGATGGGAGAATTAACATTCTTTCTTGGACTTCAAATTAAGCAACTTAAAGATGGCACCTTTGTGTCTCAAACCAAATACTGCAAAGAGATTCTCAAGAATTTTGAGATGGATACTGC
Organism: Sphenostylis stenocarpa; assembly: GCA_963425845.1. Taxonomy (NCBI): domain Eukaryota; kingdom Viridiplantae; phylum Streptophyta; class Magnoliopsida; order Fabales; family Fabaceae; genus Sphenostylis; species Sphenostylis stenocarpa. The sequence goes on along the minus strand of OY731401.1, from coordinate 5,394,945 downwards.
AAAAGTTGCACATATACCAATGGGAACTTCCTGCTATTTGGATAAGGATGAATCAGGTTTGGAAATTAATCAATCAATGTATATAGGTATGATAGGCTCTTTATTATATTTAACTGCAAGTAGACCTGATATCAAGCAATATGTATGTGTGTGTGCTAGATTTCAAGCATATCCAAAAAGAATCTCATTTAACTGCAGTAAAAAGGATATTAAAATATTTAAAAGGAACTACATGATTTGGTTTATGGTATCCATTTGAAGTTTCTCCTAGCTTATTAGGTTATTCTGATGCTAATTATGGAGGTTGTAAAGTAGATAGAAAAAGCACTAGTGGTACTTGTCATCTATTATGATCATCTTTAGTTTCATGGCATTCTAAGAAACAAGCTTGTGTTGCTTTATCCACAACTAAGGCTGAATATATTGCAACTGGAAATTGCTGTGCTCAAATTTTATGGATGAAACAACAACTAGAAGATTATAATATTTTTCTAAGTGATATTCCCTTAATGTGTGATAATACAAGTGCAATAAATCTCACAAAGAATCCTATTATGCATTCTAGAACCAAACACATTGAGATTGGACATCATATTTTAAGAGATCACATATCTAAAGGAAATTGTAAAATTGAGTATATAGACACAAAGCATCTGTTAGCAAACATATTTACTAAACCTCTTCCAAACGATAGATTTTATGAACTTAGGAGAGACCTAGGAATATTAGAAATAGTCTAAACTCTGCTGAACTGAAAAATCTTTGCATTCTGTACTGGAATAATCGATTATATAGGGGAATAATCGATTATCATGTGTCTAATACATGATAAAATTGTCAATCTCTCTAGAATAATTGATTATCTTGGGTAATAATCGATTATCTGTACAAAATTGACCCAAATCAGTGATTTCTCTCTGGAATAATCGATTATCAAGCTAGATAATCGATTATTCATGCACTTTCTGGGTAGGGATGAAGAAATAATCGATTATCACTGGTGATAATCGATTATTTGGCGTCGTTAAGGTTATTCTAGTCGTTGGTAACGACTCTTTAAGCTTTAATTCTTGCCAAACTAGTCGTTTATGGTCGTTAGGATCATTTTCTATATATAGGAGGGCTCAAAATCAAATCCAAACTTCAATTCAAAGCATTCTTCACACATTCTAAGCTCTCCTGTCTCTTCAAAGCCATACTTCTCTTCAAAAACTCCTTATTTTCCTCTCAATTCATTCTAAATGGCTTCATCTTCCCATAGAAATATTCCAACAAGGAAAAGATCCGCTCTTGCTTCTCATCCCCGCCCTAATTCTCTTGAAGGGTGGATTTCTGATGATGACGGAAGACAGGAATTTCTAGAAAGAAAGGGGTATTATTACTTCTAAATTTCTTCTTGGAGAGCAATTCATAAATAAGGGATTCCACTTTCCCAATCTTCTTGAGCAACAAGGTGTTCTTCCGTTTATCGAGATGCAAGGTACATACTATCCGAATTTAGTTCGGGTGTTCTATTTTCACTTCAAATATAGGGATCATGTTGGTACTTCTAGAGTCAAGGGTGTAACCATCATCCTTGATGATGATATTTGGGAAAATGTTGCTCATTTTCTTATAAGAGATTATGTTGTAAATGTCCTCGCTGATTTAGAGGATTTTAATCGCATTTTGGCATACCGTTCTTTTCTTCGCAATCCTGCCATGGAAATTGCCGACAAATTTTGGCCGGTCCTTTGAAAAAAGAAGAACGCATGTTACTGCATCTTCTTGTATGGATTTTGTGTCCTCGAGCAACCAACCATGCACAATGTTCTTCTACTGACCTTCGCATTATCCATGCCATTATGAATAACGAGCCAATTGATTGGCCAAGTCTTATCACATTGACAATGCTCAAGGCGAAGCGTCACCCAACATTCAAGATTCCTTACACTCTTCTCATCTCCAGGATTCTTGAATACAAAGGTGTCAATGTTGAAGGGGGAACAACGAGCCTGGACACTTAATTCAAACAGAATGTTGGACAACACGCTTACTCAGTTGCAGATGGTGAATGTAAATGGAGTTTATGTTCATAAAGATGATGCTTCTCACATGGCTGATGTTGCTCAAGATTCTGATGATGAGGACATGTCTGTTGCTGATATGCCTGCTGATAATGTTCATGCTGCTGGAACGTCATCTGCTACTCACTCTACATCTCGTCCATCCATGGAAGACATGATGTTTGACATGAATCAGAGAATGCAGGAATTCTTCTCTATATCTTAAGAACGGCATCAAGAAATTATCAGACAAATTTCGGATGTAGACGATCGGGTGTGTAATTTAGAAGATATATTTGATGCGCAGTTTAATAGTGATGATATTGAAGAGTTCTAATCTCTTGAAACATTTCTTGTTATTTGTACTACATTGCTTTAATGAATAAAATTTTATTTTTGCATTGATTGAGGGGGAGTTTTTTTTTCTATCTTATGCACTTATTGAGGGGGAGCTTTCATTTTTTTTATTATAATCAAAATAGGGGGAGAAATTATTTAAAGGCTCATATGTTTAATAATTTTAATGATGTCTAGTATGTTTAATAGTTTTGTGAGTTATGACAATTAAAACAAGTTATTACAATTAGCTTTAAAACAAATTTTGATTATCATCAAAAAGGGGGAGATTGTTAAACATACAAGGATATGAAGCTTGAAGATTTTGATGATGATTCAAGAACAAAGGACTTAAAGACTTGAAGACTTAGAATCATGTGTATTTACTTGTAATAACTCTGTTTTATGTTTTTGAGTCTGTATAATTAGAGTACAAGATAGCTAGCACATAGTCCATCATCTGAAAACTCATTTTTATCAAATCCACTCTGTGATAATCAATTATCACTTAGAATAATCAATTATCCTGCACTGAAATTTTTTTTTCTGAAAACCTTGTTGTGATAATCGATTATCACTCAGGATAATCGATTATCCCAGCTAGATAATCGATTATTTACACAGATAATCAATTATCCTGGTCCTATTTTACTCCTCTGCGAAAATGGCTCTGTAATAATCAATTATCACTCAAGATAATTGATTATCTACGTCTGTTATGAGTTTTGAAATTCAAATCTGGACCAATTTATGAAAACCCTATTCCCAATTCTTATGTTTTCGAAAATCATTATTTCCCAGACCTTATTCTCTCTACTTAAGGTTCTCTAAGGATCTCTGCAAAATAACAATCCTTTTTCATACAAAAAGTTATGAGTTGTGATTGCTAGAGGACTTTCTGTAGGAAAGAAAAAGCGGCTTTTCAAAACCTAGTGTGGGCTAGAAGCGATAAGAATCACTGAGTGGGTTTCTTGGTGGATTGTGTGTTTTGTCGTCTCTAAGAAAAACTATTGTTCATCCTTTGTGGATTCAAAGGAGGTGTTCATCTCTTGTGTGACTCAAGAGAGGTGTTTTCTAATCCTTATCTTTTTCAATTTGTAAACTGTTGTAAATTGTGATTATAGTGACAACGTTAATCCTCTTTTAGAGTGATTAACAACCGGACGTAGGGTCTTTTAATCCGAACCAGTATAAATCGTCTGTGTAATCTTCTTTCCTTTATCTCTTTACATTACAAGCATTTTAATCAGTAAAATTTGGGGAAAATTTTCAAAACCCTAATTTTTTTTTAAGAAACCAATTCACTCCCCCTCTTGGTTTTTATCCATAAATGCAAACATTCCGCTGCGTGATTCTAACATTACATTCTTTAATGTGGTGAGAAATATCTTTCTTTGATCTCTTCTCATTGTAAATAATAAAAGAATATATTTTCCATTTTCATCTGGCCAAAGATCTTCCTTTATCCCCATATCTTGTAGATCTTGACGAGCTTGTAGATGATTTTTTATTTTTCTCCTTTAAGCATAGTATACAACACATTATCACACACATTCTTTTCAATATTCATGATATCAAGGTTATGTCGTAAAAGATTATCCCTCCAATAAGGAAGATTGAAGAATATGATTTTTTTTTCTTCCATTGGTTTCCTCTACTATTTGACTGAAGATTACTATCAAAGGTTATGACATCAAGTTGTTTCATGATTTCTAACCCAGATAATGATTTTGGTGCTCCTCTTTCCTCAATTGTTCCATCAAAGTGTTTCTTCATCAATCTAAATTTATGACTCCTTTCTAAAAATCTTCAATGACCCATGAAACACCATTTGTTACTACGTCTTAGTCATCAAAATTACAAGTTGGGCAAGCATAACCAGTATAAGTATTCCATCTATATAAAGTACAAAGTCCAGGAAAATCACTAATTGTCCACATGAGAGCCACTTGCATTATGAACACTTCTTTCAAAAAAGCATCATAATTTTCTACACCTTCTGTCCATAACTCATTCAACTCTTTCACTAGAAGTTCTAGATACACATCTATCTTGTTCCCTAGCATTTTTTTTCTTGGGATGATCATAGAAAGAATCAAAGAATATTGCTTCATGCACTCCCAAGGAGGTTGATTGTATGGAATTAGAATCACTAGCCATATACTATGACTATTATTCATGGTTCGATATGGATTAAAGCCATCAGTTGCAAGGCCAAGATGAACATTTCTAGGTTCTAAAGCAAACTCAGGGTGTAGTTGATCAAAACTCTTCCATGCTTTAACATCTCTTGGATGCCTCAATAGTCCATCCTGGTTATTGTTTAAAGCATGTCATCTCATAGACTTTGTTGTTTTTGGACACATAAATAATCTTTGTAGCCTTGGTTTTAAGCGGAAGTATCGTAAGACCTTTGTTGGTACTTTCTTTTCGCTACTAGTACCATTTTCTTTCCATCTAGATTTCTTACAATATTTACAACTCTCCAATTTTTCATCTTCTCCCCAATATAACATGCAATTTTTTTGGCAAACATCTATCTTGGTATAATTAACACCAAGCTTATAAATTACCTTCTTTGCCTCATAAAATGAAGTAGGAAATTTTGCATATGAAAATGCATCTGCCAATAACTCTAAAATCATCGTCATAGTCTTATCAGTCATACCACATAAACATTTTATATGATACAACCTTAATAGAAAAGACAACTTTAAAAACTTTTTTCACCCTTCATATAACTCTTGGTTGCAATCTCTAAGCAAATCATCATACTCTTCACATTCTTCATTGGGCATGGTTTCTACAAACTTAACTTGTTCATCACACATGTTAGACTCTACATCATGTTGTCTATTCCTCCTAAATGTATCATTTATCATATCTATCATTGGATTTCCATTTTGTAATGACACATTTACTACTTCATTGTCCCTTGATGTTATTGTTTCATATGTCTCCCCATGCCAAATCCAGACTTTATAATTTGTTGGAAATCGCTTGTAAATCAAGTGGTCAAACACACCTTCTCTAGTTTCCTATTTGTCATAGTGACATTTAGGACATGGACAAACTATTGCACCATTGACAGATTGATTCTTAAATGCAAAATCTAAAAATCTATTCAGTCCATCCAAATATTCAATTGTATTACGTGGTATATTAATCCATGATTTATCCATTTTAATATTTGTCCAGCAAAGTAAGAAATAATTAAGTTGTAAAAATATTTTATATATCATTTATGTACATAAACCAAGGTATAGAAGATACATTAATATCTCCTATGCTCTATATATAATAAATTCATATTTTATCCTAATGAACCACATCTATAAAATAATAAAAACAAACAAATGATTTTCAAAGAGAAACATTACCTTTAAGTGAATATATGACTAAAACTTTATCCTTATAAAAAAAATATAGCAGAAGAATTCACCTTTTTGTCATCCAAAAAAATTGCATTATTATAGCCTGCATGAACTCAAAAAAAAACATCAGATAGAGATGGAGAAAATATAGTACAAGTGATTATCCAAGTAGATAGAAGTCAATAGAAAAACATTATTTATACCACTACAATGATTATCCAAATGGATACAAGTTTTGGTTGGGAAACCATAGAAACTATCAAGAGAGAATAACCTGAACTAATTCTTATGTGACATGTGGCAGTCTAAACTAAAATACATATATAAAACAAATTGATTCACACTAATTAATAAAATTAGTAAACAAGTAATCCCTAAACATTAAACCCCAAATCAATTGAAAGAAAAACATTACCTCTATTCAATCTAAGTTAACTGTTGTGGTAATCGAAAAAAATTTGGAGCAAGATATCAAACAAATTCTAGAGTTAAGAGAAGCGAAAATGGAGATGCATCAATGCATATTCTAGAGCTTCCGGCTAAGTATACAGAGTTGGGTTTATCATTCGTTCCACCATTACCTCTATTCTATTTTGATCTTTATTTTCTCCTTTGCTTCCTTGTCTCGTCTATCCTTCTCTGCCTTCAGCTTGTCTTTGAGTGTTTGATGAACCCTACGTGAAGTGAAAATAGAGCAAAAATAGGGAAAATGAAACAGAGTGAAGAATGAACCAGAGAAATTACCTTCCATGGTGGGATTGGTATAGAATATTTGCAGGCTTCAATAAACAGTAAAAGATGAAAGATACATGAAGTAATTGTGAGAAAGTATAAATATTTTGGAGGTTGGTATAAATGATTTTAAAAGATAATAATTTTAGTTTAAATTAAATTTAATATATTGTTACTAATTTTTAAATTAAAAAACTAAATTAATTATTATCAATAATATTATATGAACTTTTAAATTAAAAAATTATAGTAATTTAAAATTTTTGCCAATAATTATATAATTTTGTGACGGTTTATAAAACTTAAAAAAAAAACACCTCTACTGGTTAACTAAATTTTTGTAGTGAGTATTAATCTTTTGTCGTTACAAACGTGCTAAGATGATTAAATTATATAATTTTTTTTATAAAATATGTTTTTATATAATAATTATGACAAACATTTGTATTTAGTATAATTAAATATTTTATTTTTGTAAGTTCTTCATGTATAATTTTTGTATGAATTCTCGAGTTCAAGTCTTCAAATTAAGATACTTGAGATTAAATTTATCTTCTTTCTTTATTGTTTTCTTTAATTTTTTAAATTTACATTTTTTTTATGATTTTTCATTGCATTTTAATGGTTTTCTAATTTTCTAGGGTTGGTTTTCTAATCTAAATTATGTTTTCATTAACTAAGGTTTGATTATTCAAGATTTTTATCACTTACTATTCATTAAAAACAAAGTAATTGAGATGGTTCATTTGAATTTGAACAATTACAAATCAATTTCTAATTTTATATGATTGCTTATCTTCAAAGTTAATTTGTGTTTCTAAACAAATTGAATGCCATAAATCAATTATATCAACATGATTGGATTATGAATTATTAGAATTTTTATGAATCTATTTAGATATAAAAATTAATGATAACTAATGGAACAAGACAATGACTAGCGAATTAACCAATATTTTTCATAAGTTTTCCTAATTTTACTAAATTTATTTTATTGTTTTACTAGATCTACAATTTATTTCTTTCAATTAGCTTTTAAACATCATATAAATCCCCTTTTCATAAGTTTTTTACAATTTAAAATTAAATTTATTATAATTCATCAATGTTTCTCCAAAATATAATCTAGAATTTCCCTAATTATTATATTTTTTTATTGAATTATTTAACCACAAAATGGGTCCGATCAAGCCCTCACACAAAATACATAAACACAAAATATATAAGAATAAAAAACATATTTACCATAAAATAAATTATAACAATAATTAAAAAACATTATTGATTAAATTTCATATAATTAACATTGATTAACTAATTATAATAATTATATAGGATAAAATAAAATTAATCTTTATTATTTTCATTTTGAATAATCAAATAAAAACTTGTGAAAATGAACTATTTATAGTAACAAATTCAAGTAATTTTTTATATAAAAAAAGGAAATTTACTAACCAATTCTAGTAAAAAATATTTTAGTCACTAAATAAAGAGAGAATAACCACTACTAGAAATTTTTATTATTAATGGGATTTTTCTTTGCCAAACTATTGTAAAAATTTGCAGAAACTAAGTTTTCTGCATATTTTCGTACCAATTTTTGTTACTAGGTAATTAGTTCGTGGATAATAAATTATTTAAAGATTTAAAATTCACAAAAATTTCCTATAAAAATTTATATGAAAAAATTTGCATTTGTAAATTTATATTAACATGTAATTTCTTGCAATTTAAATTTGCACCTAATTTCTTACCAATTAAATTTACATATAATTTCTTACCAATTTAAATTTGTATGTAATTTTTTACCAATTTTAAATTTGTAGGTAATTTCAAATTTATAAATAATTTCTTGTTAATTTTAGTTTTGTAGGAAATTTCTTATCAATTTTAAATTCACAAGTAATTTCTTGTAAAATCATTTTTTTCAAAAAGATTTGCAGGAAATTTTGTATAAATTTAAAATAATTATATATATATATATATATATATATATATAAAAGAAATTAACAAAATGAACCTAATAAGATCATGAAGTGAGGAAGAAAATACAATGAACTTCAATGAATAAATAGAAAAAAATAATAATTTTACAACTATTTGTTATTTATTATGTCCTTGTCAAAGTTAAAACTTTTTACTCACTCATAATTCATATAGAGTATAGAGGGAACTCACTCACAATTCATATAGAATATAGAGGGAAACTCAACTGAATGTATTTCATTTCTTCCTTTCAAAGTGTACAATAGGTCTATTTATATATCTTCTAACTTCCAGCTAATTATAGAATTATTTATTTTTAATAGCTTCTATTATGTATTATTACAATTTCCCCCCTTTAAACAAGTACTTGACCTCAAGTCCTTTCACACACTCTCTACTCAAAATCTGGGAACTGCACTGCACTTGTAAATCATGTAACTCCCTCCAAGTTGCATCTTCAGGATTTGTTTCCTCCCATTGCACAAATACTTCAGTAATAGCTTGATTGTGCTTCTGTTTCATTCTTCTATCTAATATAGTCATTGGTTTAGGTTGCAAATCTTCATCTTCATTAAACTGCGGTAGCTGAACAGTAACTGTGTGATTGCCATGATGTCTCTTTAACAATGACACATGGAAGACATTGTGAATCTTAGAGTCAGCTAGAAGTTCCAATTTATATGCCACCTTCCCAATTCTTTCGATCACCTCGTAAGGCCCATAATATCTAGCTGATAACTTGTGAAAATATGAGTTTGCCAACGAATGTTGCTTGTATGGTTGTATTTTCAAATAAACCATGTCTCCATAGTTAAATTCTCTATCAAGCCTCCCTTTATCTGTGTACAACTTCATTCTCTCTTGTGCCTTGCTGAGATTCTCCTATAATAATTTTCCAATTTGTTCTCTGGTCTTCACCATGAAAGTGATGAAGATCTTAGTGAAATACTTTGGCAAAGATCTCATTGATTTGATGAAGTCAAAGATGAAGTCAAAAGGCTACTCTGCAGCAGTCAACAAGTCACTCAGATAATAGAGTTAGAAGATTTAGTGTGTCTACAAAATGCTTAGGTAAAACCACTTTATCTTTTCTGCTGCATGAAGTTTCTTCTCTTAAATGATTTTGCAAAATGCCTCAAAAATCGTTTTAAACAAATTAAAAACAAAGCATTGTGACAAAAGCTTTCTTAATAATGTTTTTAACTGATATAGTTTTGAAAGAACTGATTAAAATCTCTTAGAATGTTCAAAGAAGTAATTTTACAGTATTTTAATCGATACAAATTGCTTTCAATCGATTAAAACCCTTTAGAACCCATTATGACCGATCAGATTTGAAATATGAGCGATCAGAACTTATTTCAATCGATTAAAACACGTTTCAATCGATTAAAATCACTTAAAGGGTCAGAATAATCGATCAGAATGCAGTTATGACCGATCAGAGTTGGTTATGATCGATCAGAATTGAATTATGACCGATCAGATCTGTTTCAATCGATTAAAACGCATTTCAATCGATTAAAATAACTTGGAAAATTTTTGTACAGAGTTTCAATCGATTAAAACGCGTTTCAACCGATTAAAACAACTTGGAAAAATTTTGTACAGAGTTTTAATCGATTAAAACTTCTTTTTATCAGTTAAAATAACTTGAAAAGTTTTATAAGAAAGTTTTGCAGTATATCAATCGATTAAAACACGAAACAATCGATTGAATCAAACTTAGAAAAGTTTTATAAAGTGTTTTAATTAATATAACCGTTGCAGTATCAACTAAAACAATTCTGTTAAAGAAACAAGAACGCATTAATGGATTGAAAGGACTTTTAACAGACTGAAACGGCTATTTCAACAGATTAAAACAAACTTTCAACAGATTAATTAATGCAGCAGTTTTTTTACTCTTTAAAAACAGTTTTGCTTGAACTTTTTAAATATACTTTGAATATCAGTTTTTACACATCCTTAAGCAATCATTCAAGCAAACCTTAGAACTTTTTCAAGAAAGATTCGCAACAATTTTTTGAAGTTATTTTGAAAATCTTTCTTGAGGCAACTTGCATTCTTTTGAAGAAGAAACTCTCTGCAGATTTGGATAAACTGGTTTGAGCTTTCTAGTTTCTTCTTTGTAAATTCTTTTTCATTCTTTTGTATTGTGTTGTGCCTGGAATTTGGGCACAAGTTTATCTGCAGCTGGAAGTTGGTTGTGGAGGTTATCAAGAACTAGAATTTGGTTCTTGGTGAAAGGTTTGGTGCTTGGAATTTGGGTACTGGTTTCTCTACAGCTGGAATTTGGTTGCAGAGGTTATCAAGAGCTGGAATTTGGTTCTTGTACTGTGTGGTGCCTGGAATTTGGGTATTGGTTTCTCTACAGCTGGAATTTGGTTGTAGAGGTTATCAAGAGCTGGAATTTGGTTCTTGGTGGGGAGGTTATCAAGAACTGGAATTTGGTTCTTGGTGGAGAGGTTGAGTACACGAACTGGAATTTGGTTCTTGTACTGTGTGGTGCCTGGAATTTGGGTACTGGTTTCTCTACAGCTGGAATTTGGTTGCAGAGGTTATCAAGAGCTGGAATTTGGTTCTTGGTGGAGAGGTTAAGTGCAGGAACTGGAATTTGGTTCTTGTGATAGATTAGGTGTAAGATTGTTGAATCTGTAAAACATTTAATCTAGTGGAACCCAGCTGGAATTTGGCTGGAGACTGGACGTAGCCCTGGTATTGGGTGAACCGAGTATAAAATACCGGTGATATCTTCCTTAACCTTTCTCTCATTTAAATTCAGATTCTCTGCGCTTATTTTAATTGATTGCTTTGCGATTCAAGAATAGATTAGTAAACTTAATTTTCGAATTAGATAATCTGTGATTTGCGAAAAACTATCAAAGATCAATTCACCCCCCTCTTGATCTAAAACTACTTTTCTAACAATTGGCATCGGAGCGAGGTGCTTGAAAGTTATTCAAGTTCTTCGATCCATGGCTGGAAACAAATTTTCCGAGGGAGCTTGTATTGATAGACCTCCACTGTTTTGTGGAACAGATTATCTATTTTGGAAAATAAGGATGAAGATCTTCATTGAATCTGTTAGTATAAATGTTTGGAATGTTATTGAACAAGAAACTGATATTGCTAACAGAATCCAAGATGATTGTATTGCCAAAAATATCATCTCATCCGCTCTTAACAGAAATGATTTTTTTAGGATTGCACATTGTCAAACTGCTGCACAAATGTGGAAGATCCTTGAAAAGACCTATAAAGAAGCACCAGAAATATGCTTAATGGTCAACCCAGAATCATCAAATACCAGTGTAAGTTCTGAATCTATGAATTATAGCTCATTACAAGATGCTTTCTTCGAAATACATGCAGTAGCAAAGAAACTAGAAACTGAAAACAAAAAATTGAAAAGCATGAATAGGTTATTAGAAAACAAGATCATCATTCTTGAAAAGAAAATAGCTGATGAAGAAACCAAGAATGAAAATTTAGAATTAGAAAATATTTCTGATTGCATGTGTAATGTTGATTGCAAAAACTGTCCTGAGTTACAAAAACAAGTATCTTACTTGGTAAAAACTGCATCTAAATTAGCACAAGGAAAGACTAATCTTGATAGGATACTTAATTCCCAGAAATTAGTTATTGAACGTGGTGGCATAGGCTTTACACCGTCTATAGGAAAGAAAACCATAGCATTTAAAAATTATTTTGCATATAGTAAAATTGTTTCATCTCCATTTATCAAATGCTTTTACTGTATGAAAAAAGGGCACTCTGTTAAATATTGCAGAATTAAGAAATATGCCATACCTAAAGGTAGAATGAAATGGGTTCCAAAAATTAACTCATTTCAAATAACCTGATCAGGACCCAGTAACTACAAAGGGTACCAGAAAAAATTCTTAATTTGTTTTGCAGGAACAAGTCTGGGAATCCCTTGAAGTTCAAAGCTGCGAATCAGGTTCTGATTATTTAAACTGATTGTTTTAATTGATATATAACAGTATTAATCGATTAAAATAACTTACAGAGATATCAGAATATCTGTCCGTACCATTTTAATCGATTGAAATGTCGAAATAATCGATTAAAATGTTCTCAGGATTTTGGTTTAGCTGTTTTAATCGATTAAAATGAAGTTATATCAACTAAAATCACTAAGGCATCAAATTTAATCGATTCATTTTCGTTTTAATCGATTTAAATTCTGGTATCATCTTCTAAATCTCTTCTAGTACAGATACAATCGATTCTTTTAAGTATTAATCGATCATTTTTACTATTACATTTTCAAACCGAATATTAAAAATCAAATTAATAGAATAATTTGTTGTTTAATCAATTTGTTTCTGAAAATCATTTTTCGAAACATCCAAATGAAATTTGGTCAGCAAAACAGAGTCAGAAACCCAAGGTTTTATAATCAGAATCTGCATAATATGTTTAAAATTTCTTTGATCGGGTCAAACATATCCCCAATAGCTACAGTACCCACTGTCCTGAATCATCAAACCAGGTTCTGAACTTATCATATCTTTCTTCTATTTTCATATTTTCAAAACCTTCTCTCAATTCTCTGCTACAAACATGATTCAAGCTGTAGATATCTACATTTCTCTTAATACTTTACATGAAATGCTACGTGGTAATTAATATCTGCTTCTGATAATAAGTTGTTGATTACTAAGAAGTATGATCAGATAACTTGGACACACGTTTACATTAGAATTCTGGATATTACCTAGCAATATATTTGGAATAATTTTGGGCATGCATTAGTTCAAGACTCTTAGTGAAATTCATTGGAATTGTGCAACTTTGATAATTCGTTTTAATCATCAAAGTCACGAGGTGTCACTGTAAGGAAACCAATCTGAGACAGCAATTCAAGAATTAAATGAAAAGCTAAAAGTGCCACAGGGAATGTGTGTTTTATGGTCAGTACAGGGATCAATTTTATACTGATGATCTGACATCCTTAACAACAAACCAACAAGAGGATCTTTCAGTGATTCTAAAGGAATTTCAGATGTTTTGATGTATGAAATATGTATGGATATGGTCATTGACCAGGGAATCCTGGACTGCTGTCATCACTTGTTCTGTTTCGTATGCTTGTGTTTCAATATATGATACTGTAATACATTATGTAGTTTTCCTACGTTCTTAATTCATTATAGAAAACTACTCTACAGGATCTTTAGATTATTGATTTTCACAATTTTATATACACCAATACATGAATCATAGTAAGAAGACTAACCTTGATCCATGAGAATCTTTTCTTTGATCTTTTCGTTCTCCTATCTCCTTTTCCCAATCTATCTCTTTGTCTTTCTTTCTCTTCTCACGCTTCGCTTTCTTGATGGTTTACCGTGAAAAACTTTTTTTTTTTTTTACTAGAGACAGAACCCTAATCTTTTTTATTAACCAACGTCCATCAAGTTGGTTACCGTAAGTTAATATATTATTTTATCTTTATTTTATTCTAACTTCACATAATAACCAATAGGTCCTTATAATTTATTAAATCACATTTGGGCCCATTATTATATTTCACATGAGTCACATAATGGAATGAATTAATTAAATTAATTCTAACATTCTCCCACTACTCATGTGATGTCATACAATTCTGTGATTTAATACTTAAATCATAATGCGCATTAAAGAACCTTACATAAATTGGTTCTATCATTATTCATAATTAAAGATACAGCTATAACAAGAGTCATGGTGGTTACATGTCATTCAATCGACAGGCTCCCTTCCATGTACCACTATATTATCTCTTTCTCCTTAATATGACTTTATAATGAGAAGTCCATAATGGGTTCAAACATAATATCATTTTAAAAATAATAACATAATTTGTTTTCTTCATCATAATTTGCATGCATATAAATAAAGAAGAAAACACAAATTTCAGAAACTTATACATTAAAGATCTTAGAGTGTCACATAAGCATTAATAATAACATTAACATTCAACATTCACTAGTGAACATAATGCCCACATTCATTATATGGCCAGCAAATAATTTGGGCGATAATCCCTTTGTTAAAGGATCAACAATAATAATATCAGTGCTAGTATGTTCTATTACACTCTACGTTTCTGAACTTCTTCTTTAACGACAAAGTATTTCAATTCCATATGCTTAGCACCTTTGGAATACTTGTCGTTCTTAGAAAAGAAGACTGCTGCGGAATTGTCACAATAAATTTTCAGCGGCTTGGCAATGCTGTCGACTACTCCAAGTCCTGAAATAAAATTCCGCAACCAATTAGCTTGAACTGTGGCCTCAAAGCATGCCACAATTTCAGCTTCCATGGTGGATGCAGCAATGACAGACTGCTTCGCACTTTTCCATGAAATCGCTCCTCCGGATAAAAGATACACATAACCAAATGTAGACTTTCGTGTATCCATATAACCAGCTAAATCTGAATCTGTATATCCAATCACCTCAAGGTGATCAACTTTCCTATAAGTAAGCATGTGATCCTTTGTTCCTTGTAAGTATCTTAAAACTTTCTTTGCAACCTTCCAATGATCCAGTCCAGGATTACTCTGGTATCTACCAAGCATACCAACTGCAAAGCTAATATCTGGCCTCGTACATGTTTGAGCATACATCAAACTCCCAACAACAGATGCATAAGGGATATTTTCCATCTGTTTCCATTCCAAGTCATTCTTTGGACATTGCATGAGACTAATTTTGTCTCATTTCTGTATTGGAACGGGAGATGCAGAACAATTCTCCATTCTGAATCTCTCTAAAACTTTATTAATATATGCTTTCTGAGACAAACCTAACAGTCCTTGTGATCTATCACAAAATATTTCTATTCCTATCACATAGTATGCATCACCCATATCTTTCATTTCAAAGTTGTTAGAGAGAAACTTCTTAGTCTCACTTAATAGACCAAGATCATTAGTCGCAAGCAAGATATCATCAACATACAGAATCAGAAATATAAACTTGCTCCCACTGACCTTCAGATATATACACCGATCAACAGTGTTTTCCTTAAATCCAAAGGACAAAATAGTATCATTGAACTTAAGATACCATTGTCGAGAAGCTTGTTTAAGTCCATATATTGATTTCTTAAGTTTACACACCATATGTTCCTTTCCGTCTTCAATAAACCCCACTGGTTGATTCATATAAACATCCTCCTCTAAATCTCCATTCAGAAAAGCAGTTTTAACATCCATTTGATGCAACTCAAAATCATAATGAGCTACTAATGTCATGATAATTCTAAAGGAATCTTTCTTAGAAACAGGTGAAAATGTTTCCTTATAATCAATGCTATCTTTCTGAGTAAAACCTTTGGCAACAAGTCGGGCCTTGTAACGTTCGATATTGCCATGAGAGTCACGCTTAGTCTTAAAGATCCATTTACACCCAACACTCTTACATCCTTCTGGCAATTCCACAAGATCCCATACACCATTATGTGTCATTGATTTAAGCTCATCTTTCATAGCATCTAACCATTTATCAGAATTATCACCATTAATGGCATTTGAAAATGAAATTTGGTCATTATCAATACTTAAGTCATTTTCTGACTCTTGTAGATGAACCACGTAATCATTCGAAATAGCAGACTTTCTTTCTCTATGAGATCCTCTTAATATTATTTCTTGTGGTTGTTCTATTATCGGTTCATTGTTAATTTCGGGATCATTAATTTATTGTTCTTCTTGACTGTTGTGTGGTTCTACAACATGTGGAACAACAACTCTTGAAGTAGATGTACCTTTTATGGGAACTTGTACTCTAACTTCCTTAATCTCCACATTTCGTGAAGCTTCCACTCCCACTGGTTTCACCATTTTCAATGAACCGAGCATTTCCAGTTTCAATAATTCTTGTATTATGGGTAGGACAGTAAAACATATACCCTTTTGATTTTTCTGGATAACCAATGAAATATTCATTGATTGTTCTTGCATCCAGTTTCTTTTCTTGTGGATTATAAATTCTTACTTATGTCTGACTACCCCAAACAAGCAGGTGTCTCAAACTAGGTTTCCTACTTTTCCATAACTCAAAAATCTTTTGAACAACTTTACTAGGAACCTTGTTCAACAAATACATGATCGTCTTTAAAGCATACATCCACAACGATACAGGTAAACATGAATTACTTAACATACTCCTAACCATATCAAATCATAGAAGTACGCTTAAACAAACTGAAACAACCATTCCCAAACTTAAAAGAGTATCCAGCAACATCAAGCTTAGACAAAGAAACTAAATTTCTAATGATACTAGGTACATAAAAAGTATCCATAAGGTCTAAGTGATATTCAGTGTCAAGGATTAAACGATAAGTCCCGACAGCTTCCACTGGAACCTTGACTTTATTCCCCATGAAGACGAACTTCTCATTTGGGTTTATGGTTCGGGTTGAAAGGAATCCTTGCATTACATTAGAAACATGAGTCGTACATCCAGAATTAATCCACCAAGTATTATGGGGAACTTCAGTTAAATTTGATTCAAAACATACATAAGCACTGTGCTCACCTTTCTTTTCGAACCAAGCTTTTCGCTTTAAGCAGTCCTTCTGAAAATGTCCAGACTTCCCGCAGAAATGACATTTGTCATTTTTCTTCTGAATATTAGTAGAGGACTCGTTAATCTTTAATGGTCATTTACCCTTTCCATGTTTCTTAACAACTTTCTTTTTAGCTCCTTGATTTTTCACGTAATGAATAGAGTGGCTTCCTAGGTTCTTGAGTCTGGTCTCCTCCTGAACTAACATACTGTGCAATTCATGCACATTCCATTTGTCTTTCATGGTGTTATAATTCATCTGAAACGGACCATACTCAGGCGGTAACGAGTTCAAAATGAATTGCACAAGAAAATTTTCTTTCACTGTCATTCCAAGAGACTTGAGTCTTGCTGCGATATTTGTCATTTCGATTACGTGTTCATGCATACTATGAGAACCATCAAACTTCATGGTGGTCAACGTACTCATCAATGTCCCAACAAGAGATTTGTCAGCAGTTTGAGAGCGCTCTTCCACAAATTTCATAAATTCTTTCACGTCCTTAGTTTTGGAAAAAACATACTTAATATTGCTTGCAATACTCATTCGCATAAACATAAGACTAAGTCTGTTTGACCTTTTCCAAACTCTATAATGAGTTTTCTCTTTGTTGCTACTAGCATTAGTGATAGCAGCCGGTTTTTCAACTTGGAAAGCCAAATCAAAATCCAACTCACCTAAGTGAAATTGGACTTTCTCACTCCAGTCAGGGAATTAAATCTATTAAAGACTGGAACAGACGAAGTAAGCGAATGTAGAAATATATAAACAAATATTTCAATTAACACATGCCTAACATTAACGCTTTGAGTCATAAAAACTAAACATAAATACAGATTCAAACATAAATAACCATTCTATGCATACTAATGTTCTCCTTTGGGAGATCCACTAATACACAAACATAATTACGCTAATCTTTTTATAACATTAATGATAATTAAAATATGCATCAACTAGAATCACTTAACACCTTTGGGTATATAAATAAAACTAGTGACGCACACAAAATTATCTACTTTCATGTTCATTAATTATAATAACAATTAATCAACCTTTGGGTGATCCTCGAAATGCCTTATAATAATGAACTTCAATTAACCCATAAATCATTATTCATAATTTTAGCATTCATACTATAGGTAATTGAAATAAAATCACTAATAATTTGAAATCAAAATAACCTTAAAATTTTGGCCACTTTGGTGACTAACAAAATTTATCATGCTTAATTTCAAATAAATAACATCTTTAATTGCTATTAACCATTCACAGCATTTTGTTTTTTCATTAATTTTAATAAATATGTACATTATTCACATAATAAAATATTATGTGCCATAAATAAAATTGAAACTCATAATTTCAATTTTCATCCTAAGATTGATTTTCAATCCAAGAACTTTATTTGCATTTCACGTAAAAGTGAAATTGTCATCCATTCAAAACTTTTATGAGTAATTTAAACACAATGGAAACAATACAATTCAGTTTGCAAAACAAAATTCATTCATTTATCAATGTTTACATTATAGGTACATTAACAAAGTTTTACAGAACATTAACAAAGTACCCTTAACAAAAAAGTACCCTTAACAAAGTACACTTGACAAAGCTTTACATTACCCTTAACAAAGCTTTAAGGTACCCTTAACAAAACTTTAAGGTACCCTTAACAAAACTTTAAGGTACCCTTAACAAAACTTTACATTACTCTTAACAAAGCTTTACATTACTTTACAGTACTCTTAACAAAGCTTTACATTACTCCTAACAAAGCTTTACATTACTTTACAGTACTATTAACAAAGTTTTACATTACTCTTAACAAAGCTTTACATTACTTTATAGTACCCTTAACAAAGATTTATAGTACTCTTAACAAAGCTTTACAGTACTCTTAACAAAGCTTTACAGTACTCTTAACAAAGCTTTACATTACATTAACAACCTTAACAAAGAAATAACTCTTTAATTATCTTTCACTAAAAAAAAAATGTACTTACAAAATAATATTATAAATAATATAATATAATATATGAAACTTGTGTTTAACACGTGCTCTCTACGCGCAAAGTTTATCAACTTTACAGTTTATCATTCTTCCATCATAATTATAACATCTCATCATAACTCATCATAATTATAATATACAATAAAACTAATTTCATACATGATTCACCCTAACCCTATCACGTCATTTGTCTTTTCAATTAAAATCAATTATGGGTTCATACTAATCTGATAAAGAAATCCCTAAATTCATAATTAGGGTTTATCTTAATTTGGGAAAAACTTAATATTTGGGAAAACTTTCATACAAGGAAAATCATAAATCTAATAATCAGTGCTCTGATACCACATGTAATACATTATGTAGTTTTCCTACGTTCTTAATTCATTATAGAAAACTACTCTACAGGATCTTTAGATTATTGATTTTCACAATTTTATATACACCAATACATGAATCATAGTAAGAAGACTAACCTTGATCCATGAGAATCTTTTCTTTGATCTTTTCGTTCTCCTATCTCCTTTTCCCAATCTATCTCTTTGTCTTTCTTTCTCTTCTCACGCTTCGCTTTCTTGATGGTTTACCGTGAAAAACTTTTTTTTTTTTTTACCAGAGACAGAACCCTAATCTTTTTTATTAACCAACGTCCATCAAGTTGGTTACCGTAAGTTAATATATTATTTTATCTTTATTTTATTATAACTTCACATAATAACCAATAGGTCCTTATAATTTATTAAATCACATTTGGGCCCATTATTATATTTCACATGAGTCACATAATGGAATGAATTAATTAAATTAATTCTAACAGATACCACTTGAAACAACAAAGTTGAAGAAGATTCATTCCTCAGAGATGATGATGACTGATCCATTTGAAGGGAAGAATAACACGCTATCATTTTCCTTCATACTACATTGAGGATGTAGTTATTTGCTTGGATGGTGAAAACTGCAGAGTTTATAATAGGAAAAACAGCTGTTGGTATCTCAATGATTGATAAAGCAAAATTGGTTTCAGCAAAAAGTGAAGACTATGGCTTTTTAAAGATGGTAAGGATAAAATGACTGAATCATGAATTCTGATACCGGACACAAATAATCAGGGAAGTATGGATAAAAAGGGTCCCTTCTTACCTTATCTCTTATATGTTATTGTTTTTTTTTGCTTATTTTTCTGGGTCTCGTAACATTACCGATTATATACCAGGCACATTTGCTTTAACTTTGACTCGAGATAATGTAGGTTTTAATTTGGATAAACCTAACATAGATAGAATTAGATCATAATTCTGATATTGTTGGATCTATTAATGAAAAGATAATCAATATAGTTGATATTGTTGCTAAACACCTTTCTAGATAATCAGTTCACAACATATCTACTAAATTAGATATAAGAAATTCACATCAGGTATGTCATAGTTTTCAAATCTGAATGTTTTAATCAATACAAAATCCTTTAAATCGATTAAAAGAATTTATTCCACAATTTTCATTACTGTTTTAATCGACTAAAAGTCGAAATAATCGATTAATTGCACTAAAGTTTCATGTTTTCAAATTTTTAAATGTTTTAATCAATTAAACCCTTCTTTAAATCGATTAAAATCATTACCAAAAACATTTTAATCGATTCTGTTATGTTTTTAATCGATTTTTATTCTGGAAAGAAAGACTAAAGGCTTTAGTTAATGGTTGTTCCTGTAACATGCTACTAAAGCGTGATTCCCTTATCTTTACACGTGTTAATTGTATTCATTACAAACGTGTTAATGAAGATAAGTTTGAATCAACTTTAATTAATCTTTACATGAGTAAAGTATTGATTTCTTTTTTTCAAAAACTCAAACTGTTGAAAACCTTTGCATTTCATTATTTCTCTTCTGTTCCCTATTTTTGATGAAGACAAAAGGGGGAGAAATAGTTGCTTTACTTTAGGATCAATTTAGAGAAATAAATCTCACATTAAGGAAGCATCATTTTAGGGGGAGAAATAAGTTTTAGGGGGAGAAATAGGACATTAATACATTTTTAAATTTCTCACTAAACTGTATTATCAAGTGACTTCTCTTGCAGAGTTTGTTTTTTCAAAATGGTGTTTGTCTTCATCAAATAGGGGGAGACTGAAAGTGATGAAGATCTTAGTGAAATACTTTGGCAAAGATCTCATTGATTTGATGAAGTCAAAGATGAAGTCAAAAGGCTACTCTGCAGCAGTCAACAAGTCACTCAGATAATAGAGTTAAAAGATTTAGTGTGTCTACAGAATGCTTAGGTAAAACCACTTTATCTTTTCTGCTGCATGAAGTTTCTTCTCTTAAATGATTTTGCAAAATGCCTCAAAAATCGTTTTAAACAAATTAAAAACAAAGCATTGTGACAAAAGCTTTCTTAATAATGTTTTTAACTGATATAGTTTTGAAAGAACCGATTAAAATCTCTTAGAATGTTCAAAGAAGTAATTTTACAGTATTTTAATCGATACAAATTGCTTTCAATCGATTAAAACCCTTTAGAACCCATTATGACCGATCAGATTTGAAATATGAGCGATCAGAACTTATTTCAATCGATTAAAACACGTTTCAATCGATTAAAATCACTTAAAGGGTCAGAATGATCGATCAGAATGCAGTTATGACCGATCAGAGTTGGTTATGATCGATCAGAATTGAATTATGACCGATCAGATCTGTTTCAATCGATTAAAACGCATTTCAATCGATTAAAATAACTTGGAAAATTTTTGTACAGAGTTTCAATCAATTAAAACGCGTTTCAACCGATTAAAACAACTTGGAAAAATTTTGTACAGAGTTTTAATCGATTAAAACTTCTTTTTATCAGTTAAAATAACTTGAAAAGTTTTATAAGAAAGTTTTGCAGTATATCAATCGATTAAAACACGAAACAATCGATTGAATCAAACTTAGAAAAGTTTTGTAAAGTGTTTTAATTAATATAACCATTGCAGTATCAACTAAAACAATTCGTTAAAAAACAAGAACGCATTAATGGATTGAAAGGACTTTTAACAGACTGAAACGGCTATTTCAACAGATTAAAACAAACTTTCAACAGATTAATTAATGCAGCAGTTTTTTTACTCTTTAAAAACAGTTTTGCTTGAACTTTTTAAATATACTTTGAATATCAGTTTTTACACATCCTTAAGCAATCATTCAAGCAAACCTTAGAACTTTTTCAAGAAAGATTCGCAACAATTTTTTGAAGTTATTTTGAAAATCTTTCTTGAGGCAACTTGCATTCTTTTGAAGAAGAAACTCTCTGCAGATTTGGATAAACTGGTTTGAGCTTTCTAGTTTCTTCTTTGTAAATTCTTTTCATTCTTTTGTATTGTGTTGTGCCTGGAATTTGGGCACAAGTTTCTCTGCAGCTGGAAGTTGGTTGTGGAGGTTATCAAGAACTGGAATTTGGTTCTTGGTGAAAGGTTTGGTGCCTGGAATTTGGGTACTGGTTTCTCTACAGCTGGAATTTGGTTGCAGAGGTTATCAAGAGCTGGAATTTGGTTCTTGTACTGTGTGGTGCCTGGAATTTGGGTATTGGTTTCTCTACAGCTGGAATTTGGTTGTAGAGGTTATCAAGAGCTGGAATTTGGTTCTTGGTGGGGAGGTTATCAAGAACTGGAATTTGGTTCTTGGTGGAGAGGTTGAGTACACGAACTGGAATTTGCTTCTTGTACTGTGTGGTGCCTGGAATTTGGGTACTGGTTTCTCTACAACTGGAATTTGGTTGCAAAGGTTATCAAGAGCTGGAATTTGGTTCTTGGTGGAGAGGTTAAGTGCAGGAACTGGAATTTGGTTCTTGTGATAGATTAGGTGTAAGATTGTTGAATCTGTAAAACATTTAATCTAGTGGAACCCAGCTGGAATTTGGCTGGAGACTGGACGTAGCCCTGGTATTGGGTGAACTAGTATAAAATACCGGTGATATCTTCCTTAACCTTTCTCTCATTTAAATTCAGTTGCTGCGCTTATTTTAATTGATTGCTTTGCGATTCAAGAATAGATTAGTAAACTTAATTTTCGAATTAGATAATCTGTGATTTGCGAATAACTATCAAAGATCAATTCACCCCCCCCCCTCTTGATCTAAAACTACTTTTCTAACACACCACATAGTTAACAGCTTCCACCACATTCTCACTATTGTTCACTAAATTAGGTAATATAGGTTTATAACCATATAGTTCCTCAAAGGGTGTCATCTGAGTTGCAGTATGAAACTTAGTATTGTACCAAAATTCTGCCATTGCTAAGTGGTTGATCCATTGTTTAGGCATGTCACCAATAGCACACCTTAAGTAAGCTTCCAAAGTTTTATTGAGAGTTTTAGTCTATCCATCAGTTTGTGGATGAAAATTTGTGGACTTCAGCAGCTGCACCCCATGTGCTTTCATCAACGCATCCCATAAATTAGTCATAAATATTGGATTTGATATGAATCATAAGGGGTGATTTAGGATCTTTAAGGTTAGAACCTTGTAGAAAATTTAGGAATTTAGTAATAAGGTGGAAGGAAATAATCACTCTTTCTAAGGAAGGCAACTCACAATGGGTGTGAAAGTCCTTTGATACAACCAAGTGTTCTTGAATCACTCAAGAACTTAGGAGAATCACTCTCACTAAGATAAAAGAGATAAACTCTAATATTTCTAAAATAAAACTCAACTTGTTATTTCTGATAAAAATGGTTCAACTTATAAAGAAGTTTTGCCATCAAAGTTACAAAGATTCACTAAAGGAAAATAAATGCTAATAATGATTTATTAACCTAGGAATTGAAAATTACTTAATGGCTTATTGTAACTGAAATTGTAGCAATCAAAAGTCAATCAGCTATGCATCATCTTGGTCTCCCAAAGACTGATAACTAAATTTCCAATTGGGCCCTTATTACAACTTGCAATAAGATCAAACTAAAGTCCATTAATTGATTAATTCAAAACACAATTTGGTCAACCAACAATACTTGTTGAAGAGCTTCATTTGCTTCCCTTGCTCTAGCCCTTGTCATAGGTCATGTTCACATCAGGATCCCTATTATAAATTATTTCCTCTGGCCACCCATGATACCTCACCACATTACTCATGAATAAATCGGCAACTTTAGATGCTGTAAAAGGATGACCTAAATGCATGAAATGAGCATATTTAGTTAGCCTATCAATGACTACTAATATAATACTCATCCCATTAGACTTAGGCAATCCTGTAATAAAGTCCATAGAAATTGACTTCCATGCCCTATGAGAAATAGGTAATGGTTGTAAAAGCCCTGTTGGTAATTGATTTATTGGCTTGAACCTTTGACATGTCTCACACTCCTTAATCCAATTCTTAACTTCTCGTTGTAAACCCTTCCAGTAAAAATGCTCCTTAATTCTTTTATATGTTAAATCAAAACCTGAATGACCTCCTATTGCTGAATTATGAAAGAAACTGAGAATCCTGGCTTTGAGGCTTGGCTGACATCCAACCACCACTTTTCCCTTTCTTCTCAATGTGTCCTTTTCAAAAGTATAGTGCTTTAAAGGATGTTGAACTAACCTCAATTTATCAACTAACTTTTGTAATTTTGTATCAGATTTCCAAGAGTGAATAGCTTCTGTCATTAACTTTGTACATAAGTGCAATATAGTAGTTAGACTTCCTTTAATCTCCACTCTAGACAATGCATCAACTACTTGATTGTCTTTTCCCTTTTTGTATTCAATACTGAAATTGAGACCCATTAACTTTTGTAATCCCTAATCTTGCATCAAAGTTGTAGGTGGTTGTAACAATAATTGTTGTAGCGCTTTATGATTAGTTTTAATAATGAAATGTTTTCTCACAAATAGTGTTGCCATTTTTTTATTGCAAATAGCACTGCATAAAATTCCTTTTCATAAGTTGATAACAACTTGTACTTTGGTACCATAGTCTTACTTATATATGCAATCGGATGACCCTCTTGAAGGAGAACTACACCAATACCTCCACCAGATGCATTTGTCTCAATTGTAAATATTTTTTAAAAGTCAGGTAACCTCAAGACTGGTTTAGAAACTAATGACTTCTTGAGTTGTGGAAATGTTGTTTCAGTATGCTGAGTCCAATTGAATTCCGAGTTTTTCTCCAACAACGTTGTTAAAGGTGTTGCAATTTTCCCATAATTCAAGATAAATCATCTATAATATCCAGAAAGACCTAAAAACCCTCTAAGTTCCTTGATATTAGTTGGGGTAGGCCATTGTTGAATTGCAGAGAATTTTTCTTGGTCAGGTCGAACTCCATTCATAGTTATCACATGTCCCAAGTATTCAATTGTCTTCCTCCCAAAGCTACATTTCTTAAAATTCACGACCAAATTATCCTCCACCAAAATCTGCAATGTAATTGTTAAACACTCTAAATGATCTGGCCAAGTCCTTGTATAAACTAATATATCATAAAAAAGCACCAATATAAACTTCCGTAAGTACTTCCTGAATATATCATTCATGAGGGACTGAAAGGTTGTTGGATCATTGCACAAACCAAAAGGAAGTACAACCTGTTCATAATGCCCATTATGTGTTCTGAATGTAGTCTTGCAAATATCTTCTTCAACCATTCTAATTTGATGATATCCACTTTTGAGATCCAACTTTGAGAAATAAAAAATTCCATTTAACTCATCTAGAATATCTTCGATAAGTGGCATAGGAAATTTGTTCTTGATGGTGATAGCATTTAACTTCCTGAAGTCAGTACAACATCTCCAAGAGTCATCCTTCTTTTTGACCAACACTAGTGGAGATGCATAAGAACTATTGCTTTCTCTGATAAAACCAGTTGAAAGTAATTGTTGTACTTGTTTCTCAATTTCCTCTTTCTGCACATGAGGATATCTATAGCGCTTTGAAAATACAGGAGTGTTAGTTGTCAATTGAATTTTGTGATCAGACTTCCTAGTGGGTGGAAGCTGGGTTGGTTCGACAAACCGATTTTGAAAGTTGTCCAAGACAACCTATAATTGTTCATATTGGTCTTTTATTAATTCTTCTTGATTAGCCTTATCAGTCACAGCTAATAAAATTGAATCTTGTATAACAAGCGCCTAACGTGTGCCTTGTAACAATCTCAATTTTCTAGTTCATTCTCGTAATTCCATACAGGATTGTTCTCCTTGAAGAGTCACAACTTGATCTTGATGAGTAAATTTCATGGTAAGATTATTGCAATTCCAATGAATTTCTCCCAATGTCTTGAACCATTGCATGCCTAAAATCACCCCAAAAGTGTTGCTTGGCAAAACCAGAAAATCTGCTATAAAGTTATGGTCATTAAATTTCCAATTTACTGCTTCACATTTCCTAGTGCTTAAAATCTTCTTATCTGATGCTACCATCACAGGAAAATCTTTGATGAACTGTGTTTTTAAACCAAGAAGTTTGACCCATTTCTCCCCAATAAAATTATGGGTACTTCTAGTGTCCATTAGAAAAGGCACCATCTGTTTCTTAATTAATTCTCTTAAATGTAAAGTACTTCCTCCCGCTACTCCTTGTAAGGCATTAAGTGAAATATGCACATCGTGATATTGAACCAATGCTAAGTTACTATTGATCAACTCTTGTTCTTCGTCACCACATAGATCAATATCTTCATTATCACCTAATTCCTCTTGAGCACAAAAAATGGCATTAAGCTTACCCCAAACCTTACATTTGGACCTATGATTCTTATCCCATTTTTCACTACAAAATTGACACAATCCTTTTGTTATCCTTTCATTGATTTCCTTTCTTGATGCATTCTTGGAATTGTTTGTTGTAAGAACAATGTTGGAATCTTGAGAGATATTCTGCTGAAGACTAGTGATGGAATGACTTTTTTGAGAATTTGCTAGAGTTATCCATGATCTGGTTAATCTCGATTGTGTCTCTAGGGACCCTAATCTCCTTTGTTGGCTCTATCTCTCTCTCTTTTGTTCAATATGTCTTATTTCAATCTTGCCAAATGCACAACCTCTTGAAGAGATTGAGGCCTATGAACCTTTACAGATTTCTCCAATTCCATTTTCAATCCAAACAACAAAAAACTAAGAGCTAAGGATTCAGAAACAGATACCCGAGCCAATAAGGAATCAAATGCTTCCAGATATTCGATCACATCACCTTCTTGTTTCAATCTTGAAATCTCAGCTACTGGATTATCAAAAGAACTATCATTAAATCGGTATGCCACATCTTGAAGAATTTGTTCCCAAGATTTGTTCTTGAAATATGTTTGCTGCATGTAATGGTGTTGCCACGACAAAGCTTTCCCATCTATTGATAATAAAAGCAATCTGCCACGTTGATGTACTGGTGTGGATTCCAACTCAAAAAATTGTTCTACCTTTGCTCGCCATTCATGGAAATTTGTACCGTCAAACAAAGGAAATTGGATTTGTGCTCTTTCAATCACAAATTTTGAAGAAACACCTTCCTCGTCATCTTGAATTATGCTATTTTGCCCACCATTCAATGTCACAATCGAAGATACGATAGTGTTCATAGATTTTTGGAAAGAATCCAACGTTTCTTCATTGATTCTTGAGCCTTCATGACCGATTTCTCAAAGGATTCCATACGCTCTTCAAGTTCCTTAACTGTCACCTATTGAATTATTGGCAAGCATACCAAAATTATCAATTGCAATATAGTATTTTGATTAAATAAAATTCAATCCCACGAGCAACGGTTTCAATGGAAATTCTAAATCATATGCTTACTAAGTGGATTAAAACAAAATGGGTTTTGCATAAAGAGATGAATTGAAATTAAATGACAAAGAACGGTAAATTGTTTAGAAAAGATCAATTAAAGGCACTTAGGATTGACTTCCTTCCTTTTCCCTCTTTTGCAATGGCTATGTCCAATTAAGATCATCAATTAACCTAACAATGATGATGCCACCTACTCAGATCATCCATGTTGATTCCTCACACATGAAATTCATAAGAAAACCTAATAAATGTTGCTTTCGCACACAATTAAGAGATTTTCCAGCATTAGGTTTAGGGTGTTAAGCAATTGATACATTCATTCCATTCCTGGCAATTAATGTAACAAATATTCTTACCATGATCTAGGGTTCAAGATATATTTTTCAATCATATCCCAAACATCAAGAATAAATCATTCCAAGGCACAAAAGATAAGAATAACAACATCAAAACATAGATTAATATCTTAAAATATCACCAAGATACAAAAGAGTACAAAGGAAGTGCACCCAATCCCAAGAGAATGAAGTTAGCCACTCATGGTAGGGATGGCAAAATGGGTCAAGCCCGACGGGCCAGCCCGCCAAAATATGGTTGGGCGGGTTGCTGTTTTCAGCCCACCAGCCCGCTTTGGCCCGCCCTGCCAAGCCCGCCAACCCGTTGGGTCAGCCCGCAGCCCGCCTAATTAATAAAAGAATAATTTTTTATTGTAATAAAATTAATTATAAAGATAATATATAAAGTTAAAATTTTTAAAAAGAGAATTAAAAAAGTTTCATTCTCACAGAAAATATTCTCCTTACTGAAATACAATTTTCTCTCTCCTGTTCTCCTTGTTCATCCTAAGCACTTGTTATTTTTATCCTTATGACTTGAATTAAAGGGGTAAGAATTTCTCAACCAAGAATAATGTGAAGTTTTATCAAATAAAAAAGATATAGATATTTGAATTTTTCAATATAAAAAATATAAATTTTATAAGTTTTAACGTTATATATATATATATATATTTGTTATTATTTATCATTATGTAAATTTTATTATTGTTCTAAATTATAATTTCTTAAAACAATATATTGATTTATATTATTAAATTGAAATAATATATATATTGAATTATTGACAAACGAGATAATAATCTTATTATTAAATTTATTAAAAAAATTATTTTAAAAAATAAAATTTTTTTTCTAAATTATGGCGGGCCAGTATAACGGGCCAGCCTGTCCCGCCCGCTTTTGGCGGGCCAAGGCGGGCGGGCTGGCCCGTTTTGCCATCCCTAACTCATGGTGGCCATTACAATGCTCCAAATGAGGAAGAAGTGAAGAATTGATGAAGACTGGATGAAACCTTAGCAATAGTCGCGTCTCTTCTCCAAAAAACTCCACACTCTTCTCAAAACACATCTTATCTTTTTATAGGAGAATTTGGGTCTCGCATCTTTCGCTCAAGCAGAAACGTTCGCTCAAGCGAAAGTTCAGTATTTTCGCTCAAGCGACAAAGTGCTCGCTTGAGCGAGTGAGTTCCAGAGAAGTTTAACTAATTTTCGCTCAAGCGAAAATAATGTCGCTTGAGCGAATGACTTCTAGAGAGTTTGAACTAGTTTTCACTCAAGTGAGAATTTATCTCGCTCGAACGACTTCCATGTTGAAAATCTTCCTCCTCCTTTCAGTTTTTGCTTCAATTATGTTGACAATTATGGTCATTGCTCTTGTATCAAGGTATTCTCGAATTCATCTTACATTGGGTGAAAAATATATTAGAATTGACATAAGTTAAGTGATTTCATAACAATTAAAAACATAATTATATCAACTTTTTACCACTTAAAACTCCCCCCAACCTAAAATCTTGCTTGTCCCAAGCAAAGTAATTTTTCCAAAACAAAATCATCACCTATTATCACTTTCTCTTCTAGAACCACAACATAAAAATAATTTTTCTTCCAAATGTGATGCTCACAACTCCAAATGAAAATAGGATACATAAGCATTCAAGTTACAGAAACTAACAAAGAAAAATTAATCATCAATTATCCTTAGAGAAGCATAATCTCTCACATAGAGTGACATATAATCATCTCTAACTCTCACGGGTAAGTGTTTATTTCACTCAATCACTTCATTTAGACAATTCAATATTGATAATCATCTTCAATCAATCAACATTTGTTAAGCAAGACTTAAATCAAAAGGTTTTTTGAGGCTTGTAATGGGGCTGGGCTAAGAAGGAATTCATTGGTTTTTTTGAGATATACAAAAGTATTTGAGAAATTCAAATCATATGAATGATTTTTGTTTAACATTTTCTCAAGTCTGGTCTTCAAACTTCATGTTTTTGCTTTAACATAATGATAGTGAGTTAACAATCTCACTAGTTATCATTCACACTACTTTGAATTTATTTTTCCTTTCCTCATGCTTTGCATTTGTCAATTCGGCTTAGCCTCAATATTTATGATTTTCTTTTCCCTTTTTCTCAAACTCTTTTACTCTTTTTTTTTAACATTAACAATACCCAACAATACCCGTAGAAAAACAATAGCAATACCCGTAGAAAAACAATAGCAATACCCAACAATACCCGGAGAAAAAATGATAACATTCATAATCAATTCATTTCTCAAATATAGGAAGGTGGATAAATATTGTTTAGGCTCAGGGGTTCTGTTTAAGAAACAATCTTGTTTTTGGCTCAAATGGGGTTCAAATGGATGTCCTATAATTAATGCAGGGTTGGCTATTTGGCTCTGGGTTATATCTAATTTCATTACACAAGAAAAAATGTCTTTATCATTTTCAAGTCTCGCTAACATGCAATCACATCAAATAATCAATCAATATCAGTTATCATCATAAAGTGTTGACTCTCAATTTATCTGTGTTTGGTTCACTCCTCTCGGATTTTGGCTAGCTTCTCCAATTCAGTTAATTCCTAGTTCTCCTCATCAATTCCGTTTTCACTATCATACTCATCATCCTAAAATCACTTGTTATTGGAAACAATCAAAATGATTTTTTTTCAAGTTCCAGATTTGAATTAGACAATAAACAATAATTTCATAAATGGCTATAATAAAAATATGGGACAACAAATAAATTTAATGAAATCACATTAAGGACATTAAACAAATTGAAGTTCCGAATATCAATTCAAATTATCACAAACAAACCAAATTAATAAAACAAAAGACTTAAAAACATCAAATTAACAAAACAAATAACTTAACACACCAATAAAAAAAACTTAAACTTAAACTTAAATTATATTGTTGTCTCCCTTTTATTCTTCTTTACTTGTTGATTCTTCTTGTGATGTTTCCTCCTCCTCCTCTTGTGTTTCAGCTGCACCTTCACCCCCTCCCTGAAAATTTGGACTATCCCCAGGCCATTGAAGTAAGGCATCAAATTCTTGTGGAGACGTCCACTACATACCTAGAGCAATTTGCAAAGACAGGTTATAAAAATCTGTATTAATGCTACATTGACCCCTATGGGTCGCTGACTGTTGCAATGTTAAATTCTCCATATATTGCATCATTCTTTGAAAATCTTATTATTGAGGAGGTGGTGGAGCTGGCTGCCTGGCTTGTCGTGATTGGTGTTGTGCCTATGCCAGTGGTGGTGGTGCTCCTTCTGTCGGATTTACACAGTTCCGCTCTATGAATCTTCTGTTAATGGGCGGTCGGATATTCACTGAAGGATTGACATCCACCCCATGTACTGCACAAAGAGCTATGATGAGGGCAGGAAATCCAAGAGCCTTGGCTTGCTCTGTTCTTCGCCCCCTTTCCAACACTACAAACTTATATATTTCTTTGGAGATTATGGTGGCGACGTGTTAGAAAAAGAGGATGAGATCAAGAGGGGGGGTGAATTGATCTTTGAAAGATTTTCATCCTTTACAGATTATCTATTTCAAAGATTAAGAGTTTTGATCAATTCTTGAACCAAGAAAATCAAGCTATTCAAAGTAAGACAACGGCAGAATTAAAGAGAGTAAGGTTTAGAGAAATACAACCAAGATTTATACTGGTTCACCCAATCTCAATGCTACGTCTAGTTCTCAGCCAAATTCCAGCTGAGTTCCACTAGATTGAATATTTTACAGATTACAGATTCCAATCACACACCCAATCTACCACAAGACCCAAATTCCAGATCTTACACCTAAAACTTCACCAAGAACCAAATTTCAGTTCTTGAACCAACCTGCAGCCAAATTCCAGCTACAAAACCAGTGCCCAACAATTCCAGACACTCACAATATAGTAAAGAAATTGAAAGAACAAAGAGAAGAAACTAGAACAATCAAACCCGGATTATGCAGCTTCTGCAGAATGAGTTTCTTCACCAAAAAAATGCAAAAATTGCCTCAAGAAAGAACTTTGGAAAACTCCACAAAACTTGCGTGATTCTTTCGTGAAAGTAGCTCTTATGATTGCTTGATTGATTGCTCATTAAGTGTATTTTAAAATGTTGAATCAAGTATGTTTATATAGAAAAGTTTTTCAACTTCTGGTTTAATTAATCTGTTATATCGTTCTTTTAATCTGTTAAAAGTCTTTGATTAATTGGTTAAAACTTCTTTTAATCTGTTAAAATGTTCTTGATTATTTTCCAGATTTATTTTAACTGATGTGACATCATTTTAATCAATTAAAACAATTAACAAAAAGTCCCTTAAGTTGTATTAATCAATTAATTCGCAATTTAATTGATTAAAATTTTGCCAAAAACTTTCATAAAACTTTCTAAGTGATTTTAACTGATAATAACAAGTTTTAATCGATTAAAACAGTTAGCAAAAAGTTTCTTAAGTTGTTTTAATCGATTAATTCGATTTTACATCGATTAAAATACTAACAGAACATCTTTCAAAACACTTCAAGTTATTTTAATCGATTGTTTCGAGTTTGTATCAATTAAAAAACTGTCAGAACACTTTCCAAAACATTTTAAGTGATTTTAAATGATTATTTCGAAACTATATCAATTAAAACACTGGCAGAAGGTTTTCAAAAACTTCTTTAATGAAAATAATTGATTAATTCGAAAGTGTATCGATTAAAATAGTTCCAGTGAATGTTTTAAAAGGTTTTAATCGATTATTTCGAAAACCTATCAGTTAAAAATCTGTTATGTAAGTTTTAAGAACATTTTCATTAATAAAGCTCATATAATATCAGTTAAAACAATTTCTTAAAAACAATTTAACCGATTACTTTGGTTTTTAATGGATTAAAAACATCTTTAGAGGCATTTTCAAATTCTTTCAAATGATGAAACCTCATGCAGCAGAGAGATATGAATGATTATACCTATGTATAGATGCAGACTCACTAATCACTCTACCCTTTTAACCCAATTAACCTTTGACTTAATCATATTAGCCTTTGACTTCATCAAATCAACAAGATCTTTGTTTTATCAAATGATTCAATAAGATCTTCATCACTTTCAGTCTCCCCCTATTTGATGAAGACAAACACCTCTTTGAAAGATTTTGATCTGCAGAAGAAGTCACTTGGATATATAGATTAGTGAGTATTCAATATCAATTATTTCTCCCCCTAGATTAGTGAGTATTTAAAAAATTATTCATTTCTCCCCCTTTGACTTCATCAAAAATAGTGAATAGAGGGATAAAACAAGCAATATGCATAACATGTAATGATAACAAAATTTATTTTTAAAAACAGCAGTATAATCAGAGAAAAAAAAAGAATATCAATGAGATGTATTATCCATTTAAGAATCAATTAAAGTTGATTCAAACTTATCTTCATTAACACGTTTGTAATGAATACAATAGACACATGTAAAGATAAGAGAACCTTGCTTTAGTAGCATGTTACAAGAATAGTCATTAACTAAAGCCTTTAATTTCCTTTGTAGAATAATAATCAATTAAAAACAAGACATAATCGATTAAATGGTTCTTGTTAATGATTTTAATTGATACAGATAACATTTTAATCAATTAAAACAGGAATGACAAATGCACATTAAAATCCTGATAGAGTTTAATCGATTAAATCGAAATTTAATCGATTAAAACAGTACGAACAATAGTATTATAAGTGAAATTAATCAATTAAAGCTAGTTTATATCAGTTAAAATAATCAGTAATGAGAACTAAGTGATGTTTGATGCATCTAAAATGCCTAATTCAGTTCGGATTTTATAAAATCGATCACGAGCAAGAGGTTTTGTGAATATATCAGCTAATTGTTTCTTAGTTTCTATAAAGAAAATTTCACAATCACCTTTTAAAACATGATCTCTAATCAAATGATGTCTAATTTCTATATGTTTTGTCCTATAATGTTGAATTGGATTCTTTGTTAATATGATGGCACTGGTATTATCACATAAAAGAGGGATTTTATTGATAATTAAACCATAGTCCTCAAGCTGTTGTTTGAGCCACAAGGATCGAGCACAACAACTTCTAGCTGCAATGTACTCGGCTTTAGCTATAGAAAGAGCAACACATGATTGGTTTTTTGCTATGCCATGAGATTAGACTGCTTCCTAGGAAATGGCAAGTGCCACTGGTGTTTTTTCTGTCAAGCTTACGCCCTGCAAAATCTGAGTCAGAGAGTAACCAATTAGATTTAGTTTGGACTAACCAAGATACCACAACCCAACATTTAATCTTCCTTTGAGATATTTGAGGATCCTTTTTGCAGCAGTAAGATGAGATTCTTTTGGTGCAGATTGAAACCTGGCACAAATACAAACACTAAACATAATGTCAGGTCTACTTGCTGTGAGATATAATAAAGAACCGATAAGCCCTCTATATTTTGTTTGATCTGTTGGTTTTCCCTTTTCATCTGCATCAAGATAGCAATTGGTGGACATTGGTGTGGATGCCTCTTTACAGTGCTGCATCTCAAATTTCTTTAGAAGCTCTGTGCAGTACTTTGATTGATGAAGAAAGCTCCCTCCCTGAAGTTGTTTGACTTGTAACCCAAGAAAGTAATTAAGTTCCCCCATCATAGACATCTCAAATTCTCCCTGCATATCCTTGATAAATTCTTTACACAAGGATTCATTAGTGGCTCCAAATATGATGTCATCAACATATACTTGAACTAGAATGATCTCATTATTTAGTTTCTTTAGAAATAAAGTTTTATCAACCACACCTCTTTGATAGCCCTTTGATAAGAGAAAATTACTTAACATTTCATACCATTGTCTTGGGGCTTGCTTTAAACCATATAATGTTAGAATCGCGCAGCGGAATGTTCGCGTGGTCAGACAAAAACCAAGAGGGGGGGTGAATTGGTTTCTTAACAAAAATTAGGTTTTCAAAATTTTCCCAAATTTTACCGATTAAAAAAAACTGTGTAAATGTAAATAGAGATAGAGATAGAATCTTACACAGGAGATTTATACTGGTTCAGATCAAAAGACCCTACGTCTAGTTGCTAATCACTCAAATAGAGGATTAACGTTGTCACTATAATCACAATTGTTACAAACAGATTACAATGGAAAAAGATAAAGTAAAGAAAACACCTCTCTTGAAATCCACAAGAGATGAAGAACAGCTTTCCCTAGAGACGGCACAACACACAATCCACTAAGAACTCCACTTAGTGATTCTTATCGCTTCTAGCCCACACCAGGTTCCAAAAGCCCCTTTTTCTTGCAACAAACAGTTCTCTGACACTCACAGCACTTAACTTTTGTATGAAAAAGGTTGTTCTTATTTTCTGAATGCCATAGAGAAGCTTAAGTAGAGAAATTAGGGTTTGGGAATTGGGATTTTCGAAAATAGGAGTCTTGCAATTAGGGTTTTCGAAAATAGGGTTGATTTGAAGTTAAAAATCAAAATCTGACTGAAATAATTGATTAAATGAAGTGTTAATCGATTATTACAGAGCCAAAATCAACAGAACCCTAAAACTCTCTATTTTAATCGATTAAAAGACCTGTTAATCGATTAATAGGCCTGTTAATCAATTAACAGGGGTGTTAATCGATTAAACCAGTGAGCAGATACAGAAAATGGTTTTTCTCACTGTTTTAATCGATTATTTCACCAATTAATCGATTAAAGCCGAGCCTCTTGGATAAATTTGAGCTTTTTGAAGCTTCTAAGGTGCAGACTATGTACCGGCTATCTCAAACTCTAATATTACAGACTCAATCTAATCAAAACAGAGTTATTACAGTATAAAACAAGTCTTCAACTCTCTAAGTCTTGTGTTCTTGAATCATCATCAAAATCAACAAGCTTCATGTCCATCAAGTTCAACATCAAGTCTTTGAATGTTTCAACATATAATGCTTTCTTTAGTTTGTAAACAAATTCTGGATGAATATGATCTTCAAAACTAGGGGGCTGAGCAACATAGACTTCTTCATTCAAGTAGCCATTTAAGAAGGCACTTTTGACATCCATTTGGAATAACCTAAAATTCTTTATTGATGCATAAGCAAGTAGAAGTCTAACAGCTTCTAATCTAGCAACAGGAGCATATGTTTCATCAAAATCAATTCCTTCTTACTGATTATACCCTTTAGCAACTAATCTTGCCTTGTTTCTTGTAATGATACCATTTTCATCCAATTTATTTCTAAAAACCCATTTGGTTCCTACAATATTAGCATCATTTGGCTTTGCAATTAATTCCCATACTTCATTTCTTGTAAATTGATTTAATTCATCATGCATAGCTTTAATCTAGTTATTATCTTTTAATGCATCAGATATGGTTTTAGGTTCAATTTTTTGATACAAATGCCATGTGATTGCAAAATTTGTTTAATGATCTTCTAGTAGAAACTCCCTGATTTATTTCCCCAATGATGTTGTCTATTGAAAGATTCCTTGGAGTTTTCCATTCTTTGGGCAGTTGTTCCTCTGGTTCTTCCATAGACTCCTCCTAATTTTGAAAAGTAGTTGATTCTGGTAATTTTAATTGATACATTTTATCAGTTAAAATGTCATCATCTGCACTAAACTTAGGATTTTTCTGCAAATCTGGGTTAGTTTCATCAAATACAACATGAACTGATTCTTCTACAGTTTTTAACCTTTTGTTGAAAATTCTATAGGCATGGTTATTTAATGAGTAACCCAAGAAGATACCTTCATCTGATTTGGAATCAAATTTTCCAAGATTTTCCTTTCCATTGTTTAAGACGAAGACCTTACATCCAAATACTCTAAAGTAGTTTATATTTGGCTTTTTGCATTTGTATAATCCATAGGGAGTCTTTTTGAGAAAATGTCTAATTATAACACGATTTAGTACGTGGCAAGCAGTACTTACGGCATCAGCCCAAAAATATTTTGGTAATGCTTTTTCATTAAGCATTGTCCTAGCTAACTCTTCAAGAGAATGATTTTTCCTCTCAACTACACCATTTTGTTGAGGATTTCTAGGAGCAGAAAAATTATGCTTAATACCATGTTTTTCACATAATTTATCAAAATTTTCATTTGAAAAATCTCCACCATGATCACTTTGAATATTTGAGATGAAATAGC
This sequence comes from Sphenostylis stenocarpa, assembly GCA_963425845.1. Classification (NCBI taxonomy): domain Eukaryota; kingdom Viridiplantae; phylum Streptophyta; class Magnoliopsida; order Fabales; family Fabaceae; genus Sphenostylis; species Sphenostylis stenocarpa. The sequence goes on along the minus strand of OY731401.1, from coordinate 5,357,580 downwards.
TTTTTTCATTTTGAATCTGTTTTGCAAACTTCTTAAACACATGGAAAGTATCAGATTTTAATTTCAAAAACATTGTCCAGGTAAATCTTGAGTAATCATCTACTATAACCAATGCATATAGATTCTCACCTAGACTTATAGTTCTAGAAGGACCAAAAATATCCATGTGCAAAAGTTCAAGCGATCTTGAAGTTGAAACAATATTTTTCTGGGAGAAAGAATTTTTTACTTGCTTGCCCTTTTGATATGCATCACATATTTTGTCTTTCACAAACTTTAGTTTAGGTAGACCATTTACAAGGTCTTTAGAAATCAGTTTGTTTAGATGATTCATATGAATATGAGCTAGTCTTCTATGTCATAACCAGGAATCATTCTCTTTAGCAATCAAACAACAATTTTTGGCAGAGTTAGTATTTAACATATAAATGTTGTTGATTCTCTTACCAGTGATCAATACCTGGTCCGAATTAGATAGGATAATTTGACATTGTTCAGGTCCAAAGATAACTTTGTGTCCTTTGTCACATAGCTGACTGATACTAATCAAATTATGTTTTAAACCTTCAACATATAGTACATTGTTAATAATACCTGTTAATAATACCTGTTTCTGTGCATTTGATGTCACCTACTCCAAGAATTCTCCCATTTGTTATTATCCCCACAGATGACAGTCCCACCATTCTTTAGTTTTAAACTGTGAAACTTTGTGATATCTCCTATCATTTGTTTAGAACAGCCACTGTCAAGGTACCAGAGATCTTCAGTTTTTTGTGCCTAAAAGAGAAATTTGTGTAGTTGCAATACTAATCTATTAAATGGAGAAGTAATCGATTAATTCTGTACTGGAAACAGATTTTTAATCGATTAAGATAAAAAGAAATCGATTGATTTTGTTCATATCAGAATAGTAATCGATTAAAACGAAAAAGAATCGATTAAATTTGGCCTTTTAATGATTTTAATTGATGTAAATTATTTTTAATCGATTAAAACAGATAGGATAAAACTATACTAAAATCTTGAGAACATTTTAATCGATTAATTCGTAGAATAATCGATTAAAACTTGTACGAACAACTTTTCTTATATTCTCTGTAAGTGAAATTAATCGATTAAAACAGTTTTATATCAATTAAAATACTCAGTCCATGAATCCAAAATCAATATTTGTTGATCAGGTACCACAAAATTTCCAGATTTTGTTCCTGCAAAATAGATTTAGCATATATCTAGTACCCTTTTTAGAATTATAGGGTCCAGTCAGGTTATATGGAGTGAATTCTTGGGAATCTACTTCATTTTTCCTCTTGGAATAGCAAATTTCTTGATTCTACAAAATTTGATAGAATGACCTCTTTTCATACAATAAAAGCATGTAATAAATGGTGATGAGACATATTTACTGTATGAAAAATAATTTTTGAATGCTCTAGTTTTCTTTCCAATAAGAGGTGTGAAACCAATACCACCACGATCAATAACCAATTTCTGTGAATCAAGTATAACATCAAGACTGGTTTTTCCTTGTGCAAATTTAGAGACAGTTTTTATTAGATATGCTAATTTCTTTTGTAATTCAGGACAATTTTCACAATATTTTTTATCATTACACATGCAACCAGAATTGTTATCATTCATTTCCAGGTTTTTATCATTAGTTTCTTCATCAAGAATTTTCTTTTCAAGAAGGATGATTTTATTTTCTAATCTACTGTTCATGCTCTTTAATCTTTTGTTTTCAATTTCTAACCTTTTTGCTACTGCATGCATTTCATAAAAAGCATATTGTAATGAGCTGTAATTCATAATACTTGTTGAAGAATTATAACTTACACTAGATGTTGGAGAATTTGAATCAGCCATCAAACATATTTCCGCTATTTCTTCATAAGTCATCTCAAGATCTTCCCACATTTGTTTGGCAATGAGTTATCTTGAAAAATTCATTCATGTTAAGGGCAGATGTAATGATATTTTTAGCAGTGCAATCATCTTGAATTTGTTTCTTTTCATGATCATCCAAACTAGACCATTCTCTATTGAAAACAAAAAACCCTTGTTCAATAATATTCCAAACATTTATATCAATAGATTCAATAAAGATCTTCATCCTAATATTCCAAAATGGATAATATGTACCACAAAATAGTGGAGGTCTATCACTAGAAGCATCCTCAGAAAAAGGTAATTTGTTTTCAGCCATGAAAGATTTGGAACGAAAGTCTTGAGTATTTTTCAAAACCCTGCTCTTGATACTAATTGTTAGAAAAAGAGGTTGAGATCAAGAGGGGGGTGAATTGATCTTTGAAAGATTTTCATCCTTTACAAATTATCTATTTCAAAGATTAAGAGTTTTGATCAATTCTTGAACCAAGAAAATCAAGCTATTCAAAGTAAGACAACGACAAAATTAAAGAGAGTAAGATTTAGAGAACTACAACCAAGATTTATATTGGTTCACCCAATCCCAGGGCTACGTCTAGTTCTCAGCCAAATTCCAGCTGAGTTCCACTAGATTGAAATTTTTACAGATTACAGATTTCAATCACACACTCAATCTACCACAAGACCCAAATTCCATATCTTATACATAAACCTTCACCAAGAACCAAATTTCAGTTCTTGAACCAACCTGTAGCCAAATTCCAGCTACAGAACCAGTGCCCAACAATTCCAGACACTCACAATATAGTAAAGAAATTGAAATAACAAAGAGAAGAAACTAGAACAATCAAACCCAGATTATGCAGCTTCTATAGAATGAGTTTCTTCACCAAAAGAATACAAAAATTGCCTCAAGAAAGAACTTTGAAAACTCCACAAAACTTGCGTGATTCTTTCTTAAAAGTAGCTCTTATGATTGCTTGATTGATTCCTCATTAAGTGTATTTTAAAATGTTGAATCAAGTCTGTTTATATAGAAAAGTTTTTCAACTTCTGGTTCAATTAATCCGTTAAACCGTTCTTTTAATCTGTTAAAAGTCTTTGATTAATCGGTTAAAACTTCTTTTGATCTGTTAAAATGTTCTTGATTATTTTCCAGATTTATTTTAATTGATGCGACATCGTTTTAATCGATTAAAATAATTAACAAAAAGTCCCTTAAGTTGTTTTAATCGATTAATTCGCAATTTAATCGATTAAAATTTTGTTAAAAACTTTCATAAAACTTTCTAAGTGATTTTAACTGATAACAACAAGTTTTAATCGATTAAAACAGTTAGCAAAAAGTTCCTTAAGTTGTTTTAATTGATTAATTCGATTTTACATCGATTAAAATACTGACAGAACATCTTTCAAAACACTTCAAGTTATTTTAATCGATTGTTTCGAGTTTGTATCGATTAAAAAACTGTCAGGACACTTTCCAAAATATTTTAAATGATTTTAATCGATTATTTCAAAACTATATCAGTTAACACACTGGCAGAAGGTTTTCAAAAATTCCTTTAATGAAAATAATCAATTAATTAGAAAGTGTATCGATTAAAACAGTTCCAGTGAATGTTTTAAAATGTTTTAATCGATTATTTCGAAAACCTATCAGTTAAAAATCTATTATGTAAGTTTTAAGAACATTTTAATTAATAAAGCCCATATAATATCAGTTAAAACAATTTCCTAAAAACAATTTAACCTATTACTTTGGTTTTTAATGGATTAAAAACATCTTTAGAGGCATGAATGATTATACCTATGTATAGATGCAGACTCACTAATCACTCTACCCTTTTAACCCAAGTAACCTTTGACTTCATCATATTAGCCTTTGACTTCATCAAATCAACAAGATCTTCGTTTTATCAAATGATTCAATAAGATCTTCATCACTTTCACGACGTCCATCATGATTTCCTCAAGAATGCACTTAATAATGTGGCATCTTGGCATGTTTAGATCTGAACTGTGCTTGATGGGAACTATATTAGCCAACAGGAATGAAGTCCAGATTTGTGTCAAGGTAGTCATGTTGGCCCTTAATATCCTTAATGCCTTACCAGCATGATTTGCTTCAAATGTTCTTCCAGGTATACACAGGGTCCTTGTTGTGTCAACATCTCCAAACCTTGCTGCAAATAACCGCTTGTTGTTCCAGATGGTTTGGTAAGTGCAGATGCGACCTTCTTCCAAGAAGAGAGGGTTGCCCAAAGATCATTGATCGCATTTCGATCATAAGGAACCCAACAACCCCTCACTTTCGAACGTGACCGGAATGGCTCTCCTTCTACTAGTCAAGCATTGGCGTAGAACTCCTTAACTATTTCAGGGTCATACTTTGGCATTAGGAGCGCCAATTGTCTCCAATTCCTCCGCGTGATCTCATTATTGAACTCAGGGAATCCTCCCTCATTTAGCTCCACTCTCCTTTCAGGAATGAAGGTCTAGTTGCTTATTCTCTCAAATACTGCCTGCCTCTCGGCATCCCTAAATCTACTTCTATCAACCTGGATATCTTCAGGCTCATTTCTGGGTCTCTTGCCAGCAGCTCTAGGTGATGAAGCACCATGCAATTATCTTCTTGGACCCATCTGTAAACATCATGATAACCAAGATAGTTAATGGTTAATTGAATATATTGGTCTTATCATGACTCAAATAAGACTTTGGGTCATGATTATGCACTATAGTTTATTTCAGAGGTTCATTTGCAATAGAACAAACTATGATTTATACTTAGACATTTCCTCAAACAGTTGGTATGCACCTACTTTCGGAACCCTTATGACTCAAATTTCTAGCATGTATCCTTTCCCAATTAAACATTTTAAGTAACCCATGAGCAAATACAAACTTTATATAACATAAAAACTAAGTTAATCACTTTGAGGCATTTCATCAAACAGTTGGTGTGCAGCATGAATTCCAACCCTTAAATATGCATTCTAACCATTCAATCCAGCCACAAACGAAAATCCAATTTCAATAACATTCAAAAACATCAATAAAAGTTTCAAATCTTACCTTAATTTCAAAATCACGCACAAACACTATTTAGAGAGAATGAACGGAGAAGAGATGGAAATTTTTGGATTTCAATTGGTGAAATGTTGCTAAAACACCCTAGAATACTTGGAATGGCGAATTGGGCACGGAAATTTGAAGTATTTAGGTTTGAATTAGAGAGGAAATGGGTTGGAGAGAAGTGGGTACGAAGATAGGTTTTGGGAAATAATGAAAATTGGCTCAGCTCACGTTTTTTAAAATCAAATTCTGGGCACTTTCGCTCAAGCAAAAATCAGCTCACTTAAGCTTCGCTTGAGCAAGTCAAAGACAGCGAAAAATAATGTACTTTTGCTTGAGCAAAAAGTTTGTCACTTGAGCGAAAGTGCCTCAGCAAAATTTTTCGTTTGAGCGAAGAGTAAATAAAGAAAAACAACGTAAATTCGTTTGAGCGAATTTCAATGAATTTTGACTGTTAACATGATGTTCAAATGCAATTCAATGATACATTAACAACCCAAAAAGTTTTCACATAAATCTAGTTCAACATTGTTCAAATTTGTTCATACTCAAATGATAATGCAATAAAAATTTAAATTGCAAAAAGAAAAGAAAACAGTTATAAAATACTGGGTTGCCTCCAAGGAGCGTTTGTTTAACGTCTACAGCTCGACGCCTGTTGCTTTATGGTTCATCCAAGTAAGTGATGAAGTGAAGTTGGTCCATTGCATCTCCCAAATATACTTTAATTCTTTGCCCATTAACTGTCCATATACTTCTTGTTGCTGGATCTTTCCAATTCCACAGCACCATAAGGTTTAACAGATCTTATCACGCATGGCCCTGACCATTTGGATTTTAGTTTCCCAGGGAAAAGTCTTAACCTTGATTAAACAACAACACAGAATGGCCTGGATGAAAGTCTCTTTTCAAAATTTTCTTATCATGATATGCCTTAACTTTCTCCTTGTATAACTTGGAAGATTCATATGCATTAAGTCTCATTTCTTCTAATTCATGCATCTGAATTTTTCTTTTCTCTGTTGAAGCTTTTGGATCAAAATTTAGAAATTTTAAAGCTCAATACGCTTTATGCTCCATTTCCACTGGGAGATTACATGACTTCCCATAGACAAGTTGAAAGGGAGATAACCAAGTGGGAGATTTATATGCAGTTCTATAAGCCCAAAGTGCATCATCTAGCTTCATTGACCAATCTTTTCTTGAAGCTGAAACAGTCTTTTCTAATATTCTTTTGATTTCTCTGTTTGAAACTTCTGCTTGCCTATTAGTTTGTGGATGATAAGGTGATGCAACTTTATGTCTGACTCCATAATGCTCCAGACATTTTTGAAGTTGAATATTACAAAAGTGTGAACCTCCATCACTGATTAAAAATCTAGGAGTGCCAAATCTACAGAATATATTCTTCTTTAAAAACTTTATCACCATTTTGGCATCATCTTTTATAGTAGCCACTGCTTCCACCCACTTTGACACATAATCAACTGCTACCAAGATGTATTTTTTAGAGAATAAGGATGGGAAAGGTCCTGCAAAATCGATTCCCCAGCAATCAAATATTTTTACTTCCAACATGATATTCAGGGGCATTTCCTGTCTTCTTGATATTCCCCATGTTCTTTGACAATTATTACATTGTTGAACATAGTTGTGGGCATCATTAAATAATGTAGGCCAGAAGAAACCAGATTGGAAGACCTTTGCAGCAGTCCTCACTCCATTAAAATGTCCACTATAAGGAGAATTATGGCAATGTCAGAGAATACTTTTGGCTTCTTTGCTTGTCACACATCTTCTCAGCAAGTTATCGCTTCCTATTTTGAAAAGATAGGGATAATTCCATACAAAATAATGAGCATCTTTAAAGAATTTCTTCCTTTGGTGCCAAGTGTAATATTCTGGAATAACCTTTGCAGCTTTGAAATTTGTCGTGCCAGCAAACCATGACCTTTCTTGTACCATCATTAGTTTTTCATCTAGAAATTCCTCATGTACTTCTAATTGGTTATTAGTCACTTCAGTATTAACTAATCTGGACAAATGGTCAGCTACCAAATTTTCACTATCCTTTTTGTCCTTGATCACCAAATCAAATTCCTACAACAATAAAATCCATCTAATTAGCTTGGTTTAGAATCTAATTTGGTTAACAGATATTTGATTGTTACATGATCAGTATATACAATAACTGTTGTGTTAGAATCGCACAACGAAATGTTTGCACAAAAACCAAGAGGGGGGTGAATTCGTTTCTGAAAAAAAATTAGGGTTTTAAAAATTTTTCCCAAAATTGTGCCGATTAAAATGCTTGTAATGTAAAGAGATAAGGGAAAGAAGATTACACAGTTAATTTATACTGGTTCAGATCAAAAGATCCTACTTCCAGTTGTTAATCACTCTAAAAGAGGATTAACGTTATCACTATAATCACAATTTACAACAAATTACAAATTGAAAAAGATAAGGAATAGAAAACACCTCTCTTGAGCCACACAAGAGATGAACACTTCCTTTGAATCCACAAAGGATGAACAACAACTTTTCCTAAAGATGGCACAACACACAATCCACCAAGAAACTCACTCAGTGATTCTTATCGCTTCTAGCCCACACTAGGTTTTCAAAAGCCCTTTTTCTTCCCTACACAAAGTCTTCTAGCAATCACAACTCTTAACTTTTGTATGAAAAATGATTGTTATTTTGCAGAGAGCCTTAGAGAACCTTAAGTAGGGAGAATAGGGTCTGGGAAATAATGATTTTCGAAACTTGAAGTATTGGGAAAAGGGTTTTCATAAATTGGTCCAAATTTGAAATTCAAAACTCATAACAGACGTAGATAATCGATTATCTTGAGTGATAATTGATTATTTCAGAACCATTTTCGCAGAGGAGAAGTTTTGGACCAGGATAATCGATTATTTGGCTTGATAATCGATTATTCCAGAGTTTTCAAACTGGGATAATCGATTATCAACCGAGATAATTGATTACTCCAGCAAGATTTTCAGAAAACAGGTTTCAAAGCATGATAATCGATTATTCTGAGTGATAATCGATTATTACAAAGTTATTTTGATAAAAATGAACTTTTAGAGGATGGATTATGTGTTGGCTATCTTGGACTCTAATTTTACAGACTCAAAAAGACAAAATAGAGTTATTACAAGTAAATATAGATGATTATAAGTCTTCAAGTCTTTAAGTCCTTTGTTCTTGAATTATCATCAAAATCTTCAAGTTTCATATCTTTGTATGTTCAACAATCTCCCCCTTTTTTATGATGATCAAAATTTGCTTTAAAGCCCTTTGTAATAACCTATTTTTACTGTCACAACTAACAAAACTATTAAACATACCAGACAACATTATAATTGTTAAACATATCAGGCTTTAAAATATTTTCTCCCCCTCAATCAATGCAAACATAGAATTTTATTCAATAATTTTAATGTAGTACAAACAAGATAAAAGAATTAAAACTCTTCATGATCATGTGTGTAACTTAGAAGATAGATTTGATGCACAATTCAATAATTTTATTCTAAGTTACACACACGATCATGAAGGGTACTACATTAATTTTATTCAATAATTTTAATGTAGTACAAACAAGATAAAAGAATTAAAATCACGATTGGACAATCAAATTATGTTTTTAATTATCTTTTAATTAAAGTAATTATCTTTTATTTAGAAACGTAATTTGATTGTCCAGTCGTGATTTTGGTTGCAACAGTGTAGAAGAAGCTCCAGTAAACTCCAGTAAACGTTATCATATCCTCTAAGTGAGAGTTAGAAACATGTAATCTTATCAAACCTTTGTTTGAGACGCTTAAAAAGAGACTTATTGTACTCGATTGAGTTAGAAGTGACTCAATGAAAAAGAATATTGAATGTACATGAGTGACCATATGAACATGTGATTTAACTCAAAGAAAGTTAAAGAGTAACCAAAAGTAGCTTTGTGTATTCGTTGTAAATTAGGAGTGACAATTGATAATACTTGTTTTTTAATTTATTGATTATAGTGAAACGGTATAACAATTGATGTTAAAAAACAACTAGAAGTAGCTAAGTTTGAGGAAACTAGTATAAAATCAAGTTTTTTTTTTTTTTTTATCTTTTACCTTACTTAGTTGTTTACATAGTACATATTCTTTATACTTGTTTTCAAAAAACATTTTTAACCGTTGCAAAAGTATTTTATAAGTTTTGGATGTTTCATGAGATCATGTAACTAAAACATACTATACTATGAAGTGATATGCTAGTCATCTAGTTAAAAGCTTTTGGGTTAATTGATATGCCAATAATTAGTGACACTTTTGGACAATTTAGTATCCATTTCAAACAAAATTTAAAAGTTCTATTCAAAATTCCCATTTCTAGAACTATATTGTAATATTAGTAGATGCAATTGGCAAATAGTATTGCAGTAATGGATGCAACTAAAAAAATATAGTAAAAGTGACTATAAGAAAAGAACATCTCATTGCACGAGGTCATTTTTGGCATAAGGGGTATTTTTGTCAAATTCAATCATTTACACCACTCTTTTTTTTGGCATTTTTTTAATTCTTGAAAAAAATGACGAAATTGATATGAAATGATTTTCTAGCGTTAAAACATTTTTCTAAATTCATTTGGTAGTGTTTTGCATGTTATGAGACTCATTTTATCATTATTCTGAAAATCAAATCAGACTTTCTAAGAAGTTGTCCCGTGGATCTTTTGATAAATAAAAAAAAATCAATTAAATTAATTGTTCTAAACAAACTTTTAGATTTATTTTAAAAAATATTCTTATAACACAAATTTCAAAAATACTTGTACATATATTTTAATTATTTATCTGCTCTAAAATAGAGTATTACAAAACGAGTATAAAACTGTTTTATTATAATTATGAAAATTTATTATCTTTCTTGATTTTTACATAAAATCTTGAAAGATGTATAAAAAGAAATAAAGAAATTATAAATATTTAAAGCATGAAATCAAAGAGGGGAAAAGTCCATAAGATGCTTGCACATTGATTAAAAGGGAAAAGTCCAAACACATCTGAAAAGATTTTTGTTACATGGTTATTCACAAACCAAGGGGATGAAGATTACTAAAAAAGGAACAAGACAGACCATGGTGTCACATCTATTTTATGCCAAACAAAGAACGCTCTATTGTTCTGTTCCCTATATTTTATCTTTTTTTATTATTATTATGTAAAGTCTTAAAATATATAAAATTTAAATTTACAAAAAGAAAAAGAAAAAAAAAAGATAAAAACATTGTATGTTATATACATAAAACAAGCTTATGGTGTATTGATTAACTTAAGCTGCAAAAAACCATACAACTTCAACAGCAGCGTTCTATTTTCCATTGCTTGAAACAATCTGAATAAATAGAAATCTTTTGAACCAGGAGATAGCAAAAATAATTGATCAGTATTAGGAGGAAGGTTGATTCTGTTTCAAGCTGTGTTCATCCAGCCAAGAAATGATGTCATCAAACGCTTCAGTTATTACTTCATCAGGCTCACCCTCCAGAAGAGCATGGTAAGCATCTTTATAAAGCTTAAGCTTCTTGTCTGAACAGCTTGCATTCTCATACAAGGCTTTGCTCACTGATGGATCAGTCACAATGTCAGCCTCCCCATGAAGGATGAATAATGGTAGAGAAACCTGCAATCATTACCACTTACGTGAGAAGATGCAAAAATTTGATTACACTGACAGAAGATGGTCCAGAGGAAAAAAAGTGAAATTTCAGTTTTAAAGAGTAGTTCTGAAAACAACACTTGATCAAACTAAAAGCACGAGAAATTCTTTAATAGTTCAATGTTCCAACTAATCTCACGTAATCAAGTGTCATTAATTCTTTCTCATTTTGTAGGCGAGGGGAATTTACTGGGGAGACTAACCCCAATTAGATATGAGTTCAACTCATAAGAGACTGACACCACTCTCAACCCAAAACTTTAAGGCATTAAGTTATAGGTCATATTTCCGTATATGTTGCTCAACTTTCTCATTCTTACTCAATGTGGGACTTAACTCACACTTAGATTACCCAACATATTTCTAATCTGATATTATATTAGAAAGTAGATTTGGACTTTCCAACTTGTAAGACGAAGTTTGCACTCTACTTGTATTCTATAATTTAGTCATGAGATGTGATTTCCAATATATTAATATCACATAAAGATTAGTGGAAATTATTGACATGTGATCCTGAATCATGGATTCATTCCTCCAAAAGTATAGTCTTTTTAGCTTCTAGAGTGATAATCTATATAAACTCCAAGATATACTACCATGGAGAAAATGAAACCATTTTAAGGTTGTTAGCTATAGGGCATTTGACTTCAAGATAGTGGTATCTGCCACAGTAATTATAGTTAGCTTGTTTAGTGAGATGAATTATTCAAAGTAGATTCATGTGTTGTAAGAAGCATGAAAATATACTTATTGTCTTCTTAACTTTGAATTTAGAACTTAAGCATTTTATAATTAAGAGAAGAAGATCAATTTAAATGCCCAATATATGCAGTAGAGTGGTGTCTTAGGAACCCAGAGCAAAAGAGCAGTCTTAAAAGGTTTATTCACTATTTCTACATAAACCTCAAGATATTACTTTCTAATGATTTTCAAACATCTGGAAACTTTAAGGGTATTGTAGCTCCTGTTTTAGAATTTATATGCACCAGTTTCAACTATCGAACTAGTTTAGTTGAAATATACCCCTATACAGTATCTTTGTCTTTGCAACCATAAACTTGTGTTCTTTTTGCAACCATATAGTTTAGATAAACGAGAAGATCAGAACATACTTCCTTCAATCGCCGTTCTATTTCTTCAGTGGTTCTAAGCAATTCTACAGCACTCTGCAAGCGTGGTTTACCCTTGTAAGCAATAACATTGTAAGCAGTCTGCAAAGACATTAGAAAAGTGTTAATCTCTTACTAACACAGATTACCAAAAAGAAATGCATGAAAAGAATTGGAGAAAAATGGAATAAATAAGAGGCGCTGAAGGAAAGATGAATCTTAGCTGACCAAAAGTAATATTCTGTTGGACTACATCACAAAATACAAACCTGTTCCTTCTTCTTCGAATCTCTGAATGCTGCCTCTGCTAAATCCTTGTTTGGAACTAACTTATGCTTTGGTAAAATATTGGCTAAACCAATTAGGACTTTAGTAACAAACTTTGGTGGAACCATGTCATCTGCAATCTACACAGGTTTTCTGGTCAAAGGAGATCAAAGCAAAAACTACCAGAACTGCATACATGATTGTGTGTCAGGAAAAATACCTTACACATAGGTGCAACAAGAATGGCACCATCCCATGCCTTAGGTTGTTTCAGGTGTATCTTTAATGAAACAGCTCCACCCATGGACTGTCCAAATAGGAAACTGGGAAGAGAATGGAACTCTGGATTTTCTGCAACATGAACCAATTCTTTTGAATGAATACAACAAAATCGATATGCAAGTAACCAGAAGATGTGAGGGATAGAGATCAAAGGCTAATGCTGAGAAGCAATCTCAGAAAGAATCATATTCATTGATTAAAAGATGATGAGTGAGATACAATGGTGTTTTGTTCATAGAGAACTTACTATTAACTACCCATCAACAACCATTCACTCTCCCAATACATTCTTCCTTGATATTTTTGTATAAGTTGTTTCCCAAGTAAAATGACAATAGTTGTAATATTTTGGAATTTTATAAAGAATTTTGCAACGTTTCCATGTTATTAAAGACACAGTTCTATTTTCCAGGTAGAAAAGAACATCGGCACACATTAAAAACTAAGGTAAGTGCCTTCTTCTGAACACATACTGACACTTAGGTGAAGCTGGGATATTTCCTTCATCAGAAACACAACTCGGAGCTTTGCAACTCATCATCATTGCTTAATAGTGTAGAGTACTTTCAGAAGGAAAAGATCAAATGCTTTATACAAAAGTAAATACTGGTTCAAGATCCCTTAACTCTGTCCAAACTACAAACTAAACATAATCACAAACCACCAGAACGCAACATAGTGATGAAGAATTTCGTGATGACTGAGAATTTCATGACTAGGGGGTTGTTGGGAGTAAAGTTACCTTTGATTTTTGAGTAATGCTCAATAACAACATCAACAAGTCCATCAAAACTGGGAATAAAGCAGTGAAGACCTTCTGAAAGACCAAATCCCGGATAATCCATGGCAAAAACTGCATATCCAGATGATGCCAGCTTTCTAGCAATCCCTGCAAAAGAATCCATGCTGCCATTGAGTTGCTAATCCTCAAGATAACTGAATTTATACTTACAGCTACCAAATCTTAGTACCAGTTACATGCCTTCAAAAAAAAAGGAGCAAGTGTCTCCATAACCATGACAGTAAAACACTGCTGCTTTGGGTCTGGATGCATCAGGAAGCCAACTTTTGCAGAAGATTTCTTGTCCCTTTGAGTTCTTCTCATATAACTGTTGCATAGCACACAAATTAAGTGATTATAACATGCCAACAGAAAAAAAAAGGATAATAACAAGTTGGCATTGATGATGATCCAGAGTAATAGTTGGTCATTCATCATTTGTTTTTGGTAACTACTAAGAAGAAACATAAATTGCATGAAAGCGTTCTAGACTAAACTTCTCACTAACCTCTTCCATTTTCATTCCATCACATGGAGTCTGCAAAACAGCAAACACAAAAGAATCGATGTTAACATTTGAAGGAAATAAAATTTTACTGACTTAAATGAAATAGAACATAACGTGAAACAACCATTGCACCATGTAACCCCAAAAAAAATTACCCCTGCACAAATCGATAATACTAAAAGCCAAGACTATGAAAATGTCAATAAATTGATGGGTTTTAAACAGCATGGAGAAAAAAATGTACAAGCATATGATAGTGTGTGATGCAAATTGAGTAGGAAAGAACAAGTCTGTCATATTAATGAGTCCAAGGAATAATAATAAAATAAAAAAAAAAGGAACCTAACATAGAGCCATTTTGCACAAGTACATGCTAAAAGTCACAACCAATCAAAAACTTAGAAAAATAAAGAGATAGCTTCAACATTCCATGCATAGTGTTCATGTAAGATTTGCTCCAATTACTATTGTAATAAATCTTAAAAGTTTGATTAATTGTGTATATAAGCATTATATTTATGCAAGAATTACTCTAGAAATTTACATATTTTAAGTTATTAAATAATATTAAGCTAAAAAGTGTTTGAATTTTGAAAAGGCACCTACCTAACATTTTGAAAATATATACTTTCATAGTTGTATTGATGGCTGACCCCATTGCATTAAGTACAGAAGTTGAAATTCTGCTACATTTAATAGAATAGAAACCCTCCTCCTCTTATAATGATAAATTAGAATTAAAGTGTTCATCACCCATCTCATATCACTAATCTTAGTTACATTTGTGCAATTTGAGCTTTAACACATTTTTTTTTCTATTAACTCAACCATTGCCAAAGTTAATTTTACAAATTAACCTCGAGTATTTTTAAGAGGTCTTTTTTCCTTTAAGGAAACTAGGGTCAACTATTTTGAAGAGGAACTCACCTTACAATTAATAACTGCAACAGAATATAACAAACAAACCCTCCCTACGCTTTCCCAAAAAGAAGCATAGTCAGAACAGATTATCTTCCTCTTTCCAATGGATTTTCCATCGCAAACCAGAAATCTCAAAGTCAAAGATTCAGATCCACGTACGCAGTAGCCATGTTGAACCGGTTCAACAACCATGTACTTTGTCAATTAATATACTCAGCGTTAAAGAAAGAGAAGAAAGAGAAAAAAAAAAAAAGGCCAAAACCAAATCTTCTGCAACATATCAGATAGATGCAATCCCCCCATAATCAAAAACAGCAAAAAGTTCACTCAAAAGACAAAACCAAGCAAATTAAAAAAAAGGAAGGGTTTAGATTTGCTCATTTCATCAATTCCACAAACAACACCAAAACAAAACAAAACCAAACCTTAAACAATATGTGATCAATTCCAAGCTGAATATCCTTGAAGGCCTCACGTGCACGCCTTCTGGCACCCACTTCATCCATATTTGCATCCAGAATCTTCTTCAATTCTCTATCAACACCTGGTAACCCCATTGATCTTGACACCCTTATCACCTCTCTCCTATTAGTCCTCTTCCTCTGCACACCAAATTTTGCTCTGAATTCTGCACCACCCCAAACTCTTGGATTCAACCTGATCTATGAACCCATAAACAGAATCATAGGAAACAGACTCTGACACACCCCATTCAAAAAAATACATACATATTAAAAAAGCACACTTGCTAATGGGAATAGAATATTGAAAAGAATTATTTTTTTCATTCACTTTTACTAGTTTTTATTCAAATGCCAACCATTCAACGGGAAGGACAGGTAAACCTTTGTGGGTCTCTGAGCCAATATGGATTTAATCATTATTTTATTGGAAGCAACATGAATGGGATCCGCATAATATGAAATACCTGACTCAGGAAAAAGGATAAGATAAGTGGCGAAGAAATTAACTAATCAGAAGCAACTAAATTCAAAAAATAAATAAAGGAAAAATTAGAATAAAAATATAAAAGTATTTCCTTTTCATTTTACTTTCCTTGATAACAAAAATTACGACTGTTGAAAATAAAAAGGATTTTCCAGGTCAAACTTTCTTACTATTTTTTTGGTTGAAAAAACGTATTCAATCATGTCTCCATCTCCATCACGTAACTTTGCTTGGTTTTCTTATTGTGGAAGCAAGAAGTTGACAAAAGTTATAAAATTATTATTTTGGGTTTCTTTGTTCGTTTATATGATTCCGAATTTGATACGAGATGATTAAGATTGGTGATGAAGTTTGAAGAGGTGGGTGGAAAGTTCTACTCTCAAAGGACAAAGAAGATTTTGAAAGAGGAATATTTAATTAATATCACGTCGATATTTAGTTTACAAATCATTTTCCTCGAAATTTGGTTAAGGACTCTTCACTTGTTTTAACAATTATCGGTAGTTTATTTTATTTTTTTAATTCTACTTATATATTTTTAATATATTTAGTTATTAATATCAATGTTTTTATAATATATTTAGTTATTAATATTAATATTTTAAAATCGAATAAAATGGATAATATATAAGCTCAAATTTAAAGATTTAATTAAAATTGATCACACCTAATTCAATTTAATAAAATAATATTTTCATAATATAATAAATTTATTAATAATAATATTTTTTATAAAAATAATAAATATTAATTTATTTTATAAGCAAATAAAATCAATTAAGCGGAATAAAGAGATACTCATAACCCAAAAACAGAGTACATTACAAAGCAGACAAAAGTCATTAAAAAACTCAAAATACATGAAAACACACTAAACAAAATAAATCTAAGGATTATTGTGTCAGTCTACAAGACTAAAAGACATTCTCATACCAGCCGAAGAGATCCACTTCCAAGAATATAGACGAATAGAGTCAAGCAACTCCAACCAATCCATAACTCCTTGTTTGAAGATCACACAGCTTCGATGCAACCAAATAGACCGGATGATCGTAATCCAAATAATAAATATTACTATTTTAATTATTAGTAAAAATTATAAATATAAAAAATTTTAAAAAATAAAAATAGATAATTTTAAAATATAATAAAATACTTATTATTTTAAATTAATGTAATTAATTTATGAACCGATTCTACTTAAAAATTTAGTCAATTATATCGATTTTTTTAATTTTATTCCAATTAAATAAAAATTTAATTATTTAAAAGTAATAAATCAATTTTTAGTGTCCGATTGAATAGAACGGTAAACCGTTTTCAAACACACAGATTAATACAAAATTCTTATGTTTAAAAGGGTTAACATTTTTTTAAATTACTTTAAAATATATTGAAGATATTTTAAAAATATATAGTACTTTTTAATTTTAAGATTTTTTACACTTCTCTTAATACAAATTAATAACAGACTGTGCAATAAAGTAAGAATTAATTAGAAATTAATGATTTTTAAATCTATTCTGACAATCATTAAATTATACCGTGTGATTTGCGTTTAGATATTTATAGTAATTAGTATATTACTATATGAGAAGTAGATGGTTATTTCTAAAAAATGAATTTAATTAAATCAATATAAAATTAAAGAAATAAATACAGAATTAGTAAAATTGGTTGGTTGTTTTTTACAATAATTAAAAAAAATAGTTACTTTTAAAGGATATTTTTTTTTACAAAATATAATATTTAAAAAAAACAGCCTTTATATTTACAGGTTATATTAATTTTACATAATAATGATTTTATTATATTTTTATTTTATATTTATAATTATTAGTCTTTTAATATTTATCGTGTTTTATATTCGAATCTTTTATTATTAATAAATTTTTCCTTTTACAAAAAATTTATTACTACTCATAAATTTATAATTGATTGTTATATATTTATTAAATTATTAAAAAAATTATTTTATTATATTTAATTGAATTTATTTAAACTTAATATCATATTTTTATTAAATACAATTAATCTCATTGGACATTTTTTTAATATTATATATAAAAAACCACTAGATAAGTTAATTTTATTGGGTTAATAACCAAATTAATTTTCACTTTATAAACAACGTAAACAATTTATAAGTAACATAATATATATATATATATATATATATATATATATATATATTAATTAGTTAATTAAAATTAATTCATAATTTAAAAAAAAATAGTGTATCACTCGGTAAAATATTTATTATAAATTGAGAATATAATTTATATACTAAAAATATTTATGTATAATGACTTTCAATTACAGTTTAATTTATATAAAGAACATTTATTATTATAATTTTTAGTTATATGAATAATTCTATAAAGTACATTTCTCAGAGTAAATTTTTATTTTAAAAAATTAATTATATTTTTATCTACAATTTGAAGTGATTATAATTTTGGTCCTTAAATTTAAAAAATAACTTTTTTTAGTTCCTCAATTAAAAAAGTATTATTTTTATCTCAAAATACCAATTTGCAGATAAAATGAGTTGATTAAAGTTTATAGTTCATGTTTAGGATTAAAAATTATTTTAACCTTTAAATTTAATATTCTTTTTTAATTTAGAGGATTTTTTAAAATACAAAAAATACAATGAACCTTTTAAAAATATAAATCTAGGTAATTACACTAATAAATAAATTATCACACCAAGACATTATTAAAGAAAAAAATAGAAATTAAATTAAATGGGATAGAAACAAAAGGCTTTCAACTTGATAAATTGTTGTGGGCCGGGCTCAACTGTTATCTTATGGATCCATGACCCAACTTGAGCCTCTCATATAAAACGCAAAGAAGTTCCTCCAAGAACCCTAGTTCCTCTTTAACCGCAGTGTTAGGGTTTCTGAAGCCTCCAACCAGAAAGAGAGGTAATGTCGCGTGCTTTTCAATTTCATCTCACTCTTAGCTTAACACAAGTTCTTTTGCGGAATTGCTAGCTTATCATTGAGTAAACCATTAACGATTTTCAATTGTCTTTGTTTTGGGACAGGGAAATGGCTCCGAAACCACCTAGTACGGGTTTGTTTGTTGGATTGAACAAGGGTCACGTTGTCACCAAGAAGGAATTGCCCCCACGGCCCTCAGATCGCAAGGGGGTAAGATTAATTTAATTTTAAGTTAACTAGGTTGGTCTTGTTAGTTTAGCGTTTGTAATCATTGAATTGTTCCTGTTTTTTGGAATCAAAGTATTAATCAGTGCAGTGACTATCTTTAGTTGGAATGATGGATGGAGAAAGTTTTAAAATGCATATTTCTCAATTTTTTTTGTTTTAATAAAAATGAGATTTATAATGATTTTTAGCATATGTTAAAGAGTACAAACATTAGGTGTACTAGATGTGTTTACTATTTATAGTTTTCTTAGCTTTTATATGAAAATATTAAGGTATATATATTATAAATGAGCCATAAAGTTTAGCGTCAGAGTTGGAGATTGTTGTGTACAGGTTGCAAGTTACTTTGCAGAATTTTTTGTGTTTTCATATTTAAATATTCGATGTTTGTAAAGCTTTTGTAAACCTGTTATAAAGAGTATAGGTTCTGATTGGGAAATATTTGTGTAGTGGGTGAAATAGATAAGTTGACTTCTGTAAGTTCTTACCCTCTCTTATTTGATAAAATTAAATGAACTCTGTTTAAATATATTTTGGAGATATATTATTGTGTAGTATAGCTTCACCCCTGTGAGAGATGGAATGAGAATTTTGTTTGGAAAAATTGTTACTTTGGTCAGTAAGGGACTCAAATTGTGAACTCATACTATTAGTGGCAAACTGATCCTAATCTTTTTCAATCCTGTTTTTCCCTTTAAGTTAGGCTTTTGCACATGATACATTGTATTCATTGTAGTACAAAATTATATTACTCACTACTGCTGCATTTTGTGGTTATAATAAGACAAGTTGAAGGTTCAAGTGTAATAAGTTTTTTCTAGTGAATTTTACTTGTTAAGATGTCTTAAATTTCCTCTTTTACAAATGAAATAAAAGAGAGGAGCAAAGCTGGATGAGTAAATCCCCTGTCATCCATTGTTCTAGTTTAGTATGACGTTGATTCTACTGTTCTTAATGTGGTTATTTTATGTGTTCCTACATAACAGAAAACCAGCAAAAGGGTGCACTTTGTGAGAAACCTCATACGAGAGGTAGCTGGTTTTGCACCTTATGAAAAGCGTATAACTGAGTTACTCAAGGTTGGAAAAGATAAGAGGGCACTCAAGGTTGCAAAGAGAAAGCTTGGAACCCATAAACGTGCAAAGAAGAAGAGAGAGGAGATGTCCAATGTTCTCCGTAAAATGAGGTAGTTATATGTTCTTTTGTCAGCATTATACACTCCCTTTATATTTTAATTTTATTAATCTGATTGGCATTCTTGAATGCTGATTTTTACTTTTGTTGTGGTTATTTCTTATGTTCTCTTCGTTTTGTGTAGGGCTGGTGGAGCTGGAGACAAGAAGAAATAGGTCTAATTTCCCTAGATGGATTCTATGTTCTTGGTCTTAATTTTGTTTTTGTTAATTGGTTTAGTTTAAGATTTGGCTTTGAGAAATATGGTATTAGTAATGTAAAAACAATGAATTAAATTTTGATTTGTTGAAGTAATGTTCTTATCCATTTAAATTAATTTAAACAGCATTAATTAAAGTTTGAAACTTTCATTTTTAACGAACAAGTTTTCTTTTAATTATTTTACCTAAACTTTCTTTCACGTACAAGTTTCAACTCATTTAAATCCATGAATTTTTTTGCCATCGTAACTGAATATTTTAATTTTTAAAATATACTTGAGAAACAGTTACTAAAACTATTAATCTAAATATTAGTAAAATTTACATTAAATACTATTTTTTATTTTATTAATAAAAGAAAATATGAATAGAGGATATTACACATTGAAGCATACAATTCCGTATGCAAAATATTGTACATATTAAGATTTTAGTTTTTTTTGAAATATTTATTAGTTTTTAATATACAGGCACTATAAAATTCTGTTTAATTTTTTTAAAATCTTAAATATTATTAAACAATAAAATGCAATTTTAAATATTTTATCTAAGATTACTAATGGATGTTACTTAATAAATATGATATAATAAGGTATTTGAAAATTATCTTTCTAACTGTTTTTATTAACTAAAATTATTTTTAAAGGTTTTTAATTTTAATACTTTGATGTATATATTTTATATTAATTAAAGTTACTATATTTTATGTTAAGTTATAATTTTAGTTAACAAACTTAGAAAATGCGATTTTACTCCGTCATGAAAAAAGGTTACAACAATATTTCAAATTTGATAAAAAAATATATTTTAGTTCTTCGTATTTACCGTTTAAGAACTCAATTTGTTATAAAAATATCTTTTTATTTTCTCAACTTTAATTATTTATGGATTAAAATATTCCACATACTTGTTTTTTAATTTGAAGAATTCAAATTAAAATTTACTCAAAATTGCATACTTTAACGTAATTAAACCTATTTGTATTCTATCAATATATTCTTCCATTTTATTTTAGTGAAGCAATCAATTTATAATAAACTTAATGTTTTTATTTTTTACCAAATAAAGTTTAGCATCAAAGAAAATTTTAAAATATAAACAGGAAAAATTAAAAGTTACCAAGGAATTTTTCTCATTACTTCTCGATATCTTTTTTTAACCAAAAAATTTTATTCCGATTTCATATTAAAAATCAACCATTAAACTAAAACATTTATTATATTTAAATATATTATATATTTATAACTTTTTTACAAATATAAATCATACATAAATATGTTTTTCAAAGAATTATAATTTTTAACTATAAAATTCTACAATTTATATATTTATCTTTTAATTTATCTATAAATATAAGAAAATATAATTATAGATGTATAGACAACAATTTACAACATACCTTTTTTATATAATTTTATGATAAAAACATTTAACAATTTTTAATTTTTTTTAATAACTTTACAATAATTTAAACTACACCACCAATTCAAACCTAACAATAAAACATTAATTTATTTAATTCAAATGTTATATTATATTGAAATTGATCCACGTTTAATTTTATATTTACCTTTTAATAAAAAAAAATGGAGCCACTAACTCAAACATCCTTATATGAGACTTACAACAAAGCTAAGTCCTAAATTGTATTCACAAAATTATGTAAATCTTAATTTTTATATAAATATTTATAATTTTGTATTTTAAAAAATAGTAAAACTATTTTGACATTAAATATAAATTAAATATTTTTAAAAGAAATCTAAAACTTCAAATATAATGGTCAAATGTTAGTTCACATCTCAATATTAATCTTTATCTATAATAAACAAATTAGTATATTATTATTATTTTTCTACTGATTATGTTATTAAAAAAAGTATTGAATGAAAATGAATATGATGTTTACTTTATAATCTTTTAAAATATAATAGTTGCAAATTATTTGATAAGAATTTAATTTCAAAAAATTAGAAAGTAAAAGAAAAAATATTACTGTGTTGTCACAATTATTATTTTCAAGAAAACAAATTTCTACCAACTTATGATACAATCGGAATTAGAAACTACTGAATTGTAAAAAATATTCAGAATATGAAAATAACGAGAAAAAAATAGAACAAAGTATTATAAGAAAAAAATGATAAAAGAAAGAACATTTATCGAAACATCTAGCTAATTTTTAATGGAATTTTTTTTATAAATATATATATCTTCTGAAACATTGAAATTAGAATAAATTATTCATCGTTTTGGATATAATAATTAATACTATCGATGATCTTACTTTATAAATATTGATAATATATTATCTAATTCATAAATAATTATAATAATTTAATATGGAGGATAAAATAATAAAGTTGCTTGACATTTTAAATAACAACAACATATTTTTATATAAAATAAAATTTGAAAAAAACGAAGAAGCAAATGACACTCAATATTTGAAATTTTCAAAAGATTTTTGTTCATCTTTTATTTATTATAATAATATCATTAAAATTAATTATTATATTTAAGATATATTTTTTTTAATTTTTAATTTATTACAAGTGTTTTTCTAGTGAAAATTTGATCGATTTCTAGGGGACCTAGGTTCTAATCAAATTTCATACACGTAGATTCTTTTTACTTAAGCTAGCAAACAATTTTCAATCGAAACATGCATGAGTATCGAAAATCCCAATGCTAACAACACAACCTACTGAGTAGATTGACAATCGAAAGTACTATTTTTGGTATTTTTTTATTAAGAAACGCGAAGTAAAGAAAGCAGCAAAGGGTATCGAAATGAAAAGCAGCACAGAATATTAAATTGCAGAGAAATGTAAAATGCGGAAACCTCAAATTTGCATTAAGTGTAAATGACAAGGAATTTAAACGCAGAATCTTAACTTGCATAAAGATAAAAGTGACAAAGAATTGAGATTGAAAAGACAGACACTTAAAGTTGATAAACGTAAGTTGCATGAAAGTAAATTGCATGAACATAAGTTATTAGGGAAAGTAAAGAAAGCGGTAAAAACAGTCAATGAGAATGGAAATCCAAATCGCCAGAAACTTCATGATTCGTCATTCTCCGGTAGACTTTTCACTTGTGTTTCTGCTGTCTCTGTCAATTTCCCCTTCTTCTTCAAGCTTCATTCTATTTATAGGCATCTTTCAATATAACCTCCCAAGAGCAGTTAAAAAACTGTCACCACGTTCCATGTGCATGTTCCTTGATTTTTTTTACCTTAGTTTGCGGTTTAGAAAACCGCTTCCACGTTCAATATGCATTATAATCGTTTCTCAATTTCTAACCTTAGTCGTGACGTGAAAAGCCACTATTCATGTTCCATCTGCATGATAATTGTTTCTCTCGATCTCGATTCCAGTTATCGAGTTCGATTTCCTTTAACTATGACTTTATCATTACTTTCATCGATTTGTTTCTCTTTTTTCTGATTCTCGATTCTCATTCTCGATTCATACGTTCATTCTATCTCGTGGTCAATAGGCATCTTCCCACCATCCTTCCGATTTATCAGCTTTTAAACAATCATATGACCTTCGATTTTCTCCCTTCTGTTTTTCGATCATTGTATCGATTTCTCACTAACAAAGTGATAAAATGTATTTTAATTTATTACAAGTGATAAAATGTATTTTAGTTAAACAATTTTATATTATTATGTCATGTGATTTGTTTTGAGGACATTTTAAAAAATTATTAATTTGAAATTTTATTTATAAAATATAAACTTAATTTATTATTTTCTCAAAATATGTGGCCTCCAAGAGGAGAAAGTGAGTACTCAGTCATATTGGAGTCTCGTGAATCGTGATGCAAACCCATCAATAGATCAGGCCACAAATAATTCAAGAAAGTGGGTGTGGGCCACTTTGAAAGGCTCGTGAATGGGCTTCTTGGCCCACTACTAGACATTTTATTTAAAATTAGTCAAATAAATGTTTTATTTTTTTTTGGTGGGCTTAAAAATTTAGCTTCGATTATAGTAGCAAAAGAGAGACATGTTATTTGTCACGTGGGGATATAATGCAAATAAGAAGGAAGAATAATGAAGTTGGAGGAATGTTGATGTAACAAAGACAGCAACAAACATGGCTCCAAAAATGCAGATGATCAGTTGCCAACAAATATTGCTGTCATTCTCAGTTTGGAATGGAATGCATCCAATGTAAATTAAGTATATATATATTTTATTAGTTGAATCATATATATAATTATAATTTTTATCTTGTAAATATTTTTTTTGTCTAGTGCATTTTATAGTAATTATGTTCACTACAAGAAATATTAAAATTACCGACGGTCAAAATCAGTCGGTAATAATAAAAATCCGTCGGTAAATGAATATTAAATATTTTACTTATTTATAACATTATTTTTTTATAGAACCACTCCCCTTATATTCTTATTATTTATTATTTCTCCATATTATATTTTTATAACTTTGAATTATTGTCAGATTAAGAGAAATGTCATTGACGAGATTCGAACCCGATGCATCTAGAGTCGAAGTACGATACTCCAACCACTAAGCTACTAGAATTTCTTGATAACAATTTACAAATAAATTATTATAAATTAATCTAATTATGATTAAATTAAATTATTAAATAAAAAATATTTTATTTTTTAATTAGTGAATAATTAAATTATATTATATAATTTTACCGACGGATTTATCCGTCGGTAAATAATTTTTAATTTATATATGAATTTACCGACGGATATATCCATCGGTAATTACTTGTTAATTTATCGACGGATTTACCGATGGATATATCCGTCGGTAAATTCATCCATAAATTACTCGACGGATTTATCGACGGATATATCCGTCGGTAACTAATTATTATTTTACCGACGGATATATCCGTCGGTAACATCAAATTTCACAAATATTTTATATCCGTCGGTAATTTCAGTCGGTAATGATTATTTTCCGACGGCTACAATTCCGTCGGTAAATATCCGTCGGTAATACGCGATTTTCTTGTAGTGGTTCTTTTATTTTGTAGTAATATTTTTTTCCTTGTTTCATCTAGGAACAAAAATGTCTCGACTCCATGTTCATCATAATAACATTGTTAAATATTTTCTTCTTATTCTGTTTAAGAACGAGAGTGTTTCGGCTCCATGTTCACCGTAATAATATTATTAGAATCAATTTTTATGTTTAAGATATTGTCCACTTAGAAAGTTTAATCTGTCATAATTTTGTCTTTAAAAGACATCTGTCTTTAAAAACATCTTAATGGGGTGAAAGATGAGAGTGTATATAAATTACTCTTAAACTCGACTCCTAAACAATGAGACTCATAAGCGTACAGAATTATCCTTATTTTTTTATATCTAAATAGACATATTATAATTTTTTTAATAGTAAAATTTTGTTATTGACTATTCCTCTTTTCTTTTATATATATATATATATATATATATATATATATATATATATATATATATATATATATATATATATATATATATATATATATAGCAACGACATTCTACATTTAGTTAGATAATCAAATATCCCTCAATATAAGGGCGAGTTTCAAACTTTGTTATATTGATAACTTTTTCATGTGCAGTACAACCCTTCATCTTGCAAAACGTTTGAAGTATATTTCCAATAATACCATGGAAGAATTCAATGCCTAGAACATATTTTAAATCTCTAAGGTCTTTGATGTGAAAGAACATATTTTAAATCTCTAAGGTCTTTAATGTGAAAGTGCTTAAGAAAGAACTCTTCTTTAAAACTTTTAATTTCATCACCATCACTCTTTAAAACTCTTTAAATCTACCTTTTACTATTTGTAACCTGCTTTTTGAATAGCTTCTCCAAATGTGGAAAACCAGTTTCTTGACCCTTCGTTGCCTCCATATTGAGATAGCATACAATGTTATCCTAAGACTTAGTAGAGGTTCCATGCAAATCATAGTGAAGAAAAACATTTTGCATATCTATTCGGGTAAGGTAACAAATTGTTGTGATCTAATGTTGGCACAATTAAAAAGTATACCTGAAAAGAGAAGTTCTAACTAAAAATATGTCTAAAATAAGAAACATGACAATCTTGGAAACCTTGGAAACAATCGTACTAAGCACACATAACAATTTCACAATTGGTTGAAAACAATCAAGAAATGCAAATATAAAAATTTGCACAAATAAGAAAAGCAACTCTTATTCAACTTATTTTTAAAAATAATCATTTTCTCAAGCACTTCTGAAAAAGTACAATTCCTATTTACTAATTTAAATTAAAGTGATCCAAACATAGCAATCCAAAGAATAAAGGATTACAAAGGTCAAGAAACTAAGCACAGGTACTTTTCCTTCAATCACAATGACATCCTATTCCAAGCCAGACATCAAAATTGATACCACAAACTTGAACAAGGGCATAGAAATATTGACATTTCTCATTATCTATAACAGTTTAATTTCATTAAGTACAATAAACAGGCTTCCAAATTTAGCTAAGCATATCCACAAGATTGATAACCAAAACCACCAAGTCTCTATACAGAACATTCTCGTGGTGATGACCTAAACAAAATTTAGAAGACACTCAAATTCAACTTTATAGTACAAAAGGAACAGCTCTATTTACATATCAAACTTTCTCAAGATCACAAGTTTTGATTCTTCAGCATTTTCCCTCAACCTACTCAAAGATGTTCATCCTAGTTAAGTCAAGTCATTTTTATAAGCAGTCACACTCAGCTTCCTCTATGTACACTTCTCTGAATGGAGTTTAAGCAACAGCAGAGATCCTAGAATTCTGGCAATCCCTGTTGAGGCAATCAAATCCCTCTACTCTAACTGTACTTGGTTTAAGTCCAAAACTCATCCTAACACTCCCTCCTTTGCGTGAAGATGGAGAAAGTAAAGCTGATGAAGATGAAGTTGTTAATGCTGGACTGTGCTTTTCATCTCTGAATCGAGCATCCTGGACCAAGGGATTCGTAGCTCGAACTGGAGGAGATCCACAAAAAAATGGAGGAGGAGATGAAGCTACCTGATTTGCAAACTCCTTCCCATGACTCTCCTGTTCATATCACACACCATTTCACAAATCAAATCTATCAGAATGACCAACTTGTGAATCTATGATCCAGGAATTTATCAGAAAGACAAATCAAAGAATAGCCAAGTTTTCTTGTAAGACTATATTCCTTTGAACCCAAAACCATTCTACAAAGTTTCAAATCAACTGCAGTTTCATTGCATAGTTGACATTGCAGGAAATTAAAAACAAACATAGCCTATGTAGACATGATTGTGATCAGGAAAAGTCTAAAATCCTTGACATCACAACCAAAACCATGGTCTCAAACCATTTTATAAAACCTGGTTTTAAATACCATAAAAATTGTCTACCAAAAGAAACAAAGCATGCATCACACACAATTTTATACAGTATCAGGGTTCAAGACTGTCCTAATTGACTTTTAGGCCTAGAGACAAATTTTCATAAAGTCATAGCTTACCTTCTTAAACATAATCTCTAGTAGCTCTGCCCCACCTTTTGAATCAGAGCCCTCGGCTTGCTGACTGCAAGAAAAATTAAAACACATAACAAATCAGATCTACAAAGGCGTCTAAATCAGATTAATGTCATCACAACTCAAAAGGGAAGCAATGAATTCCAATATTTACTTTAAATTCCATCTCAAGTGCCTTGTAGGCATGTTAGACACAACCCCAACTCGGCGTGGCTTAGGGCAAATGACAGACTCCTTATCAACAAAATTCACACAGCCTCTCATCTCTTCACAGGCTGCAAAGGCGTTCTTCTGAAGACCATAACAGTTCATCTTCGAATCACCTTTATTTCAAAGTAGAACACCTAAAATTAAAACAAAATTATACGCAGAACATGTCAAATTTGAGAGCGTGATCTTAAAATTGTAACACTCCGGATCTATACAACAAAATATAACAAAATTGTTCTCAGAAAATCTCTCTGACGCACATATTCAAATAAAAGAAATAAACAACATTATACTCGGAAAATGGAAAAATTGAGAGCATGATCTTAAAAATCGTAATCAATACAACACAATTATTCTGATAAGATGTCTCTCTCTAACACATGTACCTGTTGAGTTTTCTTTACAAAGAAATTAAGAGCATGATCTTAAAAATTGTCGCACTCCTAATCCATTATATAAACAGATCCACTCAACCTAAACACAATTAAAAAAAGAAAAAAATCCACAACCCATTTCACTATTTTCCAAAACCAACACATGAGGGTTAAACAAATTTCCACAAATTACCAACAAATTTGCGCTCAAACCATGAAAAATTTCCAAACTTTTTTCTGGTTCAAAGACACCCCATGATGGCAAACCTCCAAAAAACCAACCTTTAGCTCAAATTACCCCACAACAACCCAATGCCTCAAAATGGGGGCCTTCAAAACAAATCTCCAAAAAAAAAAAAACATTTTCTCAACATAAAGAGGAAAAACAACGACATAGCAAAGTGTGGGCAGATCTATCATATGAAACACGTTTTGTTAGACATTCCAAACCCAAAATTTGAAGAAACAACGATGGTTGAAACATGTTCAGATCTAGAACAAAGATCATGCAAGAGAGAGAAACCTGAGAGAAGAAATGAAGGGAAGTGGGAGCTAGGAGAAAGGAGAGGAAGAAAATAAAATTAACTGGAATGGATTTATAGTGGAAGATAGGTGTTGTCCAGTAAGGGGTCACACGACGTCGTTGCTATCATTCTATTTCCACGTTTTACCTATGCCAGCTTCTTTATTCCTGTTCTTGCATTTAACATGTTCTCTTATTTTGGACTCTACTAATAACTTGACACATTTCACTTAAATTGTCGTACTTTTCGGACAAAAATCTTACTTTAGTATGATAAAACTAAGGGTGTTATTACATTGATTTATTTATTTTTTAAAATTAATTAATCTTTAACTTGCATAGTAACTATGTATTTTATTTTATATAATTAAAATTTATAAAAAATAGGTTTGAATTTTATTTTAATATTTGTATCTTGTATGTGTAATTTTATTCTCTTTAAAAATTTAATTATACATTTAATCTTTCAATTTTTTTTAAATTTAACATTTTTATCTATATTTACTAATAAAAAAATGTTTGATGTCTTTAAATATTATATCTTGTTAATAATATTTTGCCTTGTATTAAAAAAACGTCAGCATTTATTTTCTACTAGCAAATTGATGATATGTTAATTTTGAAAAATTATTTCATTTTAAAAGAGTTAATACGTAGAGTTAAAATAACTTCCAAGTATTCGTTCATTCAATAACTATTTATCATGTTAAATAAATATTTATTTTATGATTAAAACTTATAATAAATAAATTAATTAAAATTTATAATAAGTAATTTTTTTACTATATTAAGTAATTTATATTCATGATTAATAATTTTTATTTTACCCAATATCAGTTTTGGTATTAATAATTTTTTTTAAATAATAAGCAGAATAAATAGTTATAACGATTTCCTTAATAAAGTTGTTATAATTTAAAGGATAAATATTTTTTTCAATTTGATCCTATTATTATTTTTTATATCAATTTTATTTTTTAAATAAATTAATTTAATCTTTTTTATCAACTTCATTAAATTATTTAATAATTGTATCACGTGATGTTGATTTGGTATTACATATTTATGTGAAATGTTAAATATATATATATATATATATATATATATATATATATATATATATATATATATTACATAAAATATGATTATATTAACAATACGTGTGATAGGTTATTTTTTGTTAGACAATTTAATATAATAGAAAGGATCAAATTAATTTATTTTTAAAAAATAAGATCAATTTGACAATTAAAAATTGTGAAACAAAATAAAAAAATAGTGATAATTTTTTTTTATTTAACATAATTTATAAACGGCAATAACTCTTACAACTTGTTCTCAATCAATTAAAACTAATTTAGATTTATAACATGAAAATACATTGAGTTAGTTTTTATGTTTAAAAATATGTTTTAATTTTTATTCAATTTAATATATTATCAACGATTTTTTTTTTTTTTATAGTATGATTGTTTTTCATTCAATAATTTATTTTTTACATCATAGTTTAAAAAAAATATTTTACTTAAATGCTTATATCATGTTTTAATATATAATATTTATATGTGTTATAATTATAATTTAATATTATTATACTTATTTTGTAATAAAATACAAACAATATTTTATCTTAAAAAAACAAAAATAATAAGATTATTAATTTTTTATATTTTTAAAAATTATTTTTGTAATATGTTACAAATTATATGTAATATAACATATTAATTATTTTTTTTGTTATTCTATTCTTAGGTTATTCAAAATCAATAATAATTTTTTGTTTTAAAATATATTAAATATATATTGTTATATTAATTTTTTAACACATAAAATGATATTTTGTTATATTAATTTTTTCAAAATATATTAAATATATTTTGTTACATATATACGACGTAGAAACCATGTTTATTATTTTTTTAAATAATATTTTGAGATTAAAAATTATTTATTATTTAAATAATTTTGAATAATATTTATTGTTCATTAAATAATACAATTAAATAATACAAATAAAAAAATTGTATGTTTGAATATAAAAATATATTTAAAATATTTAAAAAACTTTATAAATAAAATATTAAAGTGAATAATTTTTATAAACATTCATCAATCCAATAGAATTATATAGGTTAACTTTAAATTTAGTATATTACAACTCCAGTAAAACTTTAGATCAAAATATATAAAAGAAAGTTGAAGTCATGAAAAAATTATGTGAAAACAAAATTTCGAATGGGTATTTAGTAGATTTGGTTATCTTTAAGTTTAAGGAGAGAAATCTAGATAGTAAGATATGTCTTTTTTATGTTTTAGAACCAAAGTATTGATTATGGAGTACACATATACTTGGAGAAATTAGGATTCAAGAATATTTAGGTAAAGGAAGGTTAGTTATTTAAATAATAGTTTACCTGAAAATGAAGTATATATGTTATGGTGTATTGTAATGAAAGTATAAATATATGTTTATATTATTTTGGTGTTGTATGATGTTCATATTCCATGATTGTTGTATTGTTTGATATTGAGATGAGAAAATGTTAAACATTGGACAAACATTGTTTCTCGACTTCATTTCTTCTCAAGCCAGATCCGTGTTAATTGAGCAACGATGAAGTGGTAGAAAAGGTGGTCTAAAGTAGTGATGACTCGCTCAAGTAAGAGTTACGTTGACTTAATTTTTGCTTAAGTGAAAAATTTAACAAAAAGAGAGAAAATTGATGAAGCTAAATTTTCGCTCAAGTGAAATATTTTCGCCAAGTGAACGGTCCTAGAAGTTTTAGGTGTTTTTTGTTTGAACTTCTAAAAAATTATAAAAAATAGTTTGGAATTCCAAAATTCACATTCCATGTACTTAGACTGAAATCCTGAAAATAAGAAATATGATAAGACAAGAAATAGTAAAAAATGATATTTATACACTACAAGAAATACTGGAATTACCGATGAACAAAATTCGTCGATAACAACAAAAATTCGTCGGTAAATAAATATTACCGACAGATTATCGACGAGCAAAAATCTGTCAAAAATTATGTTGTCGGTAAATATTACCGATAGATTTAAATAGTTCGTCGGTAATTACTGACGGATATATCCATCAGACACTATTGTAGGTAATTACGTACGGATATATCCGTCGCAAGCTGCTACTGACGGATATATTCGTTGGAAAATATTGTAGGTCATTACCGACATATATATGTCGGAAAGTGTAATAGGTAATTATCAACGGACATATCCGTCGGTAATATCCTAATTTCTTTCCGATTCAATTTATTTTTTCAATAAACCATTTTCCTTGCATAATATGACACATTTTATATCAGAGGCAACACCAAATCCAGTTCTACTATTTCAGATCAAATTCAACTTAAATATAAGACAAGTAACCTCAATTGAAATCAAACATAGTTAAAATAACCTCAATTCAAACAAATGACATATAGTTCAAACTATCTATAATGAAACTTAATGTGTAAGAGTAACTATGGTTAGAAAGTAGAATAATATCAAATACAATATTATTTGACAAAATATCTAATAATGGGAATAATCAGGAGACTATTGTCCTTGTTGTTCTAGGTTGTTTTCTTCTTGTTGAGGTTGTTGTTGCTGACTATCTTGTTGACTGTGTTGGCGCTGTTGAATGAGGGATTGTGCACCAGGAGGTAGGAATTGAGCGACTGCACCCACAAGTGATTGAAACTCCCGAAATTGGTGCTCTAGTCGCTCATTATGCTCCCTTGTTCGATGAATCTCTTCCCTCAGTTGATTCATCTTTTCAACATCAACAGAGGAGTTGGCTGCTTGAGTCTGATGCTTGAGAGTATCAGAACCACCCTGGTAACAATGACCAAGTTGTCCAGCTCCATATAATCTTACCTTATTTTTCCGTCCAACAATGTCTACCTATCAGCGAGACCTAATAAGATCATCCTCTGCAGAGTTTGTAGGAGTAGACTCTGCTTCGCCAACACAGGAACCAGCAAATGACCTAGCTTGTGAAAGTCTAGTATGAAATTCCTCCTATTAGTACAAATAAAGAAATTTTGTGATATGATCAACTTTACATATCATAAAATAAATCAAAAGTGAAGAAAGTTACATGTGTCTTCCTAGAACTTTCATTAACAAAATGACCTGTATTTTTTTTATATAGGTCTGTTGGAAGATCTCATCAACAAACACTGATCTCCCAAGCTCTTTTGCCTGCATTACATTGGCAAAATAAGAATTATATACAACTTAGTTAGTCTTATATAATCCTAAATATATGTTTAAAAGACTTACCATTCACATGACATGTTCATGTGTGGTGATGGAGCCACCTATGTGTAGACTTCCCCCCTTTCCAGATGTTATGTTCTTTTGGGCTTGCACACATTTGGAGCGATACATGGGTGAGCTCTAATGTTCTAGTAACCTGCTCCAAACATGTTCTCCAATCCAATCTGGCCTTTGCCCAACAACTCTTGCATCCCGAAACATCTCACTAAGTCTGTGAGATGCTTTGGAATGAAAATTCTTCTTTATTTAATTTTCATGTTCCGGTCTCCATTGAACCTTCATCTGTAAGTAGACATTATTGTACAAATTATATACATATAAGTACATAAATAAAAAGAATAAACATGGTGTTACTTATATTAAATATATGAATAAAAAACTTAAGTGTGAAAGAAACATGGTAGTTGGTATAACTAAATCTGAATAACTAAGTTATCCAATGTACCCTGCTAAAAATATACAAATAGAAATTTTAATAATGTTACTCATTTACATAAATTATATAAAAAAATAGAAAGTAAACAAAAAAATAAAGATTAGTATTATGTGAATACTATAAGTCATACTTAAATTACATTTATGATTTATCTTTCAACCTGTCATAAGAAAATTAATTCTCTTTTTTTTTAGCCAAAGTATAATTTTTAAATTCTATTCAACTGTATTTTACTGCTCAAATAAATAGAAATTTGTTTGACATAAAACCAAATAGACACTTAATGAATACATTTTCGATTAAAGGAAAAAATGGAAATCACATTCAATAAATAGTAGATATTAAACATTAATTACGTTTTTTAATTTAACCATTTAAGTAAATGAAGCAAACACACTCACGTTATTTTATGTCAGTTTCCTTAATCGGTAGAAATTATTAAAAATTTATGCAATCAAGGTTTCAACCTAATTATTTAGTGCAAAGGAAAGTAAACCATAAATAAAAGGTTATGAAATAGGGGTTGAAGGAGCAAATACATTTCATTTGGGCTAATAACCTATTTCAAGAAAGCTTCCCACATCTCACATGCCAAAGATTCCTCCATACATTCTCAGTAAAATCTTAATCACTTTTGTTTTGAATTTTTTTGTTAAAACACACTCTTTATTTCTAGAAAAGTAGTTACCTTAAAGCGTTGCCAGAAAGACTCCTTATCACTATTAGGAATCACTCGCCATGTCGCCCAAGGCTGAAGGAATTACTGCTTAATACTCTTTGTAACAGCTTGTGATGCAACCTTAGATGGAAGAAACCTAATTTCAAAGAAAAAGTTATACAATGTATATTTATATAGTCAAAAGAACTAAAAATTAGTTATAATATATATTGAGAATTGAATATAAATATTACCCTTGACCATAACATTCAATCATGGGTCGATCATGGAGAGCAGGATCATCTTCTGCAATCTCTGAATTGACATCCCCATTAGACTGTGATGTTCTAACTACAATCTATGGGGATGGAATCTGTGTAGGTGGATGTTGTTGCGAGGTGGAAGGACCTGACACCGTAGCAGGGGATGGTGATAGAGATGAGATGGGTCCCACAACTAGGGCTGGGAATAAGGTGAGTGTCACAATTGGGGCTGAGGATGGTATAGGTTGTACTACAGAAGTGGATGGTGTTGTTAGTGGTGTGAGTATAGTAGGCACAACAGAAGGGGATGGTGCTGTCAGTGGTGTGAGTATAGTAGACACATTAGAAGGGGATGGTATAGATCCAACCGTAGAGGATGGTGATGGATGAGGTGCAACAAGTGGAGACAGTATGTCTGTGGGAAGTACCTTCAATACATAACAAGACCTCTCTTTTTTCGCTATCCCTTTCCCTTTATTCCCACCATTGGGTGGGGCTTTAGGTGAGTTAGAACCTCCTGTAGTCATATCTATAAGAAAATAAAATTAGACATAAATAATGATGTAAAACATATATCAAATTAAGTAAAAAGACTTAATAACATTACATATAACAAATATGGATACAATATGTCTTAGTTATAAAATAAACATTATAAGACATAATTATCCTAATTATGTTGAAAACTAAAGTCTTCTTCTTATTCTTCATCTTCATCATCCTTATCCTCATCCTCATCTTCATCTTCATCCTCAATTTCATCCTCTTGATCCTCTTCATCTTGCTTTTCTTCCTCCCCTTCCTCTTTCAATTCTTCAGGATTAATATCAAAGTCTTGTAAACCAAATATACCTTCAACTTCAATGACTTCATTACCATGTAACATTTCATCTAGTTGGTACGGGACATCCTCTTCCACACCATCACATTCAATGCGACCTCTTGGTTTTGTTTTGATTGCAACATACCAACCACGTTTATCTATTCAAAATGATGGATATGGGACATAATACACTTGTCTTACATTAGGTGCAAGGATAAATGGATCAAATGGTTGATATCTTAAACTCATTCGAATATCTACAATATTATATTTAGGATCTACTTTTGTACCTCTTCTAGATGGATCAAACCATTTATAGTAAAAAACCACAAATTTTTTGGGATAACTTGAAGAATTGTATTCCAACTCATATATTTTAATAATTATCCCAAAAAAAATCATTTTCACCACTTTCTGTCAAACCCTTAACATAAAATCCACTATTTATTGTCTTTTTCCCCTTGCTCCATGCATCTGTATGAAATTTGTATCCATTTACAAAGTATGTCTGCCATTCTTTAACACATCTCATGGGATGATTGGACAAATATCTTAGGTCTTGATTTGTCACCGTACATGACTCACTATGGATCTACAAATTGAAGAGACATCCAATATTACATTACTATATCTAAAATATATTTAAAATAGAATTATAAGATTCATACTTGCTCCTTGAACCATATAAGTAAATTTGCATGTATCTGAGCAGAAGCCTGTGATTTAGTTATTTGTTCTGATTGCAAGAATAAACTAGCCAATAGTAGACCATTTCAACGGTCAATTTGAATGTCGTAGAAAATTTGACAAAGAAATTGAAAAATAATGTTATTTGAACCTACTCAAGATATGGTATAACTTCAACACAATTGATTAATATATGAACATGAGCAAATTTAAATTCAGCATTAGTCC
Organism: Sphenostylis stenocarpa; assembly: GCA_963425845.1. Taxonomy (NCBI): domain Eukaryota; kingdom Viridiplantae; phylum Streptophyta; class Magnoliopsida; order Fabales; family Fabaceae; genus Sphenostylis; species Sphenostylis stenocarpa. The sequence continues at coordinate 5,321,474 of OY731401.1, read as the reverse complement.
ACCAGTGACTTAACTCCCGTCCTAAAGGATGACCAACTTGTCAGAAGATTGATAACATTGAAACTTATGTTTGACTTTGAAATTCCTTTTCATTTCTACGTTGTCATGGTAATAACATGAAGTTGTTGAAATAATGAGAACAAAAGTAAGTTGTCTCACGATGCAAGTAAGCTGCACAAATTGATTCTTCAACTTTGGCCTTGTTTTTCACTTATTGTTTGGAATCGCCCATGAATCTAATGAATTAAACAACAATATTCTGATTGATAAGTGTAATAAGAATGACATTTAAAAGGAATGGGACAATCATTTTAGTACCTTTCAAATGGATACATCCACCTATATTGCACGGGTCCACCAAGCCAAGCTTCATATGCCAGATGAATAAGGAGATGTTCCATTGAATCAAAGAATCCGGGAGGAAATATTCTTTCCAACTTATAAAGAATAATTGGAATATTTTCTTCCATTCTAGTTATCACTTCTCTCTTCAATGTTGCAGAACACAAATCTTTAAAAAAATGACTAATTTCAATAAAAGGATTTAAAACATTTACTGGTAATGCACTGAATGCAATAGGAAGTAAACACTCCATGAATACATGACAATCATGACTTTTCATGCCATGAATCCTCCCTTTTTGAACATCAACACATCTTGTTAAGTTGGAAAAATAACCATCGGGCATCTTAAGTTCTTTTATCCAATGACAAACTACTTTTGCCTGCTCAATACTATATGTGTAGTTTTTTTTAGGCTTTAACATTTTCCCATTAGCTTGTGCCTTCAACTCCAAGTCTCTACGCCTACAATATAAAGCCATATCTTTTCTTGCTTTCTCATTGTCTTTTGTCTTGCCACTTACATTCATCACAGTGTTGGAAATATTATCAAAGAAATTTTTCTCTATGTGCATAACATCAAGATTGTGTCTCAAAAAATTATTTTTCCAATATGAGAGATCCAAAAATATGCTTCTTTTTGTCCAATTATGTCACTCTCCATATCCTTCTATCATTGTCACACCATATTCAGTTACTTTTGGCAAATCTTTTACTCTTGACCATACTTTTGTAGGTGTTAGCCTAGGAGACGGCCCTTCTACTTCAACTTCCCCCTTCCAAAAAGCTTTAATGTTTCTTCTAAAAGGATGATCATTACGTAAGAACCTTCAATGCGAGTCAAATCAACAACTTTTACGACCATAATTTAATGTAGATGATTTTCTATGCTCCATACAATGTGGACAAGTCAATCTACCATGAGTCCCCCAACCAGATAACATCCCATATGCTGGAAAGTCATTAATAGTCCACATCAAAGTTGCCCTCATCATAAAGTGTTGTTTCCTTGAAATATCATATGTGAGAATACCACTCCATAATTTTTTCAAATCATCGATTAAGGGATCCAAGTAAATGTCAATAGAAGCTTTCAGATTAGATGGACCTGGAATTAGGCAAGTTAAAAACATATATGCCTTTGACATGCACATATCAGGAGGAAGATTATATGGGGTAACAATCACAGGCCAACAAGAATAAGGTGAAGATGAAGCTTGGATATTTGGGTTAAATCCATCAGAACATAATCCAAGTCTGACATTGTGTGGATCAACAGTGAAAGAAGGATGTTTCCTATCAAAGTACTTTCATGCTTCACCGTCTGATGGATGGTGTAACACACCAAAACTTCTATTGTCATGGTGCCAAGTCATTTGCCCAACAGTTTGCATTGATGCAAATATTCTTTGTAATCTTGGATTTATAGGCAAGTAAAACATGACTTTTATTAGGACTGGCTTTTTGTGACTTGTTCCAGTGCTATTGTTGTGATATCTTGGTGTTTGAAAAAATTTACATTCAACCAATGTCGCATCCTTTTTTCCATAATCATTGTCATAGAAAAGCATACACCCATTGACACAAAAGTCAATCTAATCCCAATTTTGATACTAATCTCTTAGCATCATAATAAGTTGTGGGCAAACCATCTTTTATAGGTGTGACATCCAACAACATTCGTGTCATAAAATCTAAGCACTGGTCAGGAATGTTCCAATTTGACTTGCAAGCTAAAAGTTTAACACATATAGACAATTTTGAGTCTTCTGCCCCTTCAAATAAGGGTTTATTTGTTTCAGCCAACAAATTATAGAACCTTTGAGTTGCTTCATTTGATGGCTCTTCTATATTAACCAACTCGGGTCCTTCAAATGAATGAAGTTGCAAGAGAGAATTGTACATCATCTCTTGCATTGACATAAAATGGTCTTGCTGAGGCATGTGTGCACCACTACTTGAACCGTGTACACAATTGTGATCAAAATTCTCTTCAACATGAGGTATTTGTTCACCATGATTGACCCAAATCCAGTAGTTTGTTTTGAACCCTTGCTTGTAAAGGTGAACTTAGACGATTTCATCCTTCAAAATCTTTGTACAGTCGCATTTAATGCATGAACATCTAATCCCTCCATCACGTTCATAATGCTCATATTGTCGTGTTGTTCTGATAAACTCTTCAACCCTATAACAAAATACTCTTTCCAATTCTTCTACCACTATAACATCTATCATACATCCAACCACGATTGAAAGAAATATCATCCATGTTCTGTAATATTGAAGAGAATAAGATCAATTGAAGGAATTGTTTGAAAGAAATCGATCATTAGATTTTGATTCAACTATGCTTCAAATAGAGTGAAAAGACTCAGCTAAAACTTTTATGTTTTCCAAAAGTTGTTACAAACGAAATCTCCTATAGACTTTAGACAAATACTGAAATTTCACTTCACATCAATTGAAACAAAATCCAATCTAAACATTGGATTCAACATAATAATACTAAGCTACTTTTATGTTGTCAAATCCAATTTAACATTGGACTTTCAAGCAATTAGGCTTCAATAAAAAAGGAATCAGTGTACTAAAACATATTTATATATAAAGATGAATTGAAATTATAGTTACAATTAGTAAGCTTGTAATGTGCATATATTGACACAATAAAACTACTAAGCTAAAAGAATATAAAAACAATTTATTAAAACCTACATGGTTGTAGGTACATCATTTTTCCAAGTAGCTTAGTTCTTGTGTTTAGCTATGGTGGATGTATAATGTTTAGCTATAGAAGTATAATGCGAATTGAATAACTACAATTATATAAAAGGAAGAACGAACAAGGTTAAATAAAGAAATGTCAATATTCATGAACTGAACTCACCTTAACACAAATGAATCTCCTTTCAAAATCAGTATGGATAGTCCTTACAACTTGAGGAGCCTTTGTTTGGCATATGATTTGCCAACACTTAACCTGCAACAAGTATCATGTACCGAAAATAATTATTAACATTGAAAGACAACACATGCTGTGATAATAGACATGAAAAAACTATTGGTATAATTGTTCAAGAGAATTGTTGTAGACATGATTTATTTTTAAGTGATTGCTATCTATAAGTTGAAATGATTATGTGTAAATTTGTTTATATCTAAAAGAGTATTTTATTTTTAATTAGAAGTTAGAGAAAGCTACTTGTATTAATGGAAAATGAGAACATAGAATAATATTGTTACTTTTATCCAACAAAAAACATAAAGACACTTATTTTATTTTAAATTTCTATCCACCAGCGCATTTGTTTTTCTAATAAGAAACAACTGCACATTTCTTCTAATATAAAAGAAGCAGCAGAAAATTACTTTTTTATATACTTGTATTTATTTAAATCAGTTTACCTAAACATGATATAATTCATGGATTATTTTACTAAAAATATATTTTTAAAAAAATAAATTTAAAGAAATACACCCAATAATTGAGCATGATAATAATTGACTTTTGAAAATATCAAACCAACCATTGCACTCTCATTATGCTATCTACCAACATTAAAATCCTGTGGGTTGAATTTTATGACTTGAATTTTAATCAACTCCCCCCATCAAAGTGTTACAAAATTATTTTCCAGATGCTAAGCTGGGTCTTCATGACAAAATCAAACATATTTAATTCTCACATTCTTAACCGACGATAATTGATAAGATAGTGGAGTAAAACTCTGCCTAATTTTTTAATTTGTTACAACGCATTTTCTGATCCAATATTCTGCATTTATGCATTTCATATTCCTTCTAATGAGGCCAAATATGTCTTTTCCCTTACCGTTATTTCTAGAATCCCTCATAGTCACTTCTCCTGAATCATCATCTCCATTTTTTAATCAATAACTCAAATTACATCTAATCTTCTTTGCTTTCAATTTAACAAAGTCCCTATTTAGTCAACAGTCAAGCTATGCAAATACTAGAAACACGTCCAGGAAAACATCAACCATGATAATTACTTAATGTTCAATACCTTAAGGTCAACACAAATACCCTCCCCCCCTTTTTTCAACCAAAAATTTAACACTGATTGCACAAAATATTAAAATTTATTTATGGGGTTCACTTTCTCTTATCAGACGTGGAAATTGAACACCAAAATCTAATCATATACTTAAAAAATAAGATTGTGTTAGTATTCAAAAGAACAAAAGTAAAACTTATATTTAATAATTAAATTTATCTTGTTATTTATTTTGCAGGTGCACGAGATAGAGTAATCGCTATTAACGTAGAATCAACCATTTGAAGACATTTCATGATGGAAATTGATCCACAAGTACCCACCACCTATAATGTATAGTAGTAACAAGACCATCCCATACTAAGTCACATTCATAAATAACAGGTGATCCAATGAATCCAACAAAAGCCTCCATCACATGAAGCTAAAATCACAAGTAGCAATCGAAGCACATCATGTTCAACCAACACTCTGTCACTGAAATTCAAACATGACTGAATCTAAAACTAAATAAACATCATCAACAAGTACATTTCAATTATGACTTGATACTGAATGTTATCAAACAAGAACAACAATAAATTCCCCCCCGCAACCCTCAATCAATTCCACACATACAAAAACCTGATCACACTCTTATTCCATTCATTGACTAAGCTACTTGATCTACCGTTTCACTAAGCTACTTGATCTACCATTTCAGTATTGACATCAAACACCAAGCATCTCAGATCACAAAAAATACACAAACTACAGAGTCATTCCAATTCATTTATCTAAGCGCATTCCTCAAATTTTCAGCATAAATAAAGAAATTCGCGAGTTGGAGAAAATCAAAACAATAAAAAATTAAAAACCATAACCAAGCAAAGGAAGGTACAAAACCTGCAACTAAAACCATGCAAACAAAGGAAGAACCATACGCCAAATAAAAGCAAGTGTTCCCACTCAGTGATTCTACAAACACCGAATAGAATGACAAAAATCACGACAACCCACACTTGAAAACAACTATTCAAACCAGACAGAGGAACATATCTTCAAAATTAATACAAACAAGTTCGGGCCAAGATAAAATTGAGAAAACATCACCTAGATGACTCACAGATGGTGGTTCAAAGGTGCGCGGTGGTTGGCATGGTGGCGTAGGACTGGTGAGGTAATGACTGGTTCCAATGAGGGGGTCGCAAATCAAATTGGGGCACAACTGGGCAGTGGTGGTTTGCGATGGTTGGTTGGGGCTCACAATAGCCACTACTGGGGACGTGTTGGTTGTCGGTGATGGCTGGAGGTGGCTGTGGTGCACGGATCTAGGGTTGAGGATGAGTGGGAGAGGAGAAGTGAATGGGATCGAGAAAGGAATGAGAGTGGTGTTGGATGGTGGTTCGAAGGTGCGCGGTGGTTGGCGTGGCGGCGGAGGACCGGTGAGGTAATGACCGGTTCCAATGAGAGGGTCGCAAATCAAATTGGGGCGCAACTGGCAGTGATGGTTCGCGATGGTTGGTTAGGGCTCACAATAGGCACTAATGGGGACGTGTTGGCTGTGGCGCGTGGATCTACGGCTGAGGATGAGTGGGAGAGGAGAAGCGAATGGGATGTAGAAAGGAATGGGAGTGGTGTTGGTCGTGTGGGTTTCGGTGCACTAATTAATTGTTAATTTATGGACTGATATATTTATCTTTAATTAATTGTTTATTTATTGATGAATATATTCGTTGGTAAGACTAAATTCTAAAAATATTTTAAATTTGTCGGTAGTGTCCCTCAGTTATCTGTAATTAATTGTTTATTTATCGATGAATATATTTGTTGGTAAGACCAAATTCTAAAAATATTTTAAATTCGTCGGTAGTGTCCCTCGGTAATCACTTATTTTCTGACGGCTATATATTCGTCGATAACTAATTGTTAATTTATCGACAGATATATCCATCAGTAATTAATTATTCATTTATCGACGAATATATTTGTCGGTAAGACCAAATTCTACAAATTTTTTACATCCGTCGGTAGGCATGACAACGGCACGGGGCGGGGGCGGGTTTTGCCTCCCGATCCCTGCCGGGATTAGAAATTAAGTCCTCATTCCCGTCCCCGCTGGGTTCGAGTTCCCCGTCCCCGCTGGGTTTCGAGTTCCCGTCCCCGCCCCGTCCCCGATCTATATTATTTTTAAAAAGATAATTATATTTATAATAAATTAATTTTACTATCTATTTTTTATATATAAATAAATATTTATAATTTTATAATTTATAATAATTATTAATTAAATATACATTTTAATTTATTATATTTATATTAAAATATGTATGTAAAAGAAATATTTAATCATTTTTTATTTATAACATTATTATTATTATTATAATACTATATTCAAATATTTGAATAATTATAACATTATCATTATTATTATAATACTGTATTCAAACATTTGATTATATATATATATATATATATATATATATATATAAAAGTTAATTCATTTTTAAGTTGTCATTTAAAAATATGAAATATATAGTTTATAATGAAATATTTAATAAGTTAATTATTATTCAATTAGTTCAAAGTAATAAAAGTTTAAATTATCAATTCCTTTAATCCTTTAAAATACAATTATTTTATTAAGATAAATTTGATATATGATAAATAAAAATAATAAGATAAACAAATGACATAATAAAACCTAATAAATATAAATTATAAATAAAATAATATTAGTTACTATTAAGATTTATGTAAAATATTTAGAAAAAGATAAAGAATAAAAAAAATTAACTGTGTTCATCAAATTGATTGAAAAAATTGAAAAAAAAACAAATTGATGAGATATATTAAGGAAATATGAAAAACTACAAGGTATAAGAGAAAATAATGTAATAAATTAATTGATATAAAAGATTAAAAAAGGAAAAAAAAGTTAAAAAATAGGTAGAAGAAAAATAAAAATTGGTAAAATATAAAAAAAATGACCTTATATGTAATAGAAAAAGAAAAGAAAATACTTTGAAAATATTAATATTTTAAAATTTAAATTTAAATATAAAGTCGGGCGGGGACGGGACGGGGTCGGGATGGGGATTGCATTACCCATCCCCGCCCCGCCCCGACTTTTTAAAGCGGGGAAAACCTGAGCCCGCCCCCCGCCCCCGGTCAACTCGGATTTTCCCCGTCAAACTCGAGGCCGGGGCGGGTCAGTCCTCACGGGGACGAGTTTAATTGTCATCCCTATCTGTCGGTAATATCCGTCGGTAATCACTCATTTTCTGACAATTACATATCTGTCGGTAATATCCATCAGTAATTAATGATTTTTTTGTAGTGGTAGAGAAATATGAAATACAAAATACAAAATTAAAACATATAGTAAAAAAAAATTCAATTTATTACAAATACTAAAAATGTAAGAAAATACAATGTATGATGAATTACAAGATTATTACGTGTTCTCGAGACTAAAAGATATATGTTGATGCTAAGTCGAGTCATGAATATATAATTCATAATGGACTGAAATGTGTGTGGTTGTGAGTATCCAATGAGGTATTGTATTTATTAGTGTGACTACTATGTGTGTCTGAATTCAATGAAATTTTAGGTTCTATTGATAACCCCAATCAAGTAGTAAGATATAAGGAGCCAATAAAGAGATTATTAATGACTTGCCTTGAGATAGAAGAGAAATACATAAGAATGGGTAATGTTGTTAATAGTTTTACTTTCTAGGTAAGGAAGTTAGAATGATGTTAATAGTCAAAAAGCACCTAATGTAATATTTTTGTGGTGACCTGGAGATGTTACTCTTTAAATTTGAAGTATAATATCAATATTCTGAAAGATGTCTATGAGTCACATATTGAGATAAGATATATATAATATGATATATGTGATATTTAATAATTAATTATTATATGAATAATTAATGACTTATTTTCTTATTTTTATGATTTAATTGTTATGATCATATTGATTATATTGGAACAAAATACATTATAAATATGAACATTATATCCAAATTATAAAACTATATAATTAAAATAGAAATAAAATTATTTTACATATATTTATTATCTCGAACAAGTAAATATTATTTTTTATTAAATATTTATTGTAAATTATATTATAATAATAATGATTTCTAGGATAATTAAAAAATATATTAAAAAATAAATTTTAAATAAAAAAATTCTCATTTATTAAGATTTATTGAAAAAAAATATAATTAAAGATGGTTCACCTTCTGTAACAACGTTTATATTTGCTTTTAAAGAAATTACCACCGATAACATTGATTGAAAAAAAATATATAAACATAAAAAAACTAACATAAAAAAAAGCTTGGTTGATATGAGCTGAAAACACAATTTTGCTCTTACGTCAATGGAAGAAAAGTTCCAATGATTTAACCTAGTAAATAGTCTTATTAATATAAACTAAAAATTTTAAATTACATTAATATAAAATAGACTGACTAATATCGAAAAATAAAAATCCAAATTTAGTTTGAATGAAAAAAAAAATAGTTATATTAATGTCAATTAAGTCTAAGATGATAAAATATAAAAAATGAGAACATTTGACTCTATGGACATTCCTCCAGTTTATAAACAACATCGATTCCAAAATTAAGGAATGTGACTTAATCTTACATGAACAAAATCATCAACATTAAATTAAATTTTAGTACATTTTTTTATATATGATAGCATTTAACTTCGTGTGAGCCATAACCTCTAAGACAAGTGATACTTACTTGAGCCACAAAACCAATTGGTCATGAATGTTACTAAATAACTATTAATGCAATGACGAGTGAACCTATCAAATAAACTTTAGAGTAGTTTATGATTTTAGGTGTGGTAAGTAACCATTTATGTTCACATGCATGATCATGCAAAATTAATGCTATTTTGTGATCTAAACAATAATAAATATATATAATCATGGTTATCAAAGTCGAATCCGATCACTAAGTTCAATTGATTGGATTAGAAATCAGATTGATAACCGAAATTCCTTAAAAATAGGACGTACAATGAATCCGTCAATAATGGGATAAATTGAATTGATCAAGGATTACTTTTTTTTTTTTTTTAAGGTTAATCAAGGTTGTTTTGTTCTATTTTTTTTTCTTTCATTTAAATTAAGGACATACAAATGTGAAGAGAAAAAGTTCATGTGGAATTTTTGGTTCACTATATTCTTTGTTCTTGTCATTATCACTCACTGACTTTGATTGTCTCATTTCAACATTGTCCTTGTTGTCATTGTGATTTACTATTATCATTATAATCATTCATAGAAACACAATAATATGTAAGAATCACAATTTCTTCATTTCAAAAATTAATTTGATAAAATAATTTTAAAGTTGTCATACTATAATAATATTTTTGGAGGGATTTTTAGTGCATATTTCATAAAACTATACTTGAGATTTTCTAAAATTAGGATATTCTAAAATTGTGATGATTTCTAAAATTGGATATTAGGAGTAAAATTGATATTAATGAGTTGACATTGGATTAAGTAGAGTGAGTTATCCTTGAATTCTATGTCTTAAAATAAAATGTACATAATGTCTTAAAATAAAATGTACATAATTTGAAATTAAGCGTGGAAAATACGGTGTAATTTTTCTCCAATTTTCAAGTTAGGTGTAATTTTTTTTTCCTAATTATTTTCATTTAGGTGTAAGAACAAACTATTAATTGTTATTGTGAGTTTCAAGTGTTTGATGATATGTTTATTTATATTACTTTTGGTTTATAGATTTTACAAATTATTATTATTATTATTATTATTATTATTATATAATACTTTTTTAATTATAAATATAGAAGTTAGCAAATGAATAATATTGTTAAAGTATAATAATTAAAATAATGTTAATATTTTTATTGATAAACTTATGTAAGATAATATATTATGATATTACAAAAGTATATTATTTTATTAAATTTGATTTAATTCCAGATTAATTTTCGGTTATATCTTTGAAAAACGATTTAGTCACCTGTTCAATTTGAAAACATAGTATATAACCTTACAACATATCACTGTAACAATGATTAAGACCTTAAACAGGCTTTGATTTGAGAGACAAAAACATCATTTAACTATTTAGAAGGAGTGGCACGACGATGATGATGTCTAGTCACAAGGCATCACAGAAGTTAAAGAAAATGCAGCAAAGGAACATGAAACAAAGACCAAGACCTGCAATTTTTTACATCAGCAAGCTGGCGTCGACAAACTCATTTCCTCCTTTGACTTTTCTGGCAAAATGAGGAGCCATTTTGGGGAAAAAATAATGGGGATTTGTTGTTCGTATGATTGCGAATCCATCAACACGCATCACAGTCAAAATTTACGAACAGAAAAAAGTGGGTGCGAAATGTTTGAAGAAATGCTCGACCATGCTTTAATCATAATTTACTCACTCTTGGACTTTATTATTATGTGCCGTTGAGTTGTGACACACGTCATGATTTTTATGCTCTGAATCCCACTAACTTGGTGGCATCATGAAAGTGATCCATCACGTGCTTCAATTGCAAAATATTTGTGTCTCCATAATAACTTCTTAAAAATGTTTTAGGTTTAATTATGGTTTTGACCTATAGATTCAGTTTCGTCTCTTAAGTTGAAACAACTTATTTTAGTTCTTAACATACTCAAAATATAACATAGAGAGATGTTGCAGCCGAGGTTAAAACACAAAAATAGACGATTGAATATACTATTAACTCACTTAAGGAAGAACCACAATAGAGACATTGAAACTTCGACTTAAACCCATGAGTCAAATTTGAAGAGTACTGACCATCATTTAATGAAAAATGTTTAAGTTCCAACTTGCACCACAACAAGGATAATGTATGTACATTAATGAGACATCACGAGGAAGCAACTCAAGGATTATTTATTCCTCGAGAATGCATGAATCACGATTGACATATTGGAAATCAACCTCAATTTCAGTTTCCATAAATTGACTATCTTTTTAGAAACTGAACCCATAACTCAGAATAAATGCAAATTTGGAGAAGAAAGATGACAGACTGTCTAACAAGAGGTTAAGAAACTCCTCAACGTTCACTTCATTTGAGAAATCACCTACACCACATTGAGATTTGAGATTCAAGATCTAATGAAATTCTTATTTGATTTCTTCATTGAACTACCCATCTTGAGACTAATCCAAATGATGTACAACTAAGGATCGTTCATAAAAGGATTTTCATTCTGTTTTGGGTAATACAGATCTATAAAAAAAGCATAAGCAAAGGATTCCAATGCATCATCAAAATTGGGATTTTTGCATACCCATCTATCAAAAATTTGATGCTAATAAAGTCATTTTCAACTATTGAAGAGTACAAAATCAATGCCAAATTGATATAATTTAAGTACCTATTAGACTAATCTGCGTGTTACTGTTGAAATGTTAACAAAATTGATTTATGATGGAATCTTAAAAAAAACTAAGAGGACCAAATATATTTAATTACTGAAATCTTCTTCAAGGACCAACATTGCCTAATAACTAAATGCTATAGGAACTTAGCCATCAAATTTTATTCAGGAATTTATCTACCACCTCTTATATCTTAAGGAACGAAAACTACTGTTTTTACTTAGATTCTGAATAAAAATAGATAAATTGTTCAGAGAAACTAAAAATCAAATTTTGATAAGGAAGAAAAACGTTTTTATACCGTACCCTTGGTGCAAGGAATCCATCAAATTTTCATAAAAAAACTTATTTAAGTTTTTATTTTTTATTCTTAAAATTTGTGTACATATATATATATATATATATATATATATATATATATATATATATTTATAGTTAAAATATTTTATTTAATTTTCTTATCTTACAAAATTTTTCATTAAGTTTTTAATCATTTATATTAAAGAAATATAAAATTTTATGACATCTATATTATTAAATAATGCATATATATGATTTAAATTATAAAAAAAAGTTGAATTTTATAAAAGTTCATGAATAATCTTAAATGTGTATTATCAATTTGAAATCTATATATATATATATATATATATATATATATATATATATATATATATATATAATTATTTTGACATGAATCAAACTTAAATTCATTCATATAAATACACACGTCACTTAACTATCTATATAACATAAAACACAATCTATATAACATAAAACACACATCACTTAAGGATTCATTTATCATAAAATTAAATTTTTTTAATAATGATAATTAAAATTTTAATAAAATAATTATTAATATATAAAAAGTAAATAAAATATTTTAATTATACTACACATAGACATTTATTATATTTACCCTCTTAAATTTTTAAATTACATTTCTTCCCTAATTTTTTTTTCTATCTTTTATGACTATAGAAGTTACTATTTAATTTCGTGTAGTGATTATTTTGCAACTTTTTACCAGGAAAGATTCATTTTAAGTTTATTTTTATTTTTCTAAAATAAGTTCGGTGACTTTTAGTTACATGGAGCACATATCATTAAAATAATCTAATTTTTTTCTATCATATTGGTTTTGGTTAATTCGTTTACGTAATAAACAAAAGAAACTAATATCAATTACGAATTTGAGATGCAAAAGAATAATAATATATGTACTATATAAGACTATAAATTATAATTTGACAAATATGGATTTATATATTTAAGTCCTTATCTCAGTAGTAATGGATCCAAGTCAAAATTCACTCTGGTCTCGATATTTTTAACTGTTTTCGTTTTCAATTTTATCTGATTTTTATGGGTTAGAAATTAAATTATCATTCTGTCTTTGTTGAGTTTTGGATTTTCTTGCTTCCTCTTTTTTTCCGATTTATATTATTTTAAAAAAATAATTATATTTATAAGAAATTAATTTTACTATTTTTATGTATCTTTTACCTATAAACAAATATTTATAATTTTACAATTTATAATTATTATTAATTAAATATATATTTTAATTTATTGTATTTATATTAAAAATATATATGTAAAAGAAACCTTTAATCATTTTTCATTATACAAATATAGAATATTTATAACATTATTATTATTATTATTATTATTATTATTATTATTATTATTATTATAATATTATTGTATTTAAAATATTTAAATACTTATAACATTATTATTATAATACTATATTTAAATATTTGATTATATATAAAAGTTAATTCATTTTATTGTCATTTAAGGATATGAAATATATAGTTTATAAGAAAATATTTAATTATAGTTTATAAGAAAATATTTAATAAGTTAATTTTTATTTAGTTAGTTTAAAGAAATAAAAGTTTCAATTATCAATTTTTTCTAATCCTTTAAAATATAATTATTTTATTAAGATCAAATTTGATATATGAAAAATAAGAATAATAAGATAAAAAAAGTATGACATAATAAAATCTAATAAATATAAATTATACAAAAATAATATTATTTACTATTAAAATTTATGTAAAATATTTAAAAAAAGATAAAAAAGAAGAGAAATTAACCTTGTGTTCATTAAATTGGTTGAAAAGATTGAAAAAAAAATAAATTGATTGGAGAAATTAAGAAAATATGATGTAAAAGATTAAAAGAATGATAATAATGTAATGAACTAATTGATATAAAATATTAAAAAGGATAAAAATTAAAAAATAGGTAGAAGAAAAATAAAAATAATGAAATATAATTTTTTTTTTAAATATTAATATTTTATAATTTAAATTTAAATATAAAGTCGGGATGAAGATGATGACGAAGACGAAAACGGGATGAAGATTGTATTACTCATCTCAACCCCGCTCTCATTGCCGACTTTTTAAAGCTGGAAAAATTCGAATTCGCCCTATTCTCGATCAACTCGATTTTTTCTCTTTAAACTCCGGAGAGGAATAAATCAATTCCCACTTGTACCAATTTAATTGCAATCTAGTAGCTCTCAACAATAATGACCCTTTTGTTTTGCTTTGTTTTGGTCCCAGCACAAGCAAGTGGCTACTGTTTTCAAGAACTGTACCTACATTTAAATTACCTTAGAAAAAGGACACCCTTTACTTTTGCTTTAAAAGTAACCATGACTGTTCAAATGGTGATTCAAACATATGTTCGGTAATCTCCATCGAAAACATGTTTAAAAATTTGAAATTAAAAGCCACAATCACTGTTTTTGTAACTCGATAAAAAAGATACAACAAGGATTTACGTTAAGAGATAAAACAATATTTATTATTATTGTTTTAAAAGTTATTTTTGTGGCTTAAACTTGTAAAATCAGCATATATGGATCTGTATCTAGTTGAATAGACCAAAACAAAAATAAAAACAAATTACTAATATGTTGTTATCTGTTTAGAATCTTTTTATAGCTAGCTATTTGATTCTTCATTCGCAAAATGTAACGAAACAACCAAACAAATCATGAATCATATTATTACCTATTTCTAATGTCTACCTCAAACATGCTATATATGACAATCTCTTGTTTTGGTTTTTTCTTTTTGCTATGATAGAATCACAATGCCTTGACTCAAAGTGTACACGGCACAATTGTATAACACTTATCTTGTTAACATAACAATCTTTTACATTTCCTTTCTCTCCAATTTATGGAAATCTTTAAACACTACAAGAAAAAATATTTTAGCGATCGAAAAAATCGATCGATAATGTCAAAAAATCGGTTGCTAATCAGTTAGCGATCGAAATTAGCAACCGAAATGCGTCGTCGCAAAAAGTCAAGTTGCTAATGTGTTAGCGACCGATTTTTATTTCGATCGCAAAAATAGCGACCAATAAGGTGGTTGCTAAATAATTTGGTTGCTTATTCCTTAAATACCTAAATAGCGACCGAAATTAATATTATTAAATCGATCGTTAAATCAAGTGGTAAAGTTAAAGAAAATAGTGACTGATTTATATCATTCGCTAATATATTAATTGAATTATTTAAATAATAATTTAAATCGATCGCAAAAATAACGATCAATAATTTCGGTCAGCTAAATCGGTGACATACAAAAAATAGCGACCAATTTATATCGGTCACTAAATCAATAACAAAATTAAAAAAATAGCGATCAATTTATATCGGTCGTTAAATTAATAACAAAGTTAATTATTTACATTTTTTATTTATTTACCAAAAACCCCTCTATTATCTAGAGGCTCCCCTACCCTTTATATTATATTTTTATTATTCGAACCCAGTACCTTAAAATTGGACACCGATACTTCAACCACTAAACTACATGAATTTTCTCATAATAAGTTACAAATAAATGATATTTATATACAAATAATGTATATTGGTATAAATATATAAATATAAATTCTATAAATACAAATATATTTATATATTTATACATTTATATATTTATATATTTAAAATTTAATTTATAAGATGGAAAAAAAAATTCTTAATAACTTGAAGTAATGATGAAAGAAAAAAGAAGATAAGAACCCTAATATTTTAATAAAGAATTTATAATATAAACATTAAAATATTAAATATAATATTATATTTTTCAAAAGATAATAAATATTTTTAAATTTAATTAATTCAAAAATATTAATATTATTTGTTCATCATTTAAGAAAAAAATTTAAAATATAAATATTAAATATTAAAAATAATATTATATTTTTAAAAGCAAATTAAAAAAAAGGTTTAAAAACATATATAATTTATATTTACATGTACAAAATATTAAAGATATCCACATTTAAAAAAAATACAAAAAAATTATACTTTAAATTGATAAAATATATTTTAAAAAAGTTATATTTATTAAAGTATTAAAAATATTTTGTAATATATAAGTTAAAAAAATTATCATTAAAATTTTTAAAAATTATTAGTTTTGTAATTTATACTCAATGAAAATAAATTAAAAATATTATAATATATTTGTATATTAGTATAGTATAATATATTTGTATTCTAATTTTTAATTAAACTAAAATTACGCTAATGTATAATAATATATGAGGGGATAATAAATTTAATCCAATTACTTATGTATATATCTTTTTTTAACTTTTTTTTCTTTTTAAACTTCTCACATTCTACATTTTTTTAAAACTCTATCATTTCTACTACATTATCATCCTCATCTCCTCTCATATTCTATTTTATCTTTACAATAATTAGTCTTCTTTTATAGGATACATTATTTTCTATTTTTATTATTTATTTTCTTATAATTTAAATAATTGATCTTACTTTAACATTTATTTTTATGATTTTTACTATAATAAATCAAATAAAATGGTTCGATAATATCAATTAATTAAAATCATCACATCAAAAGCTTAAATAACTACATTAAAATTATTAATTTTAAAAATATAAAATATATTTTAAAAAAATACTAAAATTATAGATTGAAAAGAAAATAGAATAAACAAATACTCTTTACTTTATATTATATTTAAGTGTGTGCACAAATGTTGACCTTCTTAACTATAAAGAAACAGTAGAAAAATATAAAGATAGAATTTGAAGAAGTGAATTTTGAAGATAAAGACTATTTTTATATAAACTTATTCTAGTATATCAATTAACAATAATAATACATAAAATTTAAAAACTAAACTAAAAAAAGTAAGTTTAAATTTATAAAAAAATACATTGAAAGCAATGAGGGGGATTGATGGAAATGTCCCTATATTCCCAAGAGATGATTTTGATTATGATTCAAGTCAACTACATTCAAGTCAATATCATTCAAGATAAATTAAAGACAAACTGAATTTAAGACGTTGGTGAAAAAGTGAAACATTTCTCTATATGCCCAAGATATGTTTTTGATAAAGATGATGATTCAAGCAAGCCCAAGATGATTCCTGAAGACTAGATAGAGTCTTAGAATACTAGATATGGAGGTAAAAGTTGATGAAGTAATATTATACATAAGTCTCCAAAGCATAAGTGTGATAAAATTCATAACATGATATTTTTCTCTCGTCATAATCAATTATGATGCATCAGAAATGGAAAAATGATTTTCTCTATCATAATTGATTATATTGGTAATATAATCAATTATGGTAATTCAAATTTGAAAAATATATCCGTTTTAAATAATAAATATTTTTGAATACATCCTGATTTTCTCTATGATATTATTAATGTCCAACAACCATTTTTTGATGCTATTTTTCTATTTAATTAAGTTTTGATAAAAAATAAAAAACACACAATTACAGAATTCGAAAATACAATTTACATTTAATCAGTTTTGAGAAAAGAATTCTAAGCAAGACAATAGAGATATTTTACACCTTCTGAGAAAACCATCTTCTCTACTGTCTTTTGTGCTCTCATTGTTAATCATACTTGTTCTTGGAGATTGACATTCTACAATTTGTTGTCTCCATTACCCAGGTGTGACTGTTCTTATTTTTATTACCTTCATCCTTTGTGTATTGGTGGCAAATGAGGTACTTTTCATCCCTAGTGTGATTCTAGGGAGGTGTTCATCCTTAGTGAGATTCTAAGGAGGTGTTTTCATCCTTTGATTTGTTCAAAGGAGGTTTTCATCCCTAGTGTGATTCTAGGGAGGTGTTCATCCTTAGTGGGATTCTAAGGAAGTGTTTTTTCCATCCTTTGATTTGTTCAGAGGAGGTGTTCATCCCTAGTGGGATTCTAGGGAGGTGTTCATCCTTAGTGGGTTTCTAAGGAGGTGATTCTCTTTTTAATTAGTTTATTTTTTACTGGTTCTTCTGCTGAGTTGATTGTAATTTGTAAACTGAATTTGAAAGATAGTGAATTGGGAGTTACTCTTGTGTTAAGAGTTGACTGAGAACTGGATGTAGGGTTGGTTATACCCGAACTAGTATAAATCTTTGTGTGCTCTTCTCTTTCCCTTATCTCTTTCTCTTTTCCTGATTATATTATCGCTTCCGCTTTATCTATGTTCAAACAAATTATTGACTCACAAATAAATTTTTAATTTGACATCTATTCACCCCCCTCTAGATGCCATTTGTCTAACAAGTGGTATCAGAGCATGATTAGATAAGATATTTCTAAACGATCTGTTAAGATGTCTATGCAGAACCAGGTTTACAGGGAAGAAGTCTCAATAAATAGACCACCATTATTTGAAGGAGAAGACTATCAGTTTTGGAAGGTAAGAATGGAAATATTTTTACAAACACTAGATTACAGTGTTTGGGATGCTGTACTCAACGGTCCCTACATTCCGATGAGAACAATGGAGTCTGGAGCTGTTCCAAAGAATTTTGATCAATGGACGCCGGATGAAAATAAGCGTGCCCATTATGATGTAAGAGCCTGAAATGCTATTGTTTCTGCCTTAACTCGTAATGAATTTTTTAGGGTCTCACAATGCAAGACGGTAAAAGAAATATGGGACACTCTTGAAGTAACACATGAAGGAACAAATGAAGTAAAGCGAGCATGTAAGAACACACTCATGCAGGAGTATGAATTATTTCAAATGCAGCAAAATGAAAGTATCACGGATTTCTAGACACGCTTCACACATATAATAAATCACTTGAAAGCATTAGGAAAAAGTTTTGACAATGAGGAGTTGAGCACAAAGATCTTAAAATCCTTAGACAAGAATTGGCAACCAAAGGTCACTGCTATTACAGAATCAAAGGATCTCACAAAAATGAATATTGGTACTCTATTTGGAAAGCTGCGAGAACATGAGATGGAGCTACAAAGGTTAAAGAACGGTGAACAGAATCAAACCAAGACGATAGCTCTAAAAGCAGAAAAATCTTCACAAGATGAAAGCGAAAATGAAGGTAAATTTCGGACTCCGATATGTCTCTTTTTGTTAAACAATTTTCTCGATTTATGAAGAACATGAAAAAGAGACAACAAAGAAAGGAGAAAACAAATAAATTTCATTGCTATGAATGTGGAAAACCTGACCATATCAAACCAGACTGTCCGGAACTTAAGAAAGATGTGAAGAAAGGGAAGAACGGTATCTATAAGAACAAACACAAAGCTTATATTGCTTGGGAGGATAATGATTCTTCCACAACACAAGAGAGTTCTTCCGAAAGCAGTGATGGAGAAGAATAAGCAAATCTTTGCTTGATGACAAAAAGTGATGATGAAGCCTCATCACAGGTAAGCAGTACAAAATCCTTAAATGGATATGATGAGTTGTTTAAAGAATATCAAGATATGTATGAAGGTTTTACCAAGTTATTTAAGAAATACAATGCACTTAGACAAAAGTTTAATGCATTAGAAAATACTGTTGATATTCTTGAAAAAGAAAATGAGTGCTTAAAGAAAGATGTTGAGAAATTTAAAACTTTGTCTAAAAATAAAGAAGTTGCTAAACCTTGTGAAAATTGTAATCATTTGGAAAATGAGATTTCAAGTTAGAGAAAATAATAAGCAAGTTTTCAAAATCTTCTGAAAATCTTGATTCTATATTAGGTTATCAAAGAGGGAATTCTAGCAAAGTTGGACTCGGTTACAAACCCAAAGAAAGTCTAGAGCTTCATAAAACTATTTTTGTGAAAGAGTCAAGGAAAATAGATGTGAAACCAGTTTAAAAAACTTTAAGAAACTCATTTAGACCTTTTCAAAGAAAACCAACATGTTTTTATTGCATGAAATTAGGTCATAATCAAATAGATGTCACATAAAACATTTTGGCATATCTAATGACAAATATGAATCGGTGCCTAAAGGAACAAAGCATTTATACATGTCTAGATGATAGTTTGAGTATCTAATTGATTATCATAATCGATTTTTTTTTCTTGTTGTCATAATCAATTATGTTGAAAGTTTGAATTTTGAAAGTTTGTGAAAATTTGAAATTATTAAAGTTTGAAATTTTGCAGTTTGAGATTCTTAAAATTAGAAATTTTGCAATTTGAGATTTTTGAAATTTGAAATTTTGCAGTTTGAGATTTTTTTCAAAAATTTGCAGTATGAGATTTTTGAATTTTGAAATTTTGCAATTTGAGATTTTTGAAATTTGAAATTTTGTAGTTTGAGATTTTGAAATTTGAAATTTTTGCAGTTTGAGATTTTTGAAATTGAATTTGAATTGGAATTTGAAATTTGGGATTAGAAATTTGAATTTGAAATTTGGAATTTGTTGGAATTTGAATTTGAAATTTGTTGCAATTTGAATTTGAAATTTGAAATCTGGAATATGAGTGCATTTGAATTTGAAAGTTGCCTAAATAAGAAGACTACAATTGGGGGAAACTACTGCATTTCATTCCATTATCTCTATAATCATTTTATTCTCCTCTCTTTCTCTCTCTTCATTTGTCTTTGGTATCCTAGATATTGCCTCCTTAATATGATGTTCTTCTCTATGACACTTTGTAATGCATTATCTTCTCTACCTTGATTTATGTACTAATATGTGCAAATTTGTTCTCAGTTTCTATTGCAATATTTTTCATAATTATCAATGAAACAGGGAGATATTTTGATGATATTAGTCTGTGTGAAACAGGGGGAGATTTTTTTTCTCTTATAATATTTTTCATAATTATCAATGAAACAGGGAGATATTTTGATGATATTAATCTGTGTGAAACAGGGGGAGATTTTTTTCTCTTATAATATTTTTTATGATTATCAATGAAACAGGGGGAGATTTTTTGATGAATTAAAATTTGTGTGAAATTCTTTCCTATCTCTAAATTAAACAAGGGGAGTTAAGAGAAGTCTTTGCTCATATGAGTTAGGGGGAGTCTTGTTATTAATATATCCAGGGGGAGATTAAGAGACTCTAACACTTGATACAAATTTGTGCTAATCTTGAGCTGGCTATATAGAGTCAAACATTTTAATTCATTTCAGGTGTTTCCTTGATCATCATCAAAAAGGGGGAGATTGAAAGCAATGAGGGGGAGATTGATGGAAATGTCCATACATTCTCAAGAAATGATTTTGATGATGATTCAAGTCAACTACATTCAAGTCAACACCATTCAAGATGAATTAAGGATAAGCTGAATTTAAGACGTTGGTGAAAATGTGAAACATTTCCCTACATGCCCAAGATATATTTTTGATAAAGATGATGATTCAAGCAAGCCCAATATGATTCCTGAAGACTAGATAGAGTCTTAGAATACTAGATATAGAGGTACAAGTTGATGAAGTAATATTATTCATAAGCCTCCAAAGCACAAGTGTGATAAAATTCATAACATGATATTTTTCTTTGTCATAATCAATTATGATGCATCAGAAATGGAAAAAGGATTTTCTCTATCATAATTGATTATACTGGTAATATAATCAATTATGGCAATTCAAATTTGAAAAATATATCCGTTTTAAAGAATAAATGTTTTTGAATACATCCTGATTTTCTCTATGATATTATTAATGTCCAACGACCATTTTCTGATGCTATTTTTCTATTTAATTAAGTTTTGATGAAAAATAAAAAACTCATAATTACAAAATTCGAAAATACAATTTACATTCAATCAGTTTTGAGAAAAGAATTCTGAGCAAGACAACAGAGATATTTTACAATTTCTGAGAAAACCCTCTTCTCTACTGCCTTCTGTGCTCTCATTGCTAATCACACTTATTCTTGGAGATTGGCATTCTACAGGCTTCTACAATTTGTTGTCTCCATTACCCCAGATGTGACTGTTCTTATTTTTATTACCTTCATCCTTTGTGTATTGGTGGCAAAGGAGGTACTTTTCATCCCTAGTGTGATTCTAGGGAGGTGTTCATCCTTAGTGAGATTCTAAGGAGGTGTTTTCATCATCTGATTTGTTCAAAAGAGGTTTTCATCCCTAGTGTGATTCTAGGGAGGTGTTTTTTCCATCCTTTAATTTGTTCAAAGGAGGTGTTCATCCCTAGTGGGATTCTAGGGAGGTGTTTGAAAGTGATGTGGAATATCTTGGCAAAGATCTCATTGATTTGATGAAGTCAAAGATGAAGTCAAAAGGCTACTTTGCAGCAGTCAACAAGTCACTCAGATAAAAGAGTTAGAAGATTAGTGTGTCTAACAGAATGCTTAGGTAAAACCACTTTATCTTTTCTGCTGCATGAAGTTTCTTCTCTTAAATGATTTTGCAAAATGCCTCAAAAATCGTTTTAAACAAATTAAAAACAAAGCATTGTGACAAAAGCTTTTTTAATAATGTTTTTAACTGATATAATTTTGAAAGAACCGATTAAAATCTCTTAGAATGTTCAAAGAAGTAATTTTACAGTATTTTAATCGATACAAATTGCTTTCAATCGATTAAAACCCTTTAGAACTCATTATGACCGATCAGAATACAAATATGACCGGTCAGAATCAAATTTGACTGATCAGATTTGAATTATGAGCGATCAGAACTTTTTCAATCGATTAAAACACGTTTCAATCGATTAAAACACGTTTCAATCGATTAAAATCACTTAAAGGGTCAGAATGATCGATCAGAATGCAGTTATGACCGATCAGAGTTGGTTATGATCGATCAGAATTGAATTATGACCGATCAGATCTGTTTCAATCGATTAAAACGTATTTCAATCGATTAAAACGTATTTCAATCGATTAAAATAACTTGGAAATTTTTTTACAGAGTTTCAATCGATTAAAACGCATTTCAACCGATTAAAACAACTTGGAAAAATTTTGTACAGAGTTTTAATCGATTAAAACTTCTTTTTATCAGTTAAAATAACTTGAAAAGTTTTATAAGAAAGTTTTGCAAGTATATCAATCGATTAAAACACGAAACAATCGATTGAATCAAACTTAGAAAAGTTTTGTAAAGTGTTTTAATTGATATAACCGCTTGAAGTATCAACTAAAACAATTTCGTTAAAGAAACAAGAACGCATTAATGGATTGAAAGGACTTTTAACAGATTGAAACGACTATTTCAACAGATTAATTAATGCAGCAGTTTTTGAAATTACTCTTTAAAAACAGTTTTGCTTGAACTTTTGAAACACACTTTGAATATCAGCTTTTACACATCCTTAAGCAATCATTCAAGCAAACCTTAGAACTTTTTCAAGAAAGATTCGCAACAATTTTTTGAAGTTATTTTGAAAATCTTTCTTGAGGCAACTTGCATTCTTTTGAAGAAGAAACTCTCTGCAGATTTGGATAAACTGGTTTGAGCTTTCTAGTTTCTTCTTTGTAAATTCTTTTTCATTCTTTTGTATTGTGTTGTGCCTGGAATTTGGGCACAAGTTTCTCTCGCAACTGGAAGTTGGTTGTGGAGGTTATCAAGAACTGGAATTTGGTTCTTGGTGAAAGGTTTGGTGCCCGGAATTTGGGCACTCGGTTTCTCTGCAACCGGAATTTGGTTGTAGAGGTTATCAAGAGCTGGAATTTGGTTCTTGGTGGGGAGGTTATCAAGAACTGGAATTTGGTTCTTGGTGGAGAGGTTGAGTACATGAACTGGAATTTGGTTCTTGTACTCGTGTGGTGCCTCGGAATTTGGGTACCTGGTTTCTCTGCAGTCTGGAAGTTGGTTGTGGAGGTTATCAAGAACTGGAATTTGGTTCTTGGTGAAAGGTTTGGTGCCTGGAATTTGGGCACTCGGTTTCTCTGCAATTGGAATTTGGTTGTAGAGGTTATCAAGAGCTGGAATTTGGTTCTTGGTGGAGAGGTTAAGTGCAGGAACTGGAATTTGGTTCTTGTGATAGATTAGGTGTAAGATTGTTGAATTTGTAAAACATTTAATCTAGTGGAACCCAGCTGGAATTTGGTCGAGACTCGGACGTAGCCCTGGTATTGGGTGAACCAAGTATAAAATACCTAGTGAAATCTTTCTTAACATTTCTCTCATTTAAATTCGATTTGCTGCGCTTATTTTAATTGATTGCTTTGAGATTCAAGAATAGATTAGTAAACTTAATTTTCGAATTAGATAATCTGTTATTTGCGAAAAACTTTCAAAGATCAATTCACCCCCCTCTTGATCTAAAACTACTTTTCTAACAATTGGCATCGGAGCAAGGTGCTTGAAAGTTATTCAAGTCTCTTGATCCATGGCTGAAAATAGGTTACCATTTTCTCGAGGGGGCATCTATTAACGTACCTCCACTATTCTGTGGAACATGATTATCCTTTTTGGAAAATTAGGATGAAAATCTTTATTGAATCCATTGATAGAAATGTTTGGGATGTTATTTCTAATGGTCCTCTAATTACGTATAAAGAATGGTCCATCTTGAATGATGAGGAGAAGAAGAAAGTTCAAAGTGATTGCACCGCAAAAAATATAATTACTTCGCACTTAACATGGATGAATTTTTCAGGGTATCTCAAGTGCAAATCTGCCAAGGAGATGTGGGATGTTCTTGAGGTCACCCATGAAGGGACAAGCAGATGTAAAAAGAGCCAGAAAGCATACTCTAATAAGAGAATATGAGTCGTTCAAGATGCAGATCGGTGAAAGCATTGCAAATGTGCGTAAACGATTCACTCACATCATTAACCATCTAATGGGCCTAGGTAAGACATTTGATAAAGAAGAATTGAATATTAAAGTTTTGAAATGTCTTGACAGGTCTTGGCAGCCAAAAGTCACAGCAATATCAGAATCAAAAGATCTGTCCGCTATGACAACAACTTCTCTGTTTGGAAAACTTAGAGAACATGAAATGGAAATCACAAGATTTAATGAACAAGAAGTCTCTGAGAAGAAAAACAGAAGTATAGCACTTAAAGTTGAAGAAAATCAAGAATAAGAGGAAGAGAGTGAGAACCTTGGACTGCTTGTTAGGAAATTCAACAAGTTTCTCAAGAAAAAGATCCAAGACAAGGAAAGACATAAGAGGATGGAATGCCCAGAAAGAAACAAACAAAGTGAGAAGAAAGAAGAAAAAGCAAAAAGAAGAGCCTATATAGCTTGGGATGACAATGACACTTCATCAACAGACAACTCTGATAATGAAGAAGCCAACCTATGTCTAATGGCAAGTCAAAATCCTCAATCTAGCAATGTAAGTTCTAGTTCCTCATCAAATTTAGTGAATTATGATGCATTGCAAGAAGCATTTAATGAAATGCATGAAGAGGCTAAGAAACTACAAAAAGAAAACGATAGGCTAAAAGGGCTAAATAATTGGCTAGTAAATAAAGTTGATTCTCTTGAA
Organism: Sphenostylis stenocarpa; assembly: GCA_963425845.1. Classification (NCBI taxonomy): domain Eukaryota; kingdom Viridiplantae; phylum Streptophyta; class Magnoliopsida; order Fabales; family Fabaceae; genus Sphenostylis; species Sphenostylis stenocarpa. Next base: position 5,295,986 of record OY731401.1, on the reverse strand, counting down.
AAAAGAATTCTTGAAGATGAAACTGATCGTGATTTCTTGAAACTAATTCATGCTAATTCTGATTGTGAATGCAATAAACCCTGCAATAACTGTCCTGAATTACAAAAGAAAATTGATTTCTTATCTCAAACTGTTTCAAGATTCACTCAAGGACAAGCCAATCTTGATGTTTTACTTGGGTCTCAAAAATTGATCTTTGACAAATCTGGAATAGGATTTAAATCTAGATCCAGGAAAACAAACACAAATAGGAATTCATACTCTGTAATCAAATGTTTCTACTGCATGAAGAAAGGTCACTCGGTCAAATATTGTAGAATCAAAAAGTATGCTATTCCTAAAGGAAGAATGAAATGGGTTCCAAAAATTAATTCATTTCAAATAACCTGATCAGGACCCAGTAACTATAAAGGGTACCAGAAAAAAATTCTTAATTTGTTTTGCAGGAACAAGTCTGGGAAACCCTTGAAGTTCAGAGCTGCGAATCAGGTTCTGATTATTTAAACTGATAGTTTTAATTGATATAAACCAGTATGAATCGATTAAAATAACTTACAGAAGATATTAGTAAATCTGTCCGTACAGTTTTAATCGATTTAAATGCGAATCAATCGATTAAAATGTTCTCAGGATTTGAGTTTAACTGTTTTAATCGATTAGAATGAATTTATATCAACTAAAATCACTAAGGTATCAAATTTAATAGATTCATTTTTGTTTTAATCGATTTAAATTTCGGTATCATCTTCTAAATCTCTTCCAGTACAGATACAATCGATTCTTTTAAGAATTAATCGATCATTTTTACTATTACATTTTCAAACCGAATATTAAGGATCAAATTAATAGGATAATTTGTTGTTTAATTAATTTGTTCCTGAAAATCAGTTTCATAACATCAAATTGAAGATTGGTAAATGAATTCAAATCAAAAACCCAGGTCTTTATGATAATCCAGAATCTGCATAATGTGTTTAAAATTTCTTTGACCAAGTCAAACACATTCCCAATAGCTGCAGTACCCACTATCCTGAATCATTAAACCAGGTTCTGAACTTATCATTTCTCAACTTATCATCTTTCTTCTCGTTTTCATATTTTCAAAAACTTCTCTCAATTCTCTCTGCAAACGTGATCGAAGCAACACGTAAATCCATGGTTTCACCGTAATATTCATTAGAGAACTTAGTTTCTTTCAGCCTTAAATAACGGCAAGACAATCATGAATAATACCAAATTTTCTTTCAATGGCACAAATTTTTAATTGGAAAGCTAAGGCTGAACAAATTTTTGAATTGGAAACTCGACTAGGGACATAATGTGGGAAAGTTATTACTGCTATCCATGAATGGAAAAGTCTTTTATTTTGACAACAACATAGACATGATTCAAGCTGTAGATGTCTACATTTCTCTTAAAAACTTTACATGAAATGCTGCGTGGTAATTAATATTTACTTCTGATAATAAGTTGTTGATTACTAAGAAGTATGATCAAATAACTTGGACACACGTTTACATTAGATTTCTGGAGATTACCTAGCAATATATTTGAAATAATTTTGGGCATGCATTAGTTCAAGACTCTTAGTGAAAATCATTGGAATTGTGCAACTTTGATAATTCGTTTTGATCATCAAAATCACGTGGTGTCACTGTAAGGAAACCAATCTGTGTCAGCAATTCAAGAATTGAATGAAAAGCTAAAAGTGCCACAGGGAATGTGTGTTTTATGGTCAATACAGGGATCAATTTTATACTGATGATCTGACATCCTTAACAACAAACCAACAAGAGGATCTTTCAGTGATTCTAAAGGAATTTCAGATGTTTTGATGCCCATGATAATAGTGATGTATGAAATATGTATGGATATGGTCATTGACCAGGGAATCCTGGACTGCTGTCATCACTTGTTCTGTTTCGTATGCTTGTGTTCCAGTATATGATATCACTGGAAACAACAAAAGTTAAAGAAGATTCATTCCTCAGAGATGATGATGACTGATTCATTTAAAGGAAAGAATAACACGCTATCATTTTCCTTCATACTACATTGAGGATGTAGTTATTTGCTTGGATGGTGAAAACTGCAGAGTTCATAATAGGAAAAACAGCTGTTGGTATCTCAATGATTGATAAAGCAAAATTGGTTTCAGCAAAAAGTGAAGTCTATGACCTTTTAAAGATGGTAAGGATAAAATGACTGAATCATGAATTCTGATACCGGACACAAATAATCAGGGAAGTATGGATAAAAAGGGTCCCTTCTTACCTTATCTCTTATATCTTATTGCTTTTTTATGCTTATTTTTCTGGGTCAGTAACATTACTGGTTATATACCAGGCACAGTTGCTTTAACTTTGACTGATATAATATAGATTTTAATTTGGATGAAACTAACATAGATAAAATTAGATCATAGATCAATGAGAATCTTAATTCTAATATTGTTGGATCTATTAGTGAAAAGATAATCAATATAATTGATATCGTTGTTAAACATCTTTCTAGATAATCAGTTCACAACATATCCACTAAATTTAGATATATGAAATTCGCATCAGATATGAGAGAGTTTTCAAATCTGAATGTTTTAATCAATAAAAACATCTTTTAAATTGATTAAATGAACTTATATAACATTTTTCATTAATGTTTTAATCGATTAAAAATCGAAATAATCGATTAATTGCACTAAAGTTTCATGTTTTCAAAATCTTAAATGTTTTAATCGATTAAACCCTTCTTTCAATCGATTAAAATCATTACCAAGAACATTTTAATCGATTCTGTTCTGTTTTTAATCGATTTTTATTCTGAAAAGAAAAATTAAAGGCTTTAGTTAATGGTTGTTCCTGCAACATGCTACTAAAGCGTGATTCCCTTATCTTTACACGTGTTAATTGTATTCATTACAAACGTGTTAATGAAGGTAAGTTTGAATCAACTTTAATTGATCTTTACATGAGTAAAGTATTGATTCCTTTTTATTTTCAAAAACTCAAACTGTTGAAAACCTTTGCATTTCATTATTTCTCCTCTGTTCCCTATTTTTGATGAAGTCAAAAGGGGGAGAAATAGTTGCCTTACTTTAGGATCAATTTAGAGAAATAACTCTTACATTAAGGAAGCATCATTTTAGGGGGAGAAATAAGTTTTAGGGGGAGAAATAGGACATTAATACATTTTTTAATTTCTCACTAATATGTATTATCAAGTGACTTCTCTTGCAGAGTTTGTTTTTCAAAATGGTGTTTGTCTTCATCAAATAGGGGGAGACTGAAAGTGATGCGGAATATCTTGGCAAAGATCTCATTGATTTGATGAAGTCAAAGATGAAGTCAAAAGGCTACTTTGCAGCAATCAACAAGTCACTCAGATAAAAGAGTTAGAAGATTAGTGTGTCTAACAGAATGCTTAGGTAAAACCACTTTATCTTTTCTGCTGCATGAAGTTTCTTCTCTTAAATGATTTTGCAAAATGCCTCAAAAATCGTTTTAAACAAATTAAAAACAAAGCATTGTGACAAAAGCTTTTTTAATAATGTTTTTAACTGATATAGTTTTGAAAGAACCAATTAAAATCTCTTAGAATGTTCAAAGAAGTAATTTTACAGTATTTTAATCGATACAAATTGCTTTCAATCGATTAAAACCCTTTAGAACTCATTATGACCGATCGAATACAAATATGACCTGATCGAATCAAATTTGACTGATCAGATTTGAATTATGAGCGATCAGAACTTTTTCAATCGATTAAAACACGTTTTAATCGATTAAAACACGTTTCAATCGATTAAAATCACTTAAAGGGTCGTAATGATCGATCGAATGCAATTATGACCGATCGAGTTGGTTATGATCGATCGAATTGAATTATGACCGATCAGATCTGTTTCAATCGATTAAAACGTATTTCAATCGATTAAAATAACTTGGAAATTTTTTACAGAGTTTCAATCGATTAAAACGCATTTCAACCGATTAAAACAACTTGGAAAAATTTTGTACAGAAGTTTTAATCGATTAAAACTTCTTTTTATCAGCTTAAAATAACTTGAAAAGTTTTATAAGAAAGTTTTGCAAGTATATCAATCGATTAAAACACTAAACAATCGATTGAATCAAACTTAGAAAAGTTTTGTAAAGTGTTTTAATTGATATAACCGTTGCAAGTATCAACTAAAACAATTTCGTTAAAGAAACAAGAACGCATTAATGGATTGAAAGGACTTTTAACAGATTGAAACGATCTATTTCAACAGATTAATTAATGCAGCAGCTTTTGAAATTACTCTTTAAAAACAGTTTTGCTTGAACTTTTGAAACACACTTTGAATATCAGCTTTTACACATCCTTAAGCAATCATTCAAGCAAACCTTAGAACTTTTTCAAGAAAGATTCGCAACAATTTTTTGAAGTTATTTTGAAAATCTTTCTTGAGGCAACTTGCATTCTTTTGAAGAAGAAACTCTCTGCAGATTTGGATAAACTGGTTTGAGCTTTCTAGTTTCTTCTTTGTAAATTATTTTTCATTCTTTTGTATTGTGTTGTGCCTGGAATTTGGGCACAAGTTCTCTCGTACTGGAAGTTGGTTGTGGAGGTTATCAAGAACTGGAATTTGGTTCTTGGTGAAAGGTTTGGTGCCCGAATTTGGGCATTGGTTTCTCTCGCAATCGGAATTTGGTTGTAGAGGTTATCAAGAGCTGGAATTTGGTTCTTGGTGGGGAGGTTATCAAGAACTGGAATTTGGTTCTTGGTGGAGAGGTTGAGTACACGAACTGGAATTTGGTTCTTGTACTGTGTGGTGCCTGGAATTTGGGTACTGGTTTCTCTGCAGCTGGAAGTTGGTTGTGGAGGTTATCAAGAACTGGAATTTGGTTCTTGGTGAAAGATTTGGTGCCTGGAATTTGGGCACTGGTTTCTCTGCAACTGGAATTTGGTTGTAGAGGTTATCAAGAGCTGGAATTTGGTTCTTGGTGGAGAGGTTAAGTGCAGGAACTGGAATTTGGTTCTTGTGATAGATTAGGTGTAAGATTGTTGAATCTGTAAAACATTTAATCTAGTGGAACCCAGCTGGAATTTGGCTGGAGACTGGACGTAGCCCTGGTATTGGGTGAACCAGTATAAAATACCGGTGAAATCTTTCTTAACCTTTCTCTCATTTAAATTCAGTTGCTGCGCTTATTTTAATTGATTGCTTTGAGATTCAAGAATAGATTAGTAAACTTAATTTTCGAATTAGATAATCTGTTATTTGCAAAAAACTTTCAAAGATCAATTCACCCCCCCTCTTGATCTAAAACTACTTTTCTAACAGTGTTCATCTTTAGTGGGTTTCTAAGGAGGTGATTGTCTTTTTAATTAGTTTACTTTCTACTGGTTCTTCTGGTGAGTTGATTGTAATTTGTAAACTGAATTTGAAAGATAGTGAATTGGGAGTCACTCTTGTGTTAAGAGTTGACTGGGAACTGGATATAGGGTTGGCTATACCCGAACCAGTATAAATCTCTGTGTGCTCTTCTCTTTCCCTTATCTCTTTCTCTTTTCCTGATTATATTATCGCTTCTACTTTATCTGTGTTCAAACAAATTATTGACTCACAAATAACTTTTTAATTTGACATCTATTTTAATTTGTGCATCTATTCACCCCCCTCTAGATGCCATTTGTCTAACAAGTGGTATTAGAGCATGGTTAGATAAGATATTTCTAAACAATCTGTCAAGATGTCTATGCAGAATCAGGTTTACAGGGAAGGAGTCTCAATAAACAGACCACCATTATTTGAAGGAGAAGACTATCAATTTTGGAAGGCAAGAATGGAAATATTTTTACAAACACTAGATTACGGTGTTTGGGATGTTGTACTCAACGGTCCCTACATTCCGATGAGAACAACGGAGTTTGGAGCTGTTACAAAAACTTTTGATCAATGGACGCCAGATGAAAATAAGCGTGCCCATTATGATGTAAGAGCCCGAAATGCTATTGTTTCTGCCTTAACTCGTAATGAATTTTTCAGGCTCTCACAATGCAATATGGTAAAAGAAATATAGGACACTCTTGAAGTAAGACATGAAGGAACAAATGAAGTAAGACATGAAGGAACAAATGGAGTAAAGCGAGCAAGTACGAACACACTCATCCAAGAGTATGAATTATTTCAAATGCAGCAAAATGAAAGCATCACGGATTTCCAGACATGCTTCACACATATAATAAATCACTTGAAAGCATTAGGAAAAAGTTTTGACAATGAGGAGTTGAGCACAAAGATCTTAAAATCCTTAGATAGGAATTGACAACCAAATGTCACTGCTATTACAGAATCAAAGGATCTCACAAAAATGAATATTGCTACTCTATTTGGAAAGTTGCGAGAACATGAGATGGAGCTACAAAGGTTAAAGAATGGTGAACAGAATCAAACCAAGACGATAGCTCTAAAAGCAGAAAAATATTCAAAGACGAAAGTGAAAATGAAGGTAAGTTTTCGGACTCCGATATGTCTCTTTTTGTTAAACAATTTTCTCGCTTTATGAAGAACATGAAAAAAAGACAGCAAAGAAAGGATAAAACAAATAAATTTTATTGCTATGAATGTGGAAAACCTGACCATATCAAACCAGACTGTCCGGAACTTAAGAAATATGTGAAGAAAGGGAAGAACGGTATCTATAAGAACAAACACAAAACTTATATTGCTTGAGAGGATAATGATTCTTCCACAACACAAGAGAGTTATTCCGAAAGTAATGATAGAGAATAAGAAGCAAATTTTTTCTTGATGACAAAAAGTGATAATGAAGCCTCATCACAGGTAAGCAGTACAAAATCCTTAAATGGATATGATGAGTTGTTTAAAGAATATCAAGATATGTATGAAAGTTTTACTAAGTTATCTAATAAAAACTAATATTATCTTTAATTTATTAAAAGTATAATTAAATCTCCATTTTCTTATCTAATTTTAGAATTTTTTTTAATAAAAATCCAATATATAAAAAAGTTGAAATTTTAAAAAGGTACAACGTTAACTTACATTAACTGTTTTTTTTAAATTGACAAGAAAAACTGGACTTTGAAAAAATAAAGTTAATAATTTTGAAGTTATTTCAATGATAAAGTTTCCAAATGTGATCTATACATTTATTGAGCAAAATTGGAGGTGTGTTGAATATATATTTAAATATATTTTTAATTTATTTAAATATAATTTATTTTTAGTATTTATAAAATGAATTAGTTTTAAACTTTTAACTTTTCTAGCAGTCTATTTTTAATCTTTGTTATTATTTTTGTTACAAATGAAAAATATTAATTAGTATATTTAAAGTAAAAAAATATTTCAACTAAAGATAAATATATTTTTATAAATAATTTAATTAAATAATATATTTATTATCTAATGTATATCAGCTTATATTTTGGTATAAGTTTTTTTCTAGTATATCAATTATATGAAAACAACCATGGTTAAGCAATTAATAATAATAATAAAGTAATAAATTTAAAAACTAGATTAAAAATAAAATATTATAAAATAAAATTGTAATAATTTGATTGATATTGTAATTTTTTTTAATTAATTAAGTTAATGAGGAATTAAAATGTGATAATTTGATGTGTTCAATTTTTTTAATATAAATTTTTAAAATATAATTTAATTTCAATTGAAAAATATATTAAAGAATATTTGTTATTAAATTTTTCTTAAACAATGTATTGAATAGTTAATATCACTCCGAGTATTATTTTATTATAATTTAAATTTTAAATAAATTTGATTTATTTTTAATAATATTTTTATTTTAGTAATTTAAAATTAAAGTTAATCTTCATTTTGTTAATATTGAGACCAAAGTTTATTTTTAAAGTATATTTTAAAAAATAAATTATTTTTAAAAAATAAATTACTTTTAAAAAATAAATTGTAAAAAATATACTAAAGCAATTAAAGTATATTTATAAAAAAATAATTTTAAATATAATAAATTAGCGACCGATTTCAATTCGGCCACGATTTCAATTTGTCATTCGGTCGCTAAATCAGTTGCTAAATAATTTTTTTATTTTAGTATGGAATAACCATCGATTTAGCGACCAAAATTTTGTGACGCAAACTATTGGTCGCTAAATAAAAAAATGAAACCAAGTTTTAATTGGAGTCTTGTCTTTCACTACCTTAATTAGGCATTTGTTGAGTATATACACAACAGTGTAGACTGCTTTTGTGCAAAACGTATTTGGCAAGCCTTTCTCCTTCAACATTGATCTTGTCATCTCCATCACTGTCTGATTCTTCCTTTTTGATACATCATTTTGTTGTGGTGTATATGCAATTGCAAGTTGTCTTCTATTCCTTAATCTTCACAAAAATTATCAAATTCATGTGAGTTATATTCTTTACCTTGATCACTTCGTAGAACTTTTATTTGTTTTCCACTTTATTTCCAAATGAGAGCTTTAAATTTTTTGAATATTTCAAAGGCTTTTTATTTTTCTTTGATGACGTAAACCCGATCATTCTATAAAAGTCATCAATGAAAAGGATAAAGTACATGTTGTTGTTTAGTGACAATGTCCTCACTAGTCCACAAATCTTTGTATAAATTAATTCCAATAAATCTTTTGCTCTCCATTCTTTATCAGTTGAAAATGATAATCTATATTGTTTCTCGAGAAGACATCCTTCATAGACTTTATTATTCTCTTTTAGGTATGACAAACCTCTCTTCATATTCTTTTGATGCAATAACTTCAAAGCTTGAGTGTTGAAATGTCCAAACCTTCTATGCCAAATCCATGAATCATCAACTTAAAAATTTCATGATAATATCAATAGTATATTTGAAGCTTATAGAAAAGTTTCTAGTTCTTTTCTCTATTTTTACTTATCTTGTCTCTCGTCTTTTATTATCATAGATTTTGCATGTATCTCAGTTGAAGTGAAAACATAGTCTTTCTTCACCATTTGGCCAATTCTTAGTAGATTTTCTTTAAGATTAGGAACGAGGAAGACATCATTAATAAGTCTCGTGCCTTTCATAGTCTCCACCCCAATAGTACCTCTTCCTTTTGACTCTACTAGCGTGTCATTTTTCAATCATACTTTCACTTTGTAAAGTCGTCAATGTTCCTGAAGATGTTTTCGTCTTTGGTCATGTGATTACTACATCTGCTATCTAAGTACTAGCTTCCGCTTGTTTCACCATTTGAGTCTCGAGTAACATAGAAAAGATGTCGTTGAAGGTCATGTTCTTTAGCAAAATTTGTTTGATGTTTATTTTTTATGCAACAATTTTTCTCCACATGTCCAAACTTCTTACAATGTTAGCATTAAGATTTTCTACGATGCCAACAATTTTTCTTTAGGTGACTTGACTTTTTGCAGATGTCACAAGGAGGAAATTTATCTTGACTAAACTTGGAGAAATTTCTAAAGTTTTCTTTATTTCGAGAAATTTCTTCAATTTTCTTTCTTCTAATTTCTTTATTCAGAGACCATAATTTGAGTTTTCATTGAAAGATATTTTTGACAGAGTCTTCATTATATCTTTTCAATGTCACCGATTAGGTAGACAAATCCTTGATTTGTCCAATTATTGTCATAATTATATCATATTTGTGGGGAATAAAAATTAGAATTTTCTCAACAGTTTTTTTGTCCAAAATATTTTCTCCACATGTTCTCATTTGACTAACTATCTCTTTGATTACAGTATAATAATACTTAATGGTCTCAAACCCCTTCATACTTAATAACTCACGTCCTAGAGTTTGAAGTTTAATAGTGCATACCTTTACAGTTCCTTAAAACTCCTCTTATAATGTGCTCCATGTTGGTCTTTTGGCAAACGTACCAATATTATCAATCGCAATACAATATTTCAATTAAATAAAAGTCGATCTCACGAGGAACGGTTTCATTGGAAATTCCAAGTCATATGCTTATTAAGTATATTGACACAAAATTGGTTTTTCATAAATATGTGGGTTGAAAATAAATGGCAAAGAACTATTAAGTATTTTTAGAAAAGATGAAATATAAGAACTTAGGATTGGATTAATTCCTTTTCCCTCCTTTGTCTAATGACTAGGTCAAATTAATAACATCAATTAACCTATCAATGTTGATGCCACTTACTTAAATCATTCACATTGATTCCTCAAACATGAAATTTATAAGAAAACCTTGTAAATATAGATTCCTCATACATTTAATAGATTTTCCAGCATTAGATTTAGGGTATTAAGCACTTAATGCATCCATTACCATTCCTAACAATGAATGTAACAAATATTCTTAACCTAATCAAGGGTTTCACGATCTATTTTCCAATATATATGAACATCAAGGATAAAAGCATTCAAAGGCACAAATGATAAGAATAACAACATCAAGAACATAAATTAATATCTCAAAATATCACCAAGATACAAAAGAGTTCAAAGGAAGTGTACCCAATCCTAAGAGAATGAAGTTAGCCACTCCTGATGACCATTACAATGATCCAAAAGAAGAAGAATTCAAGATTAGACAAAAATTGGAGCAGCTGCTGCGCCTTTCTTCTTAAAACCTAAAATCCCTCTTTCTCAAAACGCATCTTATCTTTTTATAGAAAAATTTGAGCCACGCGTCATTCACTCAAGCGAGAAATGTTTGCTTGAGCGGTTGAATTTCTGAGAACTTTAACATATTTTCGCTCAAGCGAATAAATGTTCACTTGAGCGAATGACTTCTAGAGAGCTTTAACGTATTTTCTCTCAAGCGAGCATCCGTCTCGCTTGGGCGAATCTCAGGCTGAAAATCTTCTTCCTTTTTTCAAATTTTCTTCAATTATCTTGAAAATTATGATCATTGTTCTTGTACCAAGGTATTCTACAATTTCATCCTACATTGAGAGAAAAATAGATTAGAATCAACATAATTTAAGTGGTTAGATAACAATTAAAAGCATAATTACATCAAATTTTACCACTTAACAACTCCCCCAACCTAGAATCTTGTTTGTCCCCAAGCAAAGTACTAATTCTTCCAAAACAAAAATGCATTGCCTATTGTCACTTTCTCTTCAAGAACACTTAATACAAAAATAATTTTTCTTCAAGATATGATGTTCACAACTTCAAGTGAAAAGATGATACATGTGCGTTATAGTTACAGAAACTAATAGGGGATAATTAATCATCAACTATCCTCAAGGAAGCATCATCTCTCAAGTAAAATGATATATAATCATCTCTAACTCTCACGGATAAGTGTTTATCTCATTCAATCACTTCATTTAGATAACCCATTATTGATAATCATCTTCAAGCAATCAACATTTGTTAAACAAGACTTAAATCAAAAGGTCTTTTGAGGCTTGTAATGAGGTTGGGCTATCAATAAATTCATTGGTTTTTCTATGATATACAAAAGTATTTGAGAAATTGAGATTATATGAATGATTCTTGTTTAACTTTTCCTCAAGTCAGGTCTCAACTTTATGCTTTCGTTCCAACATCATGATAGTGAGCTGACAATCTAAATCTCACAAATTATCATTCACACCAATTTGATTTTCCTTTTTCTTTCCTCATTTTGCATTTATCATTTCAACTTAGACACAATATTTACTACTTTTCTTTTCCCTTTTTCTCTACTCAATCTTCTTCTTCTTCTTTTAATATCTAACAATAACTCTCATAATTCTTTCATTTCTCAAATATAAGAAGGTGGAAACAATGTTTAGGTTAAGGGATTCTGTTTCAAGAAACAACCTTGTTTTTGGCTCAAATAGGGTTAAAAAGAATTTCTTCTAATCAATGCAGGATTGACTATTTGGCTCTAGGTTATTTCTACTTTCACAAAAAAAAAATTGTCTTTATCATTTTCAAATCTTGCTAATATGTAATCACATCAAATAATCAATAAATAATAGTTATCATCATAAAGTGTTGACACTCAATTGAACTGTTTGTGGTACACTATTCTCTTAGGTTTCGGCTAGCTTCTCCAATTCAGTTAATTCCTAATTCTCCTCATTAATTTCATTTTCACTATCATACTCATTGTCCTAAAATCACTTGTTATTAAAAACACTCAAAATGATTTTTAGTTCTAGACTTGAATTAGATAATAAACAATGATTTCATATATAACTCTAAAATAAAAAAAATTTGTGGGACAACAAAGGAATTTAATAACATCAAATTAAAAACATTAAAAACAAATTAAGTTTCCTCCGTCATTCATCTTCACTTGACATCTCTTCCTCATCTTGTGCCTCAGCCTCAGGTGTAGCCTCACCTCCTCCCTGAAAAGTTGGACTGTCCCTAGGCCATTGAAGTAAGGCTTCAAAGTCTTGTGAAGAATTCCACTGTGTACCTGGAGCAATCTGCAAAGAAACCCGATTAAAAAATTAACATAATTCATAATTAACTAACAATGCACCAAAAAATTAAACTGCAAGAAGAAAAACAAATTTAAAACACTAGTTGCCTACTAGGAGTGCTTGTTTAACGTCATTAGCTCGACGCCTGTCTTTTTTATGGCTCATGCAGGTGAGTGATCAAGGTGAGTCGGCAACAATTTTAACTCAACCTTGTTTTCTTCAATTTTCTCTTTTTTTCCCAAGTCTTCAATCTTGGCACTATGGGGTGACATCTCTTTTGCTTTATCCAAATCCATTAGGCATTCCTTCACTTATGACTCTTCTTCCATGTCTAAAGTGCAACATCTTGCCATTAATGCTTTCTCCAAAGGGTCAGACTTGTATACTTACTTTTCAGTTGAGCTGAGTAACTCCTCCAAAGTATCTATTCTAAAGCAATCTTGCTTGTCTTTCGGGTGTTGTACAACTTCAAACAAATTAAAATTAACTTCATCATATTCACTTCTAACTTTCAACTTGCCTTTGTCAACATCTATAATAAATTTGACAGTCTTCATAAATGGCCTTCCCAAGATCAATGGGACTTCCACATCTTCCTCCATGTCCATAATCACAAAATCAACAGGAAATATGAATTTGTCCACTCTAACTAAAACATCTTCTGCTACACCATAAGGAATCTTTTTTAATCGGTCAGCCAATTGTAGAGTCATTCTAGTTAGTCTAACATCCAAATATCTTATTCTTTTGAGCATAGATAATGACATGAGATTTATGCTAGCCCTTAAATCAAGTAATGTTTTTCCCATCGGTAATGCACCAATGGTAACAGGGATAGTAAAACTGCTAGGGTCTTTCGATTTTTTTGGTAAGGATTTTTGAAAAATTGCACTGCATCCTGCTTCCAATTTTATTGTTTCTTCTTCAACAAATTTTCTCTTTTTGGTGAGGAGTTCTTTCCTAAATTTGGCGTATGTTGGCATTTGCTTCATGGCTTCCACAAAGGGTATATTGATCTGCAACCTTTTGAATATATCCATAAATCTGGTGAATTGTCTTTCTTTGTCTATTCTTGAAGGAGCCTGAGGATATGGTAACTTCTTCATAATTAGCTTTTTACTCCCTCCTTTTTTTATCTTTTTCTTTTCCTCTCCCTCTTCGTTCTTCTTATTAGGGAGATGTCTTTCTTTCCTACTCTCCTCTTCTCCTCCACATTCAATTTCTTCTTCTTCATCTACTTTTCCCAAAACCTCTTCTTCAACAGCTAGATTGTAACCAATCTCCTTACCTACAACTTTTCCACTCCTTGTAGTTATTAACTTGCAATGCTCCCTAGGGTTGGTTTGTGTGTTGGCTGAAAAATGTCTTCCTTGCTGCTCAGATAACTGTTTAGCCAATTGAACCACCTGGGTCTCTAAATTTCTGATCCAAGCCTCTGTATTTTTTTTACTACACAAGGAAGCTTGCATGAATTTCTCCAGAGTGTCCTCTAATTTGGTTATTCTCTCATGCACCAAAGGGTAATATTGTTGTTGTTATTGATATGGAGGTTGCTTATATGATTATTGTTGATATGGAGGTTGTCTATTAGATGAACCACCATCTTGTTTCCATCCAATGTTCTGATTCTCATTCCCTCTCCATCCTTGTGAAAAATTATTCTGATAGTTGTTGGAATTAGGGAAATTTGCTTGTCTTCCTTGACCACTACTACCTTGAGCACCCATATAATGATTTCTTCTTCTTGTAGGTTGCCTTGGTAAGAGCAGTGTCCATTTGGATGATCACCTCCACAAAAGTCATAACTCATTTGTTGGTTGGAAGTGGATTGGACAACATGTAATTGTTGATTCAGTTTTGCCATTTGCTTGGTCAATGCTTCAATCTGTTGAGTTAGAATTTTATTCTGAGCTAGGATAACATCTGTGGTTTTAAGATCAAGCACTCATTTCCTCTAAACTGGATGTCTATCATGTTAGGCCTGCTGGTCTGTAGAGGCTAGTGCATCAATAATTCTTATGAAATGTTCAGCATCCATAAACATCATGGTTCCTCCTGCTGTAGCATCTAAGAGCATCTTTGTATCAGGTCTCAGGCCAGTGCAAAAGATGTTCAACTGGACAATGTCTTCAAATCCATGATTTAGGCACCTCCTTAACAGTGATTTAAATCTCTCCCATGCTTCACAAAAGGGTTCATCCGCTCCTTGTCTGAAATGCCGAATTTTGCCTTGATGTAGTGAGATGGTGGAAAAAATCTATTCAGGAACTTATCTTCTACATTACCCCAGCTGGTCAAACTCTGATTAGGATGTGTTTTTAACCACTCCTTTGCCCTACCAGCCAATGAAAAAAGGAAATAATCTCAAGTATGTAGATTCAATATCTCCTTCTTTAAACCCCATGGTGTCAATCAACTCATAAAAATTGGACAAATGAATATAGGGATCTTCATGATCCATTCCAGTGAATTGATGAGCACTAATCAAGCTTAAGAAGGTTGACTTCATCTCCAAAGATTGATTGGGTGGTATCGCAATGCTGAAGAAGTGTCTTGGACATTGACCTTATTGCATAGCATAGTCTCCGAGTGTTCTTCTAGGTGGGTTTGCTCCTTCACCCTCCATGTCTTCTATGATTGGGTCTGGTAAGTTGAGTGTGAGAGAAAAGTTAACTGATTCTCTTATTGCTTGTTCTTGAGTTTCCCTTCTTCTTTTATCACGATTACTCTGAGCGGCCTTTTCAATCTCAAGATCAAATTCTAACTGATCTATAGATGCTTGTCCTCTTAAAAGCATAAATCAAAGAGAAACTCAAGCAATAATTAGCACAGGACAATGAATAAACAAAATAAATTTAAAATAACTAAAAATAAACAAATTTAAAATAAATAAAAATAAATTATTTAAATGCTTAATAAGCTAAACAAATAATTTTAAAGGAACGCCATTCACTGGCAACAACGCCAGAAATACTTGTTGATCTTTTGGCAAGCGTACCAATATTATCAATCGCAGTACAATATTTCAATTAAATAAAAGTCGATCTCACGAGGAACGGTTTCATTGGAAATTCCAAGTCATATGCTTATTAAGTATATTGACACAAAATTGGTTTTTCATAAATATGTGGGTTGAAAATAAATGGCAAAGAACTATTAAGTATTTTTAGAAAAGATGAAATATAAAAACTTAGGATTGGATTAATTCATTTTCCCTCCTTTGTCTAATGACTAGGTCAAATTAATAACATCAATTAACCTATCAATGTTGATGCCACTTACTTAAATCATTCACATTGATTCCTCAAACATGAAATTTATAAGAAAACCTTGTAAATATAGATTCCTCATACATTTAATAGATTTTCCAGCATTAGATTTAGGGTATTAAGCACTTAATGCATCCATTACCATTCCTAACAATGAATGTAGCAAATATTCTTAACCTAATCAAGGGTTTCACGATATATTTTCCAATATATATGAACATCAAGGATAAAAGCATTCAAAGGAACAAAGGATAAGAATAACAACATCAAGAACATAGATTAATAACTCAAAATATCACCAAGATACAAAAGAGTTCAAAGGAAGTGCACCCAATCCTAAGAGAATGAAGTTAGTCACTCATGATGACCATTACAATGATCCAAATGAAGAAGAATTGAAGATTAGACGAAAACTGGAGCAGCTGTCGCGCCTCTCTTCTCAAAACCTAAAATTCCCCTTTCTTAAAATGCATCTTATATTTTTATAGAAAAATTTGGGTCACGCGTCATTCGCTCAAGCAAAAAATGATGATTTTCGCTCAAGCGAGAAATGTTCGCTTGAGCGGTTGAATTCCTGAGAACTTTAACATATTTTCGCTCAAGCGAATAAATTTTCACTTGAGCGAGTGACTTCTAGAGAGCTTTAGCGTATTTTCGCTCAAGCGAGCATTCGTCTCGCTTAGACGAATCTCAGACTAAAAATCTTCTTTTTTCTTTCAATTTTTTTTCAATTATCTTGAGAATTATGATCATTGCTCTTGTACCAATGTATTATACAATTTCATCCTACATTAGGAGAAAAATATATTAGAATCAACATAATTTAAGTGGTTAGATAACAATTAAAAACATAATTACATCAAATTTTACCACTTAACACTCCAAACCTCTTTGACACTTGTGACATCCATCATTCTTGGAAAATTACATCAACCACAACTTGTTATAGAAAGTATAATATCCTTGAATCTTTTTGCTTATTCTCTTTCAACTCCTTCTCCTGAGTCGTTGTTAATGTAGAAATGTTTGTAGGAGTAATAAAGTCATCTTCTACAATTTTCCCCAGATCTTGAAAGTAAAAAAAAAAATATCTTCATTTTAATGCTTCAAAAGTCATAATTTTCTCCCATGAAGATAGGTAGATGAACAAATGAAGAAAGATTGACATTAACCATTGTTTAGAAATAGTATGAAATATATTAGGACTTTTTGAAGGTAGTTGGATTGCATTTGTGCCCAATAGATGATCGACATAACTCTGGTAGCACTATTAGTATTTTAGGAAGGATAATAAAGATGATTTATTATTTAGTAGTGAGGTTTGAGTAGAAAATAATTTTTAGAAAGAAGTGAGTAAGTAGGAGAATCTTTTAATGAGAGAAAATAATAATTTGTATTTATTTTTATACACTCATTACACAAGTGGTAGTATTTATTTATAGGCTTGATCTTCCACCTCCAAGTTAGTCTACAATATTCTAGATAATTCTATATTTTCTTAACTATAAAATTATTTATCTTCTACTTTCAAATATTTCTAGATTGTTCTAATAATTATAGAAATTACTCATATGAAATTTTTAGTTATAGTAGTGCCTAAGATTTTGTTTTCTAGATCTTTATAAAATTTGGATCACATTTCAATAGTTTGGTACAATTGGTTTTTCAGAAGAGTTATCTAAACCTACATTTTATGTCTAACATTTATTAATTGTTTCCTTATATATTGACGAATTTTCATTGCATGAAACAACCTAGCACTAAATGAAGATTTAAAGCAAGAAAAGAAAGATGTATTTGAGATGCCTGATCTTGGTATTATGCAAGGAGACCCTAAATTTTAACTTGATGAATGTAGAACAATGAACAATCCTATGAATCAAAAGGAGAAGTTCATGAAGGAAAATGAAGGTGATAAAGTTGATGAAACTCATTTTAGAAGGTTGATGGGTGTTTAATGCTTCTTAAATGTACAAGGTTTGACATCCTATTCCCTGATAGTGTGTGCTGTCAAGATTCATAATCTGTACTAGTGAACTACAGTCGAAGGAAGCAAAGAGAATTGTCAGATATTTTAAAGAAAATGTCAATGTATTCAGACAAGCTTCTTCATAAATACTTCTTTGAAAAGAAAATTAAGAAGAAAAGGTAAAATGAGTTTCTTTATTAGTTAAATTTAGTTTATGCACAAGTTGGTTTGTAGAAGTTGTTATGTACTCTCGTATTTAAATATATGTTACATTAAAAAAATAAAAAAATACCTTTCTGCAGTATCCCAAAATTTAGTTAGGTTGATTCCTTGTTCTAGTGTTTTATCTTTATCCAAAATTTAAAACAACAGTTAACACTACTAGAAAAATGTCAAATAGTAACCGAAATCAGTTGATCGAAAAATTTAGTTACTATCGGTGACCGAATCAAGTAACCAAATTATTATTTTTTAGTCTAGTAACGAAATAGTAACCGAATTTTCGGTCACATAAAATCTGAGTTACTATTTCAAGTAACTTTATTATTTAATTTATTTTTTTAATTAATCTATATTTAATTTATGTAATTATTTTTGTTACTCGATTTTTTTATATTTAGTAACTCGATTTAGTGACTAAAATTTCAGTCACTAAAAAATAATTTTTAAGTCGATAACTATTTTTCATTTATATAAATATTTTATTTAAAATATTTTAAATATAAAATTACTTAATAATTTAAAATAATTGATAACATTTTTAATAACATTATAAATATTTAAAAAAATTGTTTACTAACTTATTAAATAATTTAGTAATATAATTATTTGATTTTATTTTTTAATTTAGCATGTGAATAAAAAAATTAAAATTGATTATTAAATTAGTCACTGAATCGGTCATCGATTCGATCATCGAATCGATCACTAATTCGGTCACTGAATCGATCATCGAACCGGTCATCGAATCTGTCATCGATTCGGTCATCGAATCGGTCACTGAATCGGTCATCGATTCGATCACTGATCTGGTCACTAATTCGATCACCGAATCGGTCACCGAATCGGTCACGATTCGATCACCAAATCGATCACTAAATCAATAATTAAATTAATTATTAATTTAGTCTCTTTATATATATATATATATATATATATATATATATATATATTACTTGTATGTTAATAAAAATGTATTTCAATGTATTTATAAAAAATTAAAATTATTTTAATTACTGAATTGATATTTTAAATTTATATTAATATCTTGAATAATTTAATAGTTGGATATATATATATATATATATATATATATATATATATATATATATGTATCACTTTAATTTTTTTAATTAAAATTAATTTCATAAAAAAATTAATATTTGAAAATTAAAATGCAAAAAAAAATATATATATATATATATATATATATATAAATTTATTTATTTTTTAAAGATGATATATTCAATGTATGTTAAAAAAGTTCAAGCCAAACTCGTTTTCATAGAAGATTTTCAAAACTCACTGGTTTAATTAATCTGTTAAAAGATTCTTTTAATCTGTTAAAAGTGCAGCTTTAATCTGTTAAAACTTCTTTTAATCCATTAATACGTTCTTGATTCTTTAACGATTTGTTTTAACTGATACGACAACGTTTATATCAATTAAAACACTTTACAAAAATCTTCTAAGTTAATTTAATCGATTGTTTCAGCGATTCAATCGATTGAAATACTCGCAAAACTTTCTCCTAAAACTTTTCAAGTTATTTTAACTGATAAAAATAAGTTTTAATCGATTAAAATGCTGTGCGTAAATTGTTTTAATCGATTGAAACGAGATTTAATCGATTAAAATAGTTATGATCAGTCATAATTGCATTCTGACCGATCATAATCGAAACCATATAATAGCGGTTCAAGGGTTAACCGCTATCTAAGTGAGATTTTAAGAGCGGTTCTCGTGTAACCGCTGTCTAAATCAGTATCTCGCTTGAGCGACAACGTTCTCGCTCGAGCAAAACGCCCTCGCACAAAATTAGTACTCTCAGGTTGTATTTCGCTTGAGCGAGTCTAGTCTCGCTCGAGCGATATTTGATTCTGATCGATTATATTTTCGAAATGATCGATCATATTTGATAATTTTTTCAAATAATTAATTATAATCGATTAGTTTTCTAAATTATTGATTAGAATTGATTAATTTTTCAAATAATAGATTAGAATTGATTAATTTCGAAATATATACTAAAAAATTATAATTAAAACTATAAATTAGTTAAGAATATTGACTATTGTAAAGATAAAGTAGAACATGGGAGGAGATGAGGATGATAATATAATGATAGAACTTACAAAAATGTAGAATTGAGAAGTTTGAAACAAATAAAATTAAGAAAATAGATATTTAATTACACTTTTAATAAATTTAAGATAATACTAGTTTTGATTTTTATTTTTAAATATTTATTTTAATTATTTAAAACAGAGAAACTATAATTTTACTTTCTAGCTACTCGAATTTAAAGAATTAAATTTATTATTATTTAATCTTTTAATTTTAGTATTAAAATTTTAAATTATATTTTATTAAATTAAAATAATTACAATATATTTTTCTACTTTGAGAATGAACAATATATTAAACTCAAAATTGACAATATTATAATACATTTTTGAACTCTTTTTTCATTAATTTTTTTCCCAAATTTTTGATAAAGTTAATTTTAATATTTAAAAGTATTTAACATTTTGAATTCTGAAAGGTTTTCTCTAATAGAAAATTTAAAAACATAATATAAAAAAATAGTTAATGTAAGTTTTCATTATGATCGGTCATAATTGCATTCTGACCGATCATAATGGAAACCATATAATAGCGGTTCAAGGGTTAACCGCTATCTAAGTGATCTTTTAAGAGCTGGTTCCGTGTAACCGCTATCTTAACTCAGTATCTCGCTTGAGCGACGATGTTCTCGCTCGAGCGAAACGCCTCGCACAAAATTAGTACTCTCGGGTTGTGTTTCGCTTGAGCGAGTCTAGTCTCGCCCGAACGATATTTGATTCTGATCGATTATATTTTCGAAATGATCGATCATATTTGATAATTTTTTCAAATAATTAATTATAATCGATTAGTTTTCTAAATTATTGATTAGAATTGATTAGTTTTTCAAATAATAGATTAGAATTGATTAATTTCGAAATATATACTAAAAAATTATAATTAAAACTATAAATTAGTTAAGAATATTGACTATTAGTAAAGATAAAGTAGAACATGGGAGGAGATGAGGATGATAATATAATCATGTAACTTACAAAAATGTAGAATCGAGAAGTTTGAATTACACTTTTAATAAATTTAAGATAATACTAGTTTTGATTTTTATTTTTAAATATTTATTTTAATTATTTCAAACAAGAGAAACTATAATTTTAGTTTCTAGCAATTGAATTTAAAGAATTAAATTTATTATTATTTAATCTTTTAATTTTAGTATTAAAATTTTAAATTATATTTTTCTACTTTGAGAATGAACAATGTAATTAAACTCAAAATTGACAATATTATAATACATTTTTGAACTCTTTTGGATTAATTTTTTTTCCTAAGTTTTTATAAAGTTAATTTTAATATTTAAAAGTATTTAACATTTTGATATAATGAGCATGATAATATAATGATAGAATTTACAAAAATGTAGAATTGAGAATTTTTAAATCTTTTTCTAATATTTATTTTTAAAAATATAATATTTTTTTAAAATTTAATATATTTTTTTCAAATAAATAAATATATAAAGATATAAATGTATAAGGATATAAATAAATATATAAATATATCAAAATATAAATATATAAATATAAGTTTCTTATAAAACTTTTCAAGTTATTTTAACCGATAAAAATAAGTTTTAATCGATTAAAACGTCGTGCAGTAAATTGTTTTAATCGATTGAAATGAGATTTAATCGATTAAAAGAGTTTTGATCGGCCATAATTGCATTCTGACCGATCATAATGGAAACCATATAATAGTGGTTCAAGGGTTAACCGCTATCTAAGTGAGCTTTTAAGAGCTGGCTCTCGTGTAACCGCTTATCTAAATCAGTATCTCGCTTGAGCGACCAATGTTCTCGCTCGAGCGAAACGCCCCTGCACAAAATTGGCATTCTCGAGTTGTATTTCGCTTGAGCGACTCTAATCTCGCTCAAGCGATGGTGCAACCGCTATTAGAAGTAAATATAAACATATAAATATATAAATATATATAAATATGTAAAGATATAAACATATATCTTTAATATTTTGTAAATGTAAATATAATTTATATATATTTTTAAATCTTTTTCTTATATTTATTTTTAAAAATATAATATTATTTTTATAATTTAATATTTTTTTTTCAAATATATAAATATATAAAGATATAAATGTATAAGGATATAAATAAATATATAAATATATAAATATATCAAAATATAAATATATAAAAATATAAAAATATAAAAATATAAAAATATAAATATATTAATATATAAATATATCAATATATAAATATATAAATATATATATATATATATATATATATATATATATATATATATATATATATACAAATATATCAATATATCAATATTATCCCCTCATATATTAATATACATTATTAGCATAATTTTAATTTAATTAAAAATTAGAATACAAATATACTATACTATACTAATATATATACCATTATATTATTTTCATTGTATATAAATTACAAAATTAATAATTTGTATACTATACTATACTATACTAATATATTATTTGTATACTATACTAATAGTATAATATACTATATTATAATATTATTTGTATAGAAAACTAATATCTTTATATATAAATATGAAAACATATAAATATATGTAAAAATATGAAGATATAAAAATATAAATATATGTAAAAATATAAAGATATAAATATATCAATATATAAATATATCAATATTTAAATATATCAATATTTAAATATATCAATATTTAAATATATAAATATATTTTTATTTATAGATTTTATATTTATATATTTATACTGATATACATTTATTTGTATATAAATATAATTTATTTGTAAGTTATTATTAAAAGATCCTAAGTAGCTCAGTGGTTGGAGTTTCAACTCTCCAACTCTAAGATACCGGGTTCGAATCCTGACAATGACAATAAACCACCCGATAATAAGTTAAATCTAAAAAATATAATATAATTAAGAGATAGGGAAAATAAATAATAGATATAATAAAAATGTAAATAAATAAAAATAATTAAATTTGTTATTCTTTTTCATTGATTTAGTGACTCGAATCGGTCACAGATTCGGTCATTGAATCGATCACTAAAATCGATGACCAAGGAAATAGTGACCGATTCCAGTTAGTCACTATTTCGGTCACTATTTTAATTAAGTAACCGATTTTAGCACATTTAGTGACCGAATTTTCTGGTCACTATTTGGTGTTTTTCTTGTAGTGTAATATGCAAAGAGATTAATTATAAATTAAGATGGTTATTTTCCATAATGAGAGTTTGTTATGGTATCAAAGCCACATTAAGGTTGTTCAAAGTGATGAAGCAGGCTTTGAAGCACTGACCAGAACTCCTCCCTAAAAACTTCTACCAAAAACAAATATGAAGAAAAAATTTTAATTGAATAATCTAAAATTTAAAAATAAAAATTCAGATAAACTATATGACAGAACTTCTACAATTTATCATTAACTTATGAAAAAGTTAATTTCATTTTTCTTCCTATTCTTCTTCCTTATAATGCTATGTGAAATTCATCAAATGATTGTTGTCACTAGAGCTTCAAACCGCATGACATGGACTTGAAAAAGTATGCTTGATTTGCATAGTATTCCAAGTGTCAACTATGGATCAGATTCTAGCATAAACCATCTTTAAATTTGTTGGAAGTCCTACATCGTCTACCTCATGTAATTTGGTATGATTTAAATACATGTTAGGCTACTCTATATATTATCAATTGGTTTTATGTTGAAACATTAACATGGTATCAAAGTCAAAGCCTAACATCTTTCCGGTTATTATCTTGGACCAAAAGTTGATTTTTCGTTAGGTCAAAAGTACTATTTGCCTGGTCCGACACGCTTCGTTGGAGGGAACGTGTTAGAAGTCCCACATCCCATTTAATATGGTTTAAATACATGTTAGGCTACTCCACATATATGCCAATTAGTTTTATGTTGGAACCTTAATATGATATCTGAATCAAAGCCTAACATCTTTCCGATTATTGTCTTGGGCCAAAAATTGTCCCTTCGTTTGATCAAAAGTACCATTTGTCTGGTCCGGCAGGCTTCGTTGGAGAGAACGTATTGGAAGTCCTGTATTGCCTATCTCATGACATTTTGTATGATTTAAATATATGTTAGACTACTTCATATATTACCAGTTGTTTTTATGTTGGAACCTTAACAAGATTAATTGTCAGGGTAAAAATAGATTCTGGCAATTTTAGAAAAATTGTACTATTGGATAGAACCAACTCATGACAAAATACAACTTTGTAAATGGCACAAACAAAATGGTTTAGTGGCACAGGGAAAGAAGAGTTTCTGAAACCAACAGAGTTTTGAACTTGATGTCTCTTTCTTTGCACTTAATTAACATAACGGTTTGGAGGCAATACATTGTTGGTTGTTGCTATATACTACAAGAAAATCAGTGTTTCCAAGATTATTGGAAGCACAGTAGCTTCCTGGCATTATAAGTGCAGTTATTACTCCAGATTGATAAAAAAACACACATTTAGTTACATTTTGAAGTCGGTTGTATTCAAATTAAAACTTGAAGAACCAAAAGTACAAGAACGTGAGCTGTTCTGCTATAAAATGTTTCTGCTACTTTGTTAAAATAGTATTAAATAAAACTGTAAATGCATTTGATGTCCTGTAAATATAAAACGTACGCCTTAAATGCATTTCATACAAATGGATTATTAGGAGAACGTTGTAGGAAGATTTGGATTATTCAGAACATTCATACATCAGATTCGTGACAAAGTAAAGCCAAACTCAACTATGTTGTGTACTTTTGTGGTCCTTCATTTAGTGACACAATTAACTTTAGTTAAGATTAGTTTCAACCCACTAGAGGGAAATGCAAGTATAATGGGTTCTTGAAGTTATTTAAAAGAAAGCAACACAGTAGCAGAAACTTACTAATTCTCATCCATTCATTTATGAAATCAGAAACCAAAATGCAGGATGATGAATTCCAAAAAGCAAAAGCAAATGGGAATTGGCTCGATCCCCAGGTTTGTGTATGAAGAGCATCTTTGGGAGATGTCAATTCATTAAATATATCAAATATATCTCCATACCTCAAGGGATTAGGCTCTAGCTTTCCACATAAGATACTCCGGACAACAAAGTGAAAAAAGGAAATGAAAGTTTGATTTAAGTACAAACAAACAAAGTGGAGTGGCTACAAATTTTTGAGGACTTAGTAGCCTGGTGGCTTGTAGGCAATGAAACTGATGCACTGCACTTGACGATAGTTGTCAAATCCAATGATACGGATGAAACCATTGGGGTGTTTAGTCTTGGCCTCTTGAAGCTCCTTCAACACCTGAGTAGCATCAGTGCACCCAAACATAGGTAGCTTCCACATGGTCCAGTACCTTCCATCATAGTATCCGGGTGACCTGTTGTTCTCACGGTACACGAAACCGTGCTATAAACAAAAACACACACCAAACAAATCAACCATCAGAACTCAAAGCCACGTGCTTCTTTTGCAAAACAAATCACTTGTTTTTGTTACAAAAACTGCTTTTAGCAGACTTAGCAAAGTGAGAATAAGTGAAAGTAAGCAAAAGGGTTGCAAGAAATTGACCTCCAACTCGAATTCCAAGCAAGGAATCCATCCATTCCTCAGAAGGTATTCTACTTGCTTTGCCAATTGGGGCTCAGTGAGGTCTGGCAGGTAGGAAAGAGTCTCGAACTTCTTCAGGCCAACTGTTGGCCACACCTACTCATTTGCATCATAATTGAGTTAAGGAATTAATAATATGCTTAGAACTAACATCTTAATTTAAGTAACCTTTTGGAACATAAATATGTGACATAATTCCAATGTATATATGTTTGGAGTTGTCTTACCTCCATGCATTGCACTCTTCCACCGTTGTTTCCAGCAGAAGTGATGTCATTGTTGGTCTTCCTGGTTGGGAAGCCAGCCAAGGACTTGAGGCCAGTGTATGGAGCCACCATGCCGGCACCGGCACGGTTAACGATGGTAACAGCTGGGGAGGAGATCATTGAAGAAGCCATTTCCTTCTCCTTCTTAGTTCTGAATTACTTTCCTCTTCTCATACCTGCTATATATAATAGTGTGATTTGTGCAGTACTAATCCAATGGTGTGAAATGGCGGACATTGGTTGCTGAGATGTTACAACCGTTGGATTGTATAATTGATGACATTACAACATATTGGCCACACCAGTGAAGAAAAATTTGAAAGGTAGCCTTATCGTTAGGTACCATGTGGAAGTGACACGTGGAGGAGGCTCCATTATCTTATCTCTTCCTTGGAAGAACGTAAATGTGTGATGGTGGTGGAGTTGTTATTATTTGTGAGTAGCTTGCACTGTTTTCCCATTCCATATTGGCTTGACGTATTATGTGATCATCATTTCTCATGCATTTTTTTAAAAAACTCATGCATGTGTTCATAACCCTTGTCTATCTCCCTTTGTTGCACTATTGTTTTACATTTCAAAGGTGAATTTGTATTGGAGAAAAAAAAAAATCAAGATAGCAGATCATGCTTATCCCTTTCGTTGGGTAGCTGAAAACATGCTTCTCTCTTCAAGTATTGCTCAAAATGTTAACTAGAATACATATTATTTGTTAAGACATGTTTGAGAGTACCAGTAGCAAAGTAGAGATAATAAAAAAATGTGCAAGACGATGGAGCTTATCATGATTGGTTGACTAATGGCCCAGCATTAACTTCCAAGATATAATTTGGTCATAACTATATCAATGCAGTCAACCAAACAATGCACAACAACCTTATCTTCAAAGTGAATTGCATGAGATAACAGTAAGCACAAATCAGAAGTCAAGTATTACATAAGAAGTTCAAAGGGAGTGACCCTAATAATTTAATCTGGCAAAATATGATAAGATCAACTGCCAATAAAAGTGCAAATTTTGGGTATGGAAGTTTATGATTATTGACTGAAGAACTGAAATATTGGTTTAAATGAATGCAAGTTCATGTAAAATTCTCAGTTTGGTATAGATATTTGTTTACAAGATGTTAGTTCCAGTGAATTTTTCATAGGAACTTGGTTTATCTGTTCTTGAAGGGATGCATGTTTCTCTATCTTTTTCTTCTGAGCACAACTTTGTCTTCTTGTATGGATTTTTCTCATACTAGTCTCCACCAAACGAAAACAAATATCTGCATGATTTTACTACTATTTCAACCCAGCAAGATAAATGGTATATGCGAAAATACAATAGGATAGAACTTTCCAATTTACTAACAGACAACCCTATATGAACCGTTCATTTTTGGATAGCCAATTACATCTCTTCTAATCATTCTTTCCCATTTCAAATCAAATACCAAAACACTTTTTTATTCCTTATTCACCCAAAACCATTGGAAAAAGGTCATGTGTTCTATAAATTAATGTTCTTGGGAAATTGAAATCGTGTGGAAGTAATGAATTTTAAAACATTGATGAATGTTGAGGTAGATGAGAATGATAGGGTCAGAAGGGAGTCACATCCTGAATACCAGTGATATTGATACAAAATTTGGGAAGAATACATTTATTTTGGTCTTCATTTTCTCCACTTCTCCCCTTTGTTTTCATCTGCACCACATTTTTGAAGTATGCAGCTGAGCCAAACACTCATAGTTTAGTCCTTATCTTTCTCCCTCTCAACAATAATATGACCCTTTTGTTTTGGTCCCAACACAAGCAAGTGGCTCTGCATTTCTTGTTAGGTAAACATTAAATGCATGTAGTTGAGATGTCATAGTGGTTGTATTGAATGCATGTAGTTGAGAGACTATAGTGGTTGTATTGAATGCATGTAGTTGAGACACCATGTCTAGAGGCCTATAAATTGACCATGTACTTCTCATTGCAAAAACACATCAAGTGATAATATACAGAGTGTTTCATTTAGATACTTGTTTGTCAACAAATTGACATCAGAGCTTGAGAGTCTGAGTGCGTTAGAGAGAGTGTTTGAGAGTTAGAGAGTTTGTTCGAGATGGTCAACTTAGTTAACAGCATGCCCCTACCAAAGTTATTGAAAAGCGTAAGCTATGATAATTGGAGTCTGCAAATGAAGGCTCTCCTTGGTTCCCAGGAAGTATGGGATGTCGTCAAAAATGGGCACCAAGAACCAGAGGATATTGAAGAGCAGACGATTGGTCAGCTTGCTGCATTGAGAGCAACACGGGTAAAGGACAAAACGACTTTGTACGTGCTATACCGAGCTGTTGAAGAGTCCGGCTTTGAGAAGATAGCAAATGCTAAATCTTCAAAAGAAGCATGGATATTTTGGAGAAGGCATATAAAGGGGATAATCGCGTGAAGCAAGTCAGACTTCAAACTCTTAGAGACAAGCTTGACAACATGAGGATGAAAGAGGTCGAAGGGGTTGCCGAGTACGTCTCCCGTGTTGAGACTGTGGTGAATCAACTCGGAAGAAATGGAGAGATGTTGCCCACTTGTCGAGTGGTGGAGAAAATCTTAAGGTCGTTAACCAACGACTTTGAGAATATCATTTGTGCAATAGAGGAGTCCAATGACTTATCGGTGCTCTCGATGGAAGAGTTTGTCGGGTCGTTTGAAGCGCATGCGCAATAGAGAAGGAAGAAGAAAGAGGAGTCCCTTGATAAAAAAACTCCAAGCAAAGACAACCTTAAAGGAGAAGAAGGTTTCTTATGCTCAGAACACTCAAGGCTGAGGTGGTAGAGGCAGAGGAGAATATGAAAGGGGTAAGGAGCAAGTTGGTCAACAAAATTGGTGTAGTCGAGGACAAGGTAAAGTTCGTGGCAGTAGAGATTGAGGTGGTCAGTCAAGAAATTCTGGAGTTGTGTGCTTCAAATGTGGGAAGTACGGTCATTTTGCTAAGGACTTCTATTCAGATATCAAATGTTATAATTGTGGGAAGGTCAGGTATTTTGCGAAGGACGGTTATCTGAGAGCAAGAAGGAAACAAACCTCCTCTTTGAGGATGCTGAGGAAGAAGGAGTATTGATGATATCGAGAAGTTTGGGTGACGAGCTAAGTCCGAGTTGTTCTGACAATTCGGTTTGGTATCTTGATACAAGATCAAGTAACCACATGTGCGGGGACGAGAACCTTTTTAAGGAGCTCACTAAAGTTGAGGTCGGACACGTGCCGTTTGGAGATGCATCAAATGTAGCAGTAAAAGGTCGAGGTACAATCTGGTACCTGCAGAAGAATAACCGAGTTGGAGAAATCAGAGATGTGTACTATATACCCGATCTCAAAAGCAACATATTGAACATGGGTCAACTGATGGAGAAAGGCTACTCAATTATGATGAAAGACCGAGTAGTATACTTGAAGGACAAGTCAAATCATTTGATTACCCGAGTAGCAATGAAGAAGAACAGAATGTACAAGCTGCACTTGAAGATAGTTCAAGAGAGGTGCTTGAAACTTGACGTGAAGGATGAAGCAATGATGTGACACTTTCGGTTTGACCACTTGCATTTTGGCAGGATGATCAAGTTGGTAAAGAAAGAGATGGTGCAAGGACTCCTGTCTATGGAATTTGAAAAGAAATTTTGTGAAGAGTGTGTGCTCGGGAAGCATCCGAGAACCTCATTTCTGAGGACTGCCGAGTACTGTGCAAAGGAACAACTCGGATTGATTCACACAGATCTTTGTGGACCGATTACCCCTGAGTCTTTCAGTGGGAAAAGATATTTCATTTCTTTTATAGATGATTTTTCAAGAAAAACCTGGGTATATTTTTTGAAGGAGAAATCTGAGGTGTTTGAGGTGTTCAAGAGATTTAAAGCAATGGTTGAGAAACAAAGGATAAGGAGATTTCTGACAGCACCATACTCATCCCAACAAAACGGAGTTGCCAAGAGGAAGAATCAAATCATTCTTGACATGGTTCGAACAATGTTGAGAAGTAAGAACGTGCCAAAGGAGTTATAGGCAGAAACAGTGCAATGTGCCATCTATGTGCAAAATAGATGTCCACATGCTAAGCTGAGCGAGAAGACACCGCAAGAAGTCTGGAGTGGAAGAAAGTCGAGTGTGTCTCACCTTAAAGTGTTCAGCAGCATAGCTTATGGTCATGTTCCAGCTCAACAGAGGACCAAGATTGAAGATAGAAGCAAGAAGTACGTATTTATTGGGTATGATGAAAAAAACCAAGGCGTATAAGTTGTTTAACCCAATAATTAAGAAGGTCATTATGATATGAGATGTTTAAATTGATGAAGAGAGTGAGTGAAGTTGGAACAACCCGGAGAAGGAGTCTATAGGAAGTAGAAGCTCGAAAGTTGATACACCACATGTTGTGAGAGATCATGAGACTTCTGATGAAGAAGATGAACCTCTATATCCTAGAGTGCGAAGTTTACAAGATATATACAACTCCACTGATGAAGTGCATGTTGTATGTTTCTTGGCAGATTCAGAAGACTTAAGTTTTGAAGAGGCTGTGCAGGAGAAAAAGTGGCAAAAGGCAATGGACCAGGAAATCGGGGCAATAGAACGCAACAACACATGGGAGCTGACTAAGTTGCCCAAAGGAGCTCGACCTATTGGCGTAAAGTGAGTGTACAAGAAGAAGACAAATGCTGAAGGAGAAGTTGAGCGATATAAAGCTCAACTCGTAGTGAAGGGGTACAAGCAGAAGGCAGCAATAAATTATGATGAAGTATTAACCCCAGTGACGAGGATAGAAATAATTAGGCTGTTGATTTCCTTAGCAGCTCACAGATGGACAATCTTGTAGATGGATGTGAAGTCGACATTTCTGAATAGAGTCTTGGAGGAGGAAGTATATGTTGAATAACCACTCAAATACATGCGAAGAGGCGAAGAGAAGAAAGTGTTGAGATTGAAGAAGGCACTTTATGACTTAAAACAAGCTCCACGAGCATGAAATGAAAGAATTGTCACTTACATCAAGAGGAATGAATATGAGCAGTGTCCTTATGAACATGCACTATACATAAAGAAGAAAGGAGAAGATGTGATGTTTGTTGCCCTATATGTTGATGACATTATCTTCATGGGGAATAATGTCGAGCTGATTGAAGAAGGGTTTAAAGAAGTGATGGAGAAGGAGTTTGAGATGACTGACTTGGGTCTTATGAAGTATTTCCTTGGTTTAGAAGTTGTTCAAGAAAAGGATGACATCTTTATGTCGTAGGAAAGGTATGTTGAGGAGGTCTTGAAGAAGTTTAAGATGACAAGTTGCAACTCGGTTTCCACCCATATGGAACCTGGTACAAAACTTTCTAAGTATGCAGATGAAGACCGAGTTGATGTGAGCAAATACCGAAGTCTGATTGGAAGTCTTAGATATCTTACAAATACTAGACCAGATTTAATGTTAAGTGTTGGAATAGCAAATCGGTACATGAAGGAGCCAATGTATACTCATTGGAAGGCACTAAAGAGAATTCTAAGGTATGTGAGAGGAACATTGTCACTTGGCCCAATGTATACTAGGACGGATGATTACCGACTAGTAGGCTACTCAGATAGTGAATGGTGTGGAGATGTTGATGATCGGAAAAGCACGTTTTGATATGTATTCTTCATGGGAAACACAGCGTTCACCTGACTTTCAAAAAAGCAGTCCATTGTAACATTGTCAATTTGTGAAGTCGAGTACGTTGCAACATCCTGAAGTGTCTTCCATGCAGTTTGGCTTAGAAACCTTCTAAGCAAGCTGGAGTTGAAGCAAGAAAAAGGGACTGTCATTCGAGTTGATAACAAGTCAGTCATTGAATTAGCAAAGAACCCGGTCAATCATGAGAAAAGCAAGCATATTGATGTTCGGTTTCACTTCATCCAAGAACAAGTGAAAGAAAGAAATGTGGAGTTAGAGCACGTCGGAACCCAAGCACAAGCTGCAGATATGTTCATGAAGCCTCTGTCGACCACTTTGTTCGAGAACAACAAGAATATGCTTGGAATGAAGGAGAAGAAGAACATTTAAGTTTATGGGGGGATTTTGTTAGATAAACATTAAATGCATGAAGTTGAGAGGTCATAGTGGTTGTATTGAATGCATATAGTTGAGAGGCTATAGTGATTGTATTGAATATATGTAGTTGAGAGGTCATGTCTAGAAACCTATAAATTGACTATGTACTTCTCATTGCAAAACACATTAAGTGATAATATAGAGTGTTGTATGTAGATACTTGTTTGTCAACATTTGTTACTCTATATATTCACTTTGTTTAAATGAGCGAAAGTTTAGTAAATAATTTGTGTAAAAGGTTTTCACAATTAAACCAAGAGTTTAAACTTTGCATTATATTGTTTACTTAAAAAAAACATAAAAAAATATAATAAAACTTTTCTCACTTAGACTTTGTTCGATAAAAAAAATAAAATAAAATATGATAAAAAAAAGCTATTTTTATAATTTTAAAACAAAAATGATATTAAAAAAGAAAATGTTTATTTTCAAAAATAATAAATAATTAAATTTAAATTAAATATTTATTAATATAATTAATTATTTTTTGTTAATAAATAAATTTTTAAAATAATATCTTTAATTTATATATCTCTTTCGTATATAATTATAAAATATTTTTTTATAGTTTTTTAAAATTATTTAAAATTAAATTAATAAAATAATATCATATTACAAAATAATAAAAAATTGTTAATTATTAATTTGATTTTTATAATATTTTATTATATATTTAAAATATATACATATATATATATATATAAATTTCAAACATAAAGATAATTTTGTAAAACTAATAACAATTTTTATTATTTTTCATTCTTATAAAATATAAAAGTAAATTTGTCCGTTATATCAAAAATTGATTTTTTTTTATTTTTTTATTGGTAAATAAAAAATATTAATTTTTTCATTAATTACTTTTTTACTTCACGCTAAGAACTAATTTGAAATTTAATATTTTCATCCTATTTTACTCCTCTTTATTTTTATCCTATGTAAATAAAAATTGACATATACTTTTTAAAATATATTAAAACATAAATTTTTAAATCTTAAATAATTTAATCACTTTATTGTTATTATTTACTAAATTTGATTCTTATATCGTTTTGTCTACGATGCTGTCAGTGTACTAGGTATATTTAATTTTATTTTATTTTTTAGTTTTTAAAAATAATTTTAGATGTTAAATTTGAAAATTTGTTTTTAAAATTAAGTTGAAAAAAATTATTTTATTACTATATTAATATAGTTATAATTAAATATTCTTAATTATTAAAATAATGATTAATTATTATTATCAATAATTTTTTTTAATATTCTCACTCTACATATTTTATTGCAATTTTTGTCTATAATTTATATTATCATATTTTTTTTAATTATATGATTAATTTATGTTATATATGAAAATAAGGTATAGGTATAAAATTCAATTCTATTTTTTTTAATTTGATATTGTCATATCTATTAAATATAGGTTATATTATGTAGATATTCATAAGAGAATATATATTCCTTCGTTTTAAAATCTTAAAAAATTATATTATATGTTATATAATTTTTTCTAATGTGGAATTTGTTAGAAATATAGGTTAAGATCAAGAGGGGGTGAATTGTGTTAGACAAATGACATCTAGAGGGGGTGAATAAATGCACAAATTAAAATAGATGTCAAATTAAAAATTTATTTGTGAGTTAATAATAGGTTTGAACACAGATAAAGCGGAAGCAATAATATAATCAGGAGAGGAGAAAGAGATAAGGGAAAGACAAGAGCACATAGAGATTTATATTGGTTCAGGTATAGCCAACTCTACATCCAGTTCCCAGTCAACTTTTAACACAAGAGTGACTCCCCATTCACTATCTTTCAAATTCAATTTACAAATTACAATCAACTCAGCAGAAGAACCAGTAAAAAGTAAACTAATTAAAAAGACAATCACCTCCTTAGAAACCCACTAAGGATGAACACCTCCCTAGAATCCCACTAGGGATGAACACCTCCTCTGAACAAATCAAAGGATGAAAAACACCTCCTTAGAATCCCACTAAGGATGAACACCTCCCTAGAATCACACTAGGGATGAAAAACACATCTTTTTCCCCAATACAGGAAGAAGGTAATAAAAATAAGAACAGTTGGGTAATGGAAACAATAAATTGTAGAAGCCTGTAGAATGTCAATCTCCAAGAACAAGTGTGATTAACAATGAAAGCACAGAAGACATAGAGAAGAGGGTTTTCTCAAAAGGTGTAAAATATCTCTGTTGCCTTGCTCAGAATTCTTTTCTCAAAATTGATTGAATGTAAATTGTATTTTCGAATTCTGTAATTGTGTGTTTTTTATTTTTCATCAAAACTTAATTAAATAGAAAAATAGCATCAGAAAATGACTATTGGACATTAATAATATCATAGAGAAAATCAGGATGTATTCAAAAATATTTATTCTTTAAAACGGATATATTTTTTAAATTTGAATTGTCATAATTGATTATATTACTAGTATAATCAATTATGATAGAGAAAATCATTTTTCCATTTCTGATGCATCATAATTAATTATGACAGTGAAAAATATCATGTTATGAATTTTATCACACTTGTGCTTTGGAGGCTTATGCATAATATTACTTCATCAACTTGTACCTCCATATCCAGTATTCTAAAACTCTATCTAGTCTTCAGGAATCATCTTGGGCTTGCTTGAATCATCATCTTTATCAAAAACATATCTTGGGCATGTAGGGAAATGTTTCACATTTTCA
Organism: Sphenostylis stenocarpa; assembly: GCA_963425845.1. Lineage (NCBI taxonomy): Eukaryota > Viridiplantae > Streptophyta > Magnoliopsida > Fabales > Fabaceae > Sphenostylis > Sphenostylis stenocarpa. The sequence continues at coordinate 5,261,331 of OY731401.1, read as the reverse complement.
CCAACGTCATAAATTCAGCTTGTCCTTAATTCATCTTGAATGGTGTTGACTTGAATGTAGTTGACTTGAATCGTCATCAAAATCATCTCTTGGGAATGTAGGGGTATTTTCATCAATCTTCCCCTTTTTAATGATGATCAAGGAAACACCTGAAATGAATTAAAATGTTTGACTCTATATAGCCAACTCAAGATTAGCACAAATTTGTATCAAGTGTCAGAGTCTCTTAATCTCCTCCTGGATATATTAATAACAAGACTCCCCCTAACTCATATGAGCAAAGATTTCTCTTAACTCCCCTTGTTTAATTTAGAGATAGGAAAGAATTTCACACATATTTTAATTCATCAAAAAATCTCCCCCTGTTTCATTGATAATCATAAAAAAGTATTATAAGAGAAAAAAAATCTCCCCCTGTTTCACACAGATTAATATCATCAAAAAATCTCCCTGTTTCATTGATAATTATGAAAAATATTATAAGAGAAAAAAAATCTCCCCTTGTTTCACACAGATTAATATCATCAAAATATCTTCCTGTTTCATTGATAATTATGAAAAATATTATAAGAGAAAAAAAATTTCCCCCTGTTTCACACAGATTAATATCATCAAAATATCTTCATGTTTCATTGATAATTATGAAAAATATTGCAATAGAAACTGAGAACAAATTTGTACATATTAGTACATAAATCAAGGAAGAAAAGATAATGCATTACAAAGTGTCATAGAGAAGAACATCATATTAAGGAGGCAATATCTAGGATACCCAAGACAAATGAAGAGAGAGAAAGATACGGGAATAAAATGATTATAGAGATAATGGAATGAAATGCAGTAGTTTCCCCCAATTGAAATCTTCTTATTTAGGCAGCTTTCAAATTCAAATGCACTCATATTCCAGATTTCAAATTCAAATTGCAATAAATTTCAAATTCAAATTCCAACAAATTCTAAATTTCAAATTCAAATTTCTAATCCCAAATTTCAAATTCCAATTCAAATTCAATTTCAAAAATCTAAAACTGCAAAAATTTCAAATTTCAAAATCTCAAACTACAAAATTTCAAATTTCAAAAATCTCAAATTGCAAAATTTCAAATTTCAAAAATCCCAAACTGCAAAATTTAAAAAAAAATCTGAAAATGCAAAATTTCAAATTTCAAAAATCTCAAATTGCAAAATTTCAAATTTCAAGAATCTCAAACTGCAAAATTTCAAACTTTAATAATTTTAAATTTTCATAAATTCATACTTTCAACATAATTGATTATGGCAACAAGAAAAAAAATTTTGATTTTGATAATCAATTAGATGCTCAAATTATTATCTAGACATGTATAAATGCTTTGTTCCTTTAGACACCCATTCATATTTGTCATTAGATATGCCAAAATGTTTTATGTAACAACTATTTGATGTATGACTTAATTTCATGCAATAAAAACATGTTGATTTTCTTTGAAAAGGTCTAAATGCGTTTCTTAAAGTTTTTGAAACTGGTTTCACATCTGTTTTCCTTGACTCTTTCACAAAAATAGTTTTATGAGGTTCTAGACTTTCTTTGGATTTGTAGCCAAGTCTAGCTTTGCTAGAATTTCCTCTTTGATAACCTAATATTGAATCAAGATTTTCAGAAGATTTTGAAAAATTGCTTATTATTTTCTCTAACTTGAAAATCTCATTTTCCAAAAGATTACAATTTTCACAAGGTTTAACAACTTCTTTATTTTTAGACAAAGTTTTAGATTTCTCAACATCTTTCTTTAAGCACTAATTTTCTTTTTCAATAATACCAACAGTATTTTCTAATGCATTAAACTTTTTCCTAAGTGCATTGTATTTCTTAGATAACTTGGTAAAACCTTCATACATATCTTGATATTCTTTAAATAACTCATCATATTTATTTAAGGAATTTGTACTACTTACCTGTGACGAGGCTTCATCATCACTTTTTGTCATCAAGCAAAGATTTGCTTCTTCTTCTCCATCACTGCTTCGGAAGAACTCTCTTGTGTTGTGGAAGAATCATTATCCTCCCAAGCAATATAAGTTTTGTGTTTGCTCTCATAGGTATTGTTCTTTTGTTTCTTCTTCTCTTTCATATCTTTCTTCTCTTTCTTAAGTTCCGGACAGTCTGGTTTGATATGACCAAGTTTTCCACATTCATAGCAATGAAATTTATTTGTTTTCTCATTTCTTTGCTGTCTCTTTTTCTTGTTCTTCATAAAGTGAGAAAATTGTTTAACAAAAAGAGACATATCGGAATCCGAAAACTTACCTTCATTTTCGCTTTCGTCTTGTGAAGATTTTTCTACTTTTAGAGCTATCGTCTTGGCTTGATTCTGTTCACCATTCTTTAACCTTTGTAACTCCATCTCATGTTCTCGCAGCTTTCCAAATAGAGTAGAAATATTCATTTTTGTGAGATCCTTTGATTCTGTAATAGCAGTGACCTTTGGTTGTAAATTCCTGTCTAAGGATTTTAAGATCTTTGTGCTCAACTCCTCATTGTCAAAAAGTTTTCCTAATTCTTTCAAGTGATTTATTATATGTGTGAAGCGTGTCTGGAAATTCATGATGCTTTCATTTTGCTGCATTTGAAATAATTCATACTCCTAGATGAGTGTGTTCTTACGTTCTCGCTTTACTTCATTTGTTCCTTCATGTGTTACTTCAAGAGTGTCCCATGTTTCTTTTGTTGTCTTGCATTGTGAGACCCTGAAAAATTCATTACGAGTTAAGGCAGAAACAATAGCGTTTTGGGCTCTTACATCATATTGGGCACGCTTGTTTTCATTCGGCACCCATTGATCAAAAGTCTTTGGAACAGCTTCAGACTCCGTTGTTCTCATTGGAATGTAGGGACCATTGAATACAGCATCCCAAACACCATAATCTAGTGTTTGTAAAAATATTTCCATTCTTGCTTTCCAAAACTGATAGTCTTCTCCTTCAAATAATGGTGGTCTTTTTATTGAGGCTCCTTCCCTGTAAACCTGATTCTGCATAGACATCTTGACAGATCGTTTAGAAATATCTTATCTAACCAAGTTCTGATACCACTTGTTAGACAAATGGCATCTAGAGGGGGGTGAATAGATGCACAAATTAAAATAGATGTCAAATTAAAAATTTATTTGTGAGTTAATAATTTGTTTGAACACAGATAAAGCAAAAGCAATAATATAATCAGGAAAGGAGAAAGAGATAAGGGAAAGAGAAGAGCACACAGAGATTTATACTGGTTCGGGTATAACCAACCCTACATCCAGTTCCCAGTCAACTCTTAACACAAGAGTGACTCCCCATTCACTATCTTTCAAATTCAGTTTACAAATTACAATTAACTCAACAGAAGAACCAGTAAAAAGTAAACTAATTAAAAAGACAATCACCTCCTTAGAAACCCACTAAGGATTAATACCTCCCTAGAATCCCACTAGGGATGAACACCTCCTCTGAACAAATCAAAGGATGAAAAACACCTCCTTAGAATCCCACTAAGGATGAACACCTCCCTAGAATCACACTAAGGATGAAAAACACCTCATTTTCCCCAATACAAAAAGGATGAAGGTAATAAAAATAAGAACAGACACACCTAGGTAATGGAGACAACAAATTGCAGAAGCCTGTAGAATGCCAATCTCCAAGAACAAGTGTGATTAACAATGAAAACACAGAAGGCAGTAGAGAAGAGGGTTTTCTCAAAAGGTGTAAAATATCTTTGTTGCCTTGCTCATAATTCTTTTCTCAAAACTGATTGAATGTAAATTGTATTTTCGAATTCTGTAATTGTGTGTTTTTTATTTTTCATCAAAACTTAATTAAATAGAAAAATAGCATCAGAAAATGGTCGTTGGACATTAATAATATCATAGAGAAAATCAGGATGTATTTAAAAAAATTTATTCTTTAAAACGGATATATTTTTTTAAATTTGAATTGTCATAATTGATTATATTACCAAGTATAATCAATTATGATAGAGAAAATCATTTTTTCATTTCGATGCATCATAATTAATTATGACAGTGAAAAATATCATGTTATGAATTTTATCACACTTGTGCTTTGGAGGATTATGCATAATATTACTTCATCAACTTGTACCTCCATATCCAGTATTCTAAAACTCTATCTAGTCTTCAGGAATCATCTTGGGCTTGGTTGAATCATCATCTTTATCAAAAACATATCTTGGGCGTGTAGGGAAATGTTTCACATTTTCACCAACGTCATAAATTCAGCTTGTTCTTAATTCATCTTGAATGGTGTTGACTTGAATGTAGTTGACTTGAATCATCATCAAAATCATCTCTTGGGAATGTAGGGACATCTCCATCAATCTCCCCCTTATTGCTTTCAAATTGATCTTTGAAACTTTTTCGCACTTTTAAGAATACAAATTATCTATTGCAAAGATTATGAATTATGATAAAGTTTTGAATCAAGAAAAACAAGCAGTTCTATGTAAAGCACAAGCAAAATAAAATAGTGTAAAGGATTAGAGAAAGAAAAACAAGATTTATACTGGTTCACCCAAACCACAGGGCTACGTCCAGTTCTCAACCAAATTTCAGTTGAGTTCCACTAGATTGATTATGTTTTTTATTACAAACCTGAATCACAAAACACCCAATCCACACCAAGAACCAAATTCTAGTTCTTGCACCAAACCTTCACTAAGAACCAAGTTCTAGTTCTTGAACCAACCTGCAGCCAAATTCCAGTTATAGAACCAATGTCCAACACTTCCAGACACTCACAATACAAATATGAAATGAAAAGAACAAAGAGAAGAAACTAGAACAATCAAACCCGAATTATGTAGATGCAACACTTTCTCTGCAGAAGAAGTTTCTTCACATGTAAGAATGCAAAAATGCATCAAGAAAGAACTCTGAAAAATTTCACAAAACTTGCGCGCTTCTTTCTTTAAAAACTCTCTATTGATTGTTTGTTTGATTACTCAAAGGTGTGTTTTAAAATGTTGAATCAAATATGTTTATATAGAGACATTTTCCAACTAACTAGTTTAATTAATCAGCTTAAAACTTCTTTTAATCGATTATTAATTCTTGATTAATTGATTAAAACTTCTTTTAATCTGTTAAAATGTGTTTCATTATTTTCCAAATTTATTTTAACTGATACGACTATGTTTTAATCTATTAAAACAATTATACAAAAATTTTCTAAGTTATTTTAATCGATTGATTCGCGGTTTAATCGATTATAATTCTGCCAAATAATTTCTCAAAACTTCATAAGTGATTTTAACTAATAAAATCATGTTTTAATCGATTAAAAAACTTAACAAAAATTCCTTCAAGTTGATTTAATCGATTAATTCGATGTTTCATCAATTAAAATACTTGTCGAATACTTTTCAAAATATCTCAAGTGATTTTAATCGATTAATTCGAAGTTACATCGATTAAAATACTCGACAGATCAATTTTCAAAATATTTCAAGTGATTTTAATCGATTAATTCGAATTTACATCGATTAAAATACTGACAGATCACTTTTCAAAACATCTCAAGTGATTTTAATCGATTAATTAGAGATTAAATCGATTAAAATACCTGATAGAACACTTTCAAAAACTTCTCAAGTGATTTTAATCAATTAATTCGAAATTATATCAGTTAAAATACTGATAGAAGGTTTTCAAATACTTCTTTAATGAAAATAATCGATTAATTCGAATGTGCATCGATTAAAACAGCGTCAGTGTATATTTTAAATGGTTTTAATCGATTATTTCGAAAATACATCAATGAAAACTTTGTCAGGAATGTTTCTAGCTGATTTTAATCGATTAATCTTTAAGTATATCAATTAAATCTTAGTCTTAAGAACGTATTAATTAATTAAACTGGTTTTTAATAGATTAAAACATTTAGAGGAATTTTCAAATTATTTCAAATGATGAAACCTCATGCAACAGAGAAGAATGAATGATTTTACCTATTAATATTGATGCAGACTCACTCATGACTACACCCTTTAACCCAAGCAGCCTTTGACTTCATCAAATCCTCAAGATCTTCTATCATAAGGTTCAATAAGATCTTCATCACTTTTAGTCTCCCCCTATTTAATGAAGACAAACACCTCTTTGAATCTCTTTGAATGATCTTAATCTGCAAAAGAAATCACTTGGATATACAGATTATTAATGAGTATTCAATATTAATTTCTCCTCCTTTGACTTCATCAAAAATAGGGAAAGAATGTATATAACAAACATTTGCATTATATTTCAAGTATAGACATCATAAACCAAAAAGAAATTATAGGTCCAGAGAAGTAGTGAGTATAACAGAAATATAATCGATTAAAAATAGAACAAAATCGATTAATCATAAACCTGTTAATGATTTTACTTGATACAAATCATGTTTAAATTGATATAATTTCACAACCTAGAACTTTTAATCAATTAATTTGAGAAATAATCGATTAAAAACAGGACGTATAGCCTATGCGAATCTTACTATAATGAATTTAATCGATTAATGTTTGAAATAATTGACTAAAACAATAGGAATAGTCTATGTGAACATGTTTGTAAGTGAATTTAATAGATTAAAACTTATTTTATATCAATTAAAATGATCAGAATATGTGAATTATGTAATATTTGATCTATCTAGAATTTCTAAATCAGTTCTGCTTTAAAACCAAACATCTGCATAATATTAAGAAGAGTTCAAAGAGTATTCTTGTAAAAGACCAGTTAATATTACAGACCCAATATTAAAACTGAAAATTAAAGAAATAATAAATGAAAGATGAAAAAACTTATGATAGAAAGGGACCCTTGTTGATGAGATCAGTCATCCCAATTCCCTTGGTTCAGTTGCATATCCTCCATCTTGGTGTAAAGATAAGCAATTTGGTTTCCAAGGTTGGAGAACTGAGCATTTGTTTGCTGAAAATGCTGATAGGTCATCTGCATATGCCTCCTTTGGTTTTCTTGCAGTGTAGCCATCTGGGAAAGCATGGTTTGTTCAAATTGTGAGAGTGAAGTCCCACGGTCAGGTTGAGCAACAAAGGGAATGATTTCCATGTTATCATATGAAGATTGTCCACCAGTGGAATGGGGAACTTCAGTAGCTGGAGGAGAAGGTACTTCAGCTTGGTCATCTTTATCTTCATCCTCATCCTCATCTTCAGCCATCCCAGCTTCAGTTTTAGATATCCAATCTCCATCAATCTTGATGAACCCCATCTTCCGTAGAGTGGAATCATCAATTTCATTTGAAGCTTTAAGGGTCTCCACATATTCTCCTGCTAGATCCACTGCAAAATGTCTAAAAAATTTACTGATTAACATAGCATATGACAATTTATAATCAGCAAGCCTTTTAGCCTTAATCATATGGTCCTTGATGACATAAACCCAATTGACGCGGATACTATTTGCAATACAGTACATGAGTGTCAAATCTCCTTCATTGAGCAAGGCATGATTGCTCCCTCTTGGTGTGAGCATCTGATAAGTGCCAAAAAGTAGTAAATTTTCATTTGGAATGATGACACTGTTTGATTAAATTGTGTATATTTGGTATTAACTTGCCCTAATCTAAGAATGATAAAAATTAATCATATGTTTTCGAGTTGTAACTAAAAATTAAATCATTTGATCCCCATTTTGTATTTGTTTCAGGTAAATTAAGAGAGAAGGAGAATTTGGCTTAAAAGAAGAAGAAGAAATGAATAATCAGAGGAAAAAGACATGAAATCCCACCACAACTCGCCCACACTAGAATGATTTCGTGCAAGCGAGATTTGTCCAGAGAGTGGTCATTTTGAAAGACACTCTGGCTTAAGCGAGAATGATCTAGCCTAAGCGTGAAACTGTGCAATATATATACCACGTGTTTTAGAAAGAGAAAGTGTGACACAGAGAGGGGGCGTCGCTTTTGATAGATTCCTTCAGTTTTAGGTTTAGGGTTTTCTTCTTCTTCTCTTAGGATGTCAATGGCTACCATGAGTAGCTAATCTTTTCTCTTGGGATTGAATGTAATCGAATCAAACTCGGACGAAATTTGGTGCTGTCTATATATAGCTTTTCTGGTATTATTCAATATTGGTATTTTTCTTCTGCTCGTAATGCTTGATTCTATCTGATCAATGGATTCTTGAATGTGATTTTAGACATGACTAGAAAGTATTTCTAAAAATCTGACCTAAAACAAAATACTTGATATATTGGAATGCTAGGAATATATTTCATTATAGCAATTATTATTAACACTTGAACAGAATGTTGGACAACTTGTTGGGTCTGTGAGGAATCAATACCCAAGGAGTCAGTCTTATGAATTTTATACGTGAGGAATCAGTATAAATGATTTTTTGTGTTGCGTCAATATGGGTAAACACAAATGCTATATATTTATGTATACCCAGATTTCAGAGGAGTGAGATAGATGAAATTCAATCCCAGTTTTTCTCATTTGAATCATCTCTAATTATTATACTGCCAGTACATTACTTTTCACACACATTCAGTATAAATGGTTACTATTCTATCAATCATGAAGCAACTGAACATCCTTGTAAATATGTTGGTTGAGATAAATCATTTGATTTAATTGAATCCGTTCATCGTGGGATCGACACTTTCACTTAAAAAATCATTATACTACAGTTGATTATTGGTACACTTGCCAACAAACCAACAACACCCAAGCAATAATGAAAGCAAGAATTCTTTATTCAAGCCTCATTTTTCCAGCATTGAGGATCCTCACCGAGTCATTGTGGTCTTTGAGGCAAGTGCAGAAAAATTGGATTTTATTGAAGTCCGGTAATTCTGCAATGTTTCCTCTGGACACCTTGACACCAACATCACGGAGCCCAACCACTTGTTCCCAACCTCAGGAGTAATCACCATGTTGACTCCTTTGACCTGTGATCTAATAGTAGAGCCACTAACAGTGAAGTTGGCATAGAAGACCCTTACAAGGTCAGGTTGAATGTTGCTCGTGTACTCCAAAAAAGTCTTCAACTTTTGGCTCTTCAGTTGCCTCCTTAGTGGGGTAAAGCCTTCTTCATCCAGCCATGCCAATCAAATGTACTTAGGAATCACAAGCTTTTTTTTGGCTAAAATGAGTGATGAAATTGTTCATCTTTTCTACATCACCATTGAACCAGTTTTCAAGGTGGCCCCCTCAATTTCCAACAGCGGAGGAGGATTTCCCCTCTTGCTTTTTCCTTCCAGATTATGATCTTTTGAACATTTTTATCCAAAAATTTTGAAGGAAATATTGAATTGTTTGAAGGGAAGTAGGAGTATTGAATTGAGAAGATGAAATAGAGACTAATTTTGAAAAAGGTTTGCAGAACCTGGATTTGTACAAAAAAACAGAGACTGAATTTGATGAATCTCTGAAATCCGAAGGTCAGTCAATAGAGTCTGTTTTGAATTTCCAACTTTTGCGTTCCCTTGATCGAATACAAGAGTACAAGTCTTGAACAATGGGTGCATAGAATACATCAGCTATTTTGATCTTTTGAGGAGATAAGCTTTGACTAGTCAACCATGTTGTTTAATGCAGCAAATAATCGAATCTGGGATTTGTTCATTAATTTCCTTCTTGAATTTTAAAATTCTGCAATTAAAAGATGCTAAAATCATTTCCAAGAGTGAATTAATCGATTAATTATCAATTTAATCAATTAATTTGATCTGGACTAATGATTAAAAATAACATAACAAGTATAATAATCGATTAAAAATAAGAAAGAATCGATTAATTTTGTACTAGATATGGTTAATGAAATAACAACTGAATTTTAATCAATTAAAACAAGAAAGAATCGATTAATTTTGATCCATTTAATGATTTTAACCGTTGTAAATCATTTTTAATCGATTAAAAAGAGGCGATAAACCTATACTCGAAAACTCGAGAACATTTTAATCGATTAATTCGTAGAATAATAAATTAAAATAATACGGATAATTTTTTGAAATTCTCTGTAAATGAATTTAATTTATTATTTTGATCAATTAATCGATTAAAAGTAAATGGTTTAGTATTTTAATTGATTAAAGATTGTTTTATATCAATTAAAACTATTAGTTCATGATTTTGTTAACCATTTTACACATCCAGAATTCCTGTTTGTCGTATGGATACCAAAGGATCTTCAAATTTTTGTTCCTGCAAAAGAATTTAGCAAACTTTGGTACCCTTTTGATGATAATAATGTCCTTTCAAGTTATTTGAAATGATCTTTTAGGAAATCACTTCAATCTTCCTTTTGGTACATCATATTTCTTGATTTTGTAGAATTTTACAGAATAACCTCTTTTCATGCAATAGAAACATGTAATATTTGATGATGATAAGGATTTTGTAAATGTAGAATGATTTCTGGTTTTTCTAGTTTTCTTGATAGGTGTAAATCCAATGTCAGATTTATCAAGAACAAGTTTTTAGGAACCAAGAAGAATATCAAGATTAGTTTTACCTTGTGTAAACTTTGAAATAGTTTTTAACAGATATTCAATCTTCTTTTGTAAATCTGGACATTTTTCACACGGTTTGATTTTATTACACAAGCAATCAGAATTATCATGAATTAATTTTAAGTAATCAAGATCAGTTTCATCCTCAAGTATTTTCTTTTCAAGAGTTTCAACTTTATTCTCTAACCAGTTGTTCATGCCTTTTAATCTTTTTTTTTTTTTTTTCAAGTTTCTTAGCTTCTTCATACATCTCATTAAAGGTATCTTGTAATGAACTATAATTCATAAAATTTGTAGAGGAAGTAGAACTTACACTACTGGTTGGAAAATTCTGATTAAACATCAAGCACAAATTAGCTTCTTCATCATCTGAATTTTCTGTTGATGAGGTATCATTTGTTAGATAAATGACATCTAAAGGGGGGGGTGAATAGATGTACAAATTAAAATAGATGTCAAATTAAAAATTTATTTTAAGATGTCCAATATTTATTAATTCAATTTTAATTATCAAATTGAACAAAGATAAAGCAGAAGCGATATAATCAGAGAGATATAGGAAAAGATATAAGCGCACAGATATAGGGAAAACAAAGAAGGAGAGTAATGCAGTAAAAGAAAAGGAGTGATTAAGGGAAAAGAAGAACACACAGTAATTTATACTGGTTCGGGTATAGCCAACCCTACATCCAGTTCCCAATCACCTCTAACACAAGAGTAACCCCAATTCACTATCTTTAAAATTAAGTTTACAAATTACAATCAACTCAGCAGAGGAACCAATAAAGAGTAAACTAATTAAAAAGACAATCACCTCCTTAGAAACCCACTAAGGATGAACACCTCCCTAGAATCTCACTAAGGGATGAAACAAGACCACACCTGATGTGGACATAAAGGCCCAAGCCCATAACGAGAAGGATCAAGACCAAGATCCAATCCAAGACTTAGGTGGACCTATGACAAGAGGCAGGCTCAGAAAAGCACAAGAGGCATTGCAATACAAAGTGATCAATTTGCTAAAGGCCCAACTATTAAAAGATCCAAACATGGAGGAGTCTAGACCTATCACATGCATAGAATGTTTGGAGAGCTAGGAGGTCCAACTAAAAGATTTAGTTATTATTATTATTATTATTATTTTATTTGCTACAGTGGGGATTTGAACCCAAGACCCAAAGCTTATAATGTCTTCACTGAACCATCTGGGTAACTTAACTTTGCTTGGGATATTAGGATTTTAATTTATCTTTATTTCGTGCAATGAGACAAACTCATAAACTTAAGTTGTATTAAACATTTGGGAATTCAGAATGAACGTACGTAATATTCAGATTACTTTGTGAGTTGTTGCTCTGCTAGGGTTCTTCCTTGCATCACTTGATCTTATCAAGAATTATTCGATTCTTGTGGCGATCCTTCTTGGCTTATCAAATATTCTTATTTGTGGCGCCTACGGTATCTTTTATTTTTTCTGTTTTCTATTTCCAATCAAATCAATTCTTAAAACCTAACCCTAAATTGTTTCCCTTCTATTTGAGTGTCGTCAACACCTCCTAAGAACAAAACAAGGGATGAAATAAGATCACACCTCCTAGGAACAAATCAAGGGATGAAACAAGACCACACCTCCTAGCAACGAATCAAGGGATGACACAAGACCACACCTCCTAGGAACAAAGTATGAGTAGTTCTCACACAGGAAACCTTAAATAACACAATCAATTAAATAAGAACAGTCACACCTGGTAATGGAGACAACAAATTGTAGAAGCCTATAGAATGTCAAACTACAAGAACAAGTGTGATTAACAATAAAAGTGCAGATGACAATATGAAAAAGTTTTCTCAAAAAACCTAAAAGTGTTTTATTACCTTGCTCAGAATTCTTTTCTTAAAACTGATAGAATGTAAATTAAATTTTTGAATTTTTTAATTGTGTGTTTTTTATTTTTCATCAAAACTCATTTAAATAGGGAAATAGCATCAGAAAATAGTCGTTGGTCATTAATAATTTTGTAGAAAAAAATCAGGATGTACTTAAAAACATTTATTCTTCAAAACGAATATATTTTTCAAATTTGAACTGTCATAATCAATTATGTTACTAGTATAATCAATTATGACAGAGAGAAAATCGTTTTTCCATTTCTGATGCATCATAATCAATTATGATAGTGAAAAATGTCATGTTACGAAATTTTATCATACTTGTGCTTTGGAGGTTTATGCATAATACCACTTCATCAACTTGTACCTCCATATCCAGTATTCTAAGACTCTATCTAGTCTTCAGGAATCATCTTGGGCTTGCTTGATGTTTGAATGAAATCTTTATCAAAATTATATTTTGGGCTTACTTGAGTCTTGAATGTTGTTGACTTGAATCATCATCAAAATCATCTCTTGGGAATGTAGGGACATGTTTCACATTTCCATCAATCTCCCCCTCAATGCTTTCATCATTGTCATCCCAAGCAATGTATGCTCTCCTTTTTCATCTTTTCTTCTTTCTTGTTATTATGCTTGTTCTTTTCTGGACACTCCATTCTCACATGTCCCTGCTTACCACACCATAACACTTATAATTAAAAGAATCAGATTTCTTTTCATGCCTTTTTTGCCTTTCTTTATCTTGGATCTTTTTTTTTTTAGAAACCTATTGAACTTTTTGACCAGTAGACCAAGATTCTCACTTTCTTCTTATGATTCTTTATCTTTCTCTTCTGCTTTGAGTGTTATGATCTTTCCTTTCTTTTCAGAAATTTCTTGCTCATTGAACCTATTAATTTTCATCCCATGTTCTCTGAGCTTACCAAATAGAGAGGTTGTTGTCATGATAGATAAATCTTTTGACTCTCAAATTGTGTGACCTTAGGCTGTCATGACCTGTCAAGACATTTCAGAACTTTGATATTCAATTCCTCTTTATCAAAAGTCTTACCTAGACCCATTAGATGCTTGATGATGTGAGTAAAACGTTTCTGCACATCTGCAATGCTCTCTCCAAATTGCATTTTGAACAACTCATATTCTCTAATGAGAGTATGCTTCCTGGCTCTTTTCACATCAGCAGTTCCTTCATGAGTAACTTCAAGAACCTCCCACATTTCCTTGGTGGATTTGCATTAAGACACCCTGAAAAATCCATCCATGTTAAGAGCAGATGTAATTATGTTTTTAGCAGCGCAATCACTTTGAACTTTTCTCTTTTTTCATCATTTAGGCTGGACCATTCTTTTTCTGTAATTAATGGACAATTTACAATTACATCCCAAACATTTTCTATCAATAGATTCAATAAATATCTGCATCCTGATCTTCCAAAATGGATAATATGTACCACAAAATAGTGGACGTCTATTAATAAAAGCACCCTCAGAAAAAGGTAATTTGTTTTCAGCCATTAAAAATTTGGACCGAAAGTCTTGAGTATTTTCAAGACCCTGCTCTGATACCAATTGTTAGAAATGTAGGCTGAGATCAAGAGGGGGTGAATTGATTTTTGAAACTTTTTCACACTTTTAAGAATACAGATTATCTATTTCAAATATTATGAATTCTGATCAAGTTTTGAATCAAGAAAAAACAAGCAATTCTATGTAAGGCACAAGAAAAATAAAATAGTGTAAAGGAATAGAGAAAGAAACACAAGATTTATACTGGTTCACCGAAATCACAGGGCTACGTCCAGTTCTCAACCAAATTTTAGTTGAGTTCTAATAGATTGATTATGTTTCTGATTACAAACCCGAATCACAAAACACCCAATCCACACCAAGAACCAAATTACAGTTCTTACACCAAACTTTCACCAAGAACCAAGTTTCAGTTCTTGAACCAACCTGCAGCCAAATTCCAGCTATACAACCAGTGCCCAACACTTCCAGACACTCACAATACAGATATGAAATGAAAATAACAAAGAGAAGAAACTAGAACAATCAAACCCGAATTATGCAGATGCAAAACTTTCTCTGCAGAAGAAGTTTCTTCACATGTAAGAATGCAAAAATGCCTCAAGAAAGAACTCTGAAAAACTTCACAAAACTTGCACGCTTCTTTCTTAAAAAACTCTTTATTGATTGCTTGTTTGATTACTCAAAGGTGTGTTTTAAAACGTTGAATCAAATATATTTATATAGAGACATTTTCCAACTAATGGGTTTAATTAATCAATTAAAACTTCTTTTAATTAATTATTAACTCTTGATTAATCGATTAAATTTCTTTTAATCGGTTAAAATGTGCTTCATTATTTTTCAGGTTTATTTTAATTGATACGACTATGTTTTAATCGATTAAAACAGTTATACAAAAACTCCCTAAGTTATTTTAATCGATTGATTCGCGGTTTAATCGATTATAATTTTGCCAAATAATTTCTCAAAACTTCATAAGTGATTTTAACTGATAAAATCATATTTTAATCGATTAAAAAACTTAACAAAAACTCCCTTAAGTTGATTTAATCGATTAATTCGATGTTTTATCAATTAAAATACTACTAGAGTACTTTTCAAAATATCTCAAATGATTTTAATCAATTAATTCAAAGTTACATCGATTAATATACTGACAGATCACTTTTCAAAACATTTCAAGTGATTTTAATCGATTAATTTGAAGTTACATCGATTAAAATACCTGACAGATCATTTTTCAAAACATCTCAAGTGATTTTAATCGATTAATTTGATATTACATCGAATAAAATACTGACAGAACACTTTCAAAAACTTCTTAAGTGATTTTAATCGATTAATTCAAAATTATATCAGTTAAAATACTGACAGTAAGATTTTCAAATACTTCTTTATTGAAAATAATCGATTAAAACAGCGCAAGTGTATGTTTTAAATGATTTTAATCAATTATTTTGAAAATACGTCGGTTAAAACTTTGTCAGGAATGTTTCTAACTGATTTTAATCAATTAATCTTTAAGTATATCAATTAAATCTTAGTCTTAATAACATATTAATCGATTAAATTGGTTTTTAACAGATTAAAATGTTTAGAGGCATTTTCAAATTCTTTCAAATGATGAAACTTCATGTAACAGAGAAGAATGAATGATTATATCTATTAATGTTGATGCAAACTCACTAATCATTACACTCTTTAACCCAAGTAGTTTTTGACTTCATCAAATCCTCAAGATGTTCTATCATAAGATTTAATAAGATCTTCATCACTTTCGAAATTGAGTAAGATACTTCTTAGAATTTGATCCATTTATTGATTTGGTATTAATCATTTTCGCCAAAAAAAAATTATTGTAATTTTCTAAAGTGATTTAAGAATAAACATGTTCAACATTCTAATATCCACATAACTTTAATGACTAAATTGTTTTATACAATTGTATCATATTGATTCATTCTTAATTGATTGCGATCAACCGTAATATTTTAGCTTAATCAATCAATTTAATTTATATGAGATTGTACTATCCATTAATCTAGTTAAAGTGATGTTTTAACTTATTCAATTCAATTATTATGATTATGAGATCATGCTAATAATTTATCCCTCGTTAATTATGATCCATTAAAAAATAATATATTTGACTTTTGAGAATAGTAATGTCACTCTTAATTAATTAATATATATATCATAAGAAATTTTTTTATCTATGGTATTATGTATAGGAACGAGATAATTTGATTTTATGTCCATTATGATAATATCATTAGGTTCAATTTTTATGTTTGAGGTAATTTCTGTCTTGGATCTCATGTTTGTCACAATTTGTCCTTAAAATGCGTCTTAGTAAGTTAAAAAAGAAGAATGTATATAAACTATCTTTGATATTTACTCTTAAGCGATATGAAACTCTGAACATAAACCCCAAAGTTGAAAACTAAGGATTATGAATGGAACGATATTCTATTATCTAAAATAATATATTTTTAGATAATAAAAATACAATGATCTATCCCTTTATTGTATAAGCACTAGGACATATTGTTAATAAGATATTTTGGTGACTTAAATTAATAAAATTCACATATATGAGGCCATATCAATTGAATAGACTTGAACAAAAACAAATTACCAATTTGATATTCTAATGACAAATTGCATGGAAACAACCAAAGAAATCATGATTCATATCACATTACCTATTCCTTAGCCTCAAAATATGCCATGACAATGACTTGTTTTTTTGTTTACCTTTTTGCTACGACAAAATCAAAATGCCTTGACTATTAGTTCCTATAGACCACAAAATTATATAACACTTATCTTGTTAAAATAACAATATTTTGAATTTCCTTCCCTCCAAAATTATGGAAAATCTGAAATATGATGATATGTGGGAGAACTTATTTGAACAATATTTTAAAGATGGAAGATTAGTTTGCCATGTTTATTCTGAATGGGATAATGAGAATGATTGCAATATAATGATTATTTATGACCAACTAAAGGAAAAGGGTGTTCATTCACCCTAAAATATTTAGATTTTTTTTATATAGTATATTAATTTAGAAACTTAACTTTTAATTTACTTAACTACCTTAATTATCATATTATACTTACCATTTATTGGTATTTTAAAAAGTGTAGTATTTTTTTTAAAATGTAAAATCTATATCAAAGTT
This sequence comes from Sphenostylis stenocarpa, assembly GCA_963425845.1. Taxonomy (NCBI): domain Eukaryota; kingdom Viridiplantae; phylum Streptophyta; class Magnoliopsida; order Fabales; family Fabaceae; genus Sphenostylis; species Sphenostylis stenocarpa. Next base: position 5,244,216 of record OY731401.1, on the reverse strand, counting down.
TGAAGTTTTTTAGGGTTAATATTGTCTTTATATAGAGTGTCATTGTATTTATCTAGCTGTCAAAATAACTATCTAACCCTATATTTTAAAACGGAAAAAAAATTAACATAGACCCAATATTAATCCAACAAACTAACGGATTAATTTTGATCTAATTGAAATTAAAAAAAGTAACAAATTTATACAAAATCAATTAATTAAAAAATATTTAAATAAAAATATAAATATAAATATATAAAGATATTTTGAAAATTTAAATTAATTTTTATTTAAGATATAATGATTTAATATATAAATTAGATGAAAATGCCTCAATTTAATCTCAAAATAAGAATAAAAAATTATTCTTTATTATTATTATTATTTATTTTAATAATTTATTAATTTAAAATAATAATTAATCTTAATAATTAGAAATTGATTCTGATATTTACTTTTAGACTAATCGGATTCTTGTCAAATTAATTTATAATACATATATAATTTTTTAATAAAATAATTTAAACTTTATTTTTATTTAAAAAATAATTATTATTTTATAAAATAGATTAACTCATAAGTCTACGTATTAGTCTGACTTAAATAAACAAGACCAGAATAGGTCTGATTTAATTTAGATCACAAATATTTTGGTCAAGTTTGACTTGTTTCTCAGACGTATCCGATCGGCCAATCAAGCTAAGTCTATTTAAACACCCCTATTTATTGATTATTAACTTTTATTATAAAATTTAATTGACTATTTTTTATTTTTTTTGTTGAATTACGTTTATTTTATTCACAACATTCAAAATTAAAGTTAACATTTTGGGATATTTTTCATTATAATTTGCAAAAAGTACAACTAATATTTAATTTTAAAAATTACTTTTGTTTTTCTACTATGTTTAGTTTCAAAATAAACTCACTTTTTCGTATCAAAATTAGTTTTATAAGGTGTTGAAAATACTAACAACCTTTGTTGTAAGAGTGATACTAAGGGTGATGACTGAAATTGTAGCAAAATTAATAATAAAAACAATTATAGTAGTAAAAAAACTAATATCTTTTTGACAACCAACTCAAATGGACCATAAAGAATTTGTCTTAAAATTTATTTTAGTTTAATTTACAAAATCAGCTTATAATGAAATTTCTCATCCAGTTATAGTATTTAGTTTGACCATAGAACTAGATGACATGAATTTCCAAATACCAGAATTCAATTCCATTAAAATAACATAATCATGTTTAATTAATTTTCAATTTAGAAGTGTTGGATTGATGAAGAATGGATATTAACAAAGTAATTAAGGGTAAGTAGATTCACATCCACAAATAAAATATTTGAAAGAAAATATCCCGTAGATTTGTATATTCTCTATTGACTTTGAATATGTGTGATGTGGTATAGCAGTAAAGGAGGTGAAACTTCTTATCTGTTTCTTTATCTTATAGCATCCTCGTTCACAAATGTATCTATCAACAGGGTCCAGTCTAAACATTAATGCACCCTAAAAGGTGTTGAGATAAGCTACCTATCACTACTCGCAAGTTAGAGCCTCAAAATGATTGTTTGATTTATCAGTTGCTAATCCATAACTACAAACAAAACATAGGCAAAAGAATCAGATTGAGATTAATCTGAGCTGTGTATCAGACTCTACAATGCTAGAAAAAATGTACTATTGGGTAGAACCAGAACATGACTAAATCTGATTGTGTTTTTCTGTCATATTCAATATCATAATTTGAAGTTGTAGTAGGGAGAACCAGAATGGCATAAACAAAATTGTTAGTGGCACTTGGTGGTTTTTGGTTGGGAAAAATAGTTTCTGAAACCAACAAAAATTTGGATTTGATATTTCTTTCTAAATTTGAATTTGGTAGTTGGTGGCTGGTTGCTGGTTGCTATATCCTATACAAAATATCTGAGATTCCAAGAATTATGGGGTTCATATTTGGTTTTGAAAGTTCAGTAGCTTACTAGCAACATGTTCTTAAATTAAGTCATGAACTTCATTATTTGGAGGACCAGAGAATAAAGAACATTCATACATCAGATGTGTGAGAAAGTTAGGCCAAACTAAACTATGTTGCGTACTTGAATGACTCAGAAAGAGTTCCATTGTTAAACATCATTTAGTACATTATTAACTTAGAAAAGATTAATTTCAACCCTATAGAGGGAAATGCAAGGATAATGGGTTGTTGAAGTTATTTTGGAACAAAGCAACACAACACAGCAACTTATTCATTAGTTCTCATCCATTCATTTCCAATGAAGTCCGAAAACAGAAACCAAAATTACAGGATGATGAAATCTCAAAAAGCAAAAACAAATGGGAATTTGATTTAAGTACAAACAAACAAAGTGGAGTGGCTACAAATTTTTGAGGACTTAGTAGCCTGGTGGCTTGTAGGCAATGAAACTGATGCACTGCACTTGACGATAGTTGTCAAATCCAATGATACGGATGAAACCATTGGGGTGTTTAGTCTTGGCCTCTTGAAGCTCCTTCAACACCTGAGTAGCATCAGTGCACCCAAACATAGGTAGCTTCCACATGGTCCAGTACCTTCCATCATAGTATCCGGGTGACCTGTTGTTCTCACGGTACACGAAACCGTGCTATAAACAAAAACACACACCAAACAAATCAACCATCAGAACTCAAAGCCACGTGCTTCTTTTGCAAAACAAATCACTTGTTTTTGTTACAAAAACTGCTTTTAGCAGACTTAGCAAAGTGAGAATAAGTGAAAGTAAGCAAAAGGGTTGCAAGAAATTGACCTCCAACTCGAATTCCAAGCAAGGAATCCATCCATTCCTCAGAAGGTATTCTACTTGCTTTGCCAATTGGGGCTCAGTGAGGTCTGGCAGGTAGGAAAGAGTCTCGAACTTCTTCAGGCCAACTGTTGGCCACACCTACTCATTTGCATCATAATTGAGTTAAGGAATTAATAATATGCTTAGAACTAACATCTTAATTTAAGTAACCTTTTGGAACATAAATATGTGACATAATTCCAATGTATATATGTTTGGAGTTGTCTTACCTCCATGCATTGCACTCTTCCACCGTTGTTTCCAGCAGAAGTGATGTCATTGTTGGTCTTCCTGGTTGGGAAGCCAGCCAAGGACTTGAGGCCAGTGTATGGAGCCACCATGCCGGCACCGGCACCGGCACGGTTAACGATGGTAACAGCTGGGGAGGAGATCATTGAAGAAGCCATTTCCTTCTCCTTCTTAGTTCTGAATTACTTGTTCTTCTGCTGCTAGATGGTCAAGATTCTGCTCATACTTGCTATATATAATAGTGTGATTTGTGTAGTACTAATCCAATGGTGTGAGATGGAGGGGATTGGTTGCTGAGATGTTACAACCGTTGGATTGTATAAGTGGTGACATTACAACATATTGGCCACAAGAGTGAGGAAAATTTTGAATGGTAGCCTTATCGTTAGGTACCATGTGGAAGTGACACGTGGAGAAGGCTTCATTATCTTATCTTCTCTTTGGAAGAACGTAAATGTGTGATGGTGGTGGAGTTGATATCATTTGTGAAATAGTTTGCACCCTCGTTCCATATTTACCTAACATATTTTGTGACCATATGGGTTAAGTGAACACCCCTTTGTCCCTTTGTCACAGTAATGTTTTATATTTTGAAGTTGATTTTTGTATTGGAAAAAAAGAAAACAAGAGAACCATATCAACTGACACTCTTATCCCCTTTGTTGGATAGCTGGAAACATGCTTCTCTCTTCACCTTACATTGGCCAATCCTTATAATATTACTAAAAATGTTTCATTAGTTTATGTTATTGGTTAGACTTGTTTAAGAGTAACAAAAGCAATGTAGATAAGCAAAATGTGTATATGGTATAGAAGTGGTGGGAGATGATGGGGCTTATCATGGTTGGTTGATTAATGACCAAGCATACATTTTCATAAGATAATATCCACAAATTGCTATGGTCATCAGTAAATCCATGCATTCAACCAAACAATTCATAACAACCTTATATTAAAAGCATGAGATAACAACTATAAAGCACAAAAACAAAGGTATTACATGAAGTTCTCAGAATGTGATTGTCATAATTTAGTCTGGCAAAATATGACAAAAGCCACTGCCAATAAAATAAATAGACGGTATGGAAGTTCATGACTCTGCAAAACTGATAGATTTAGATGAAATTGGTTGATTGTTGAGAATTACACCTCTGGAAACTGTAAAATTCTCAGTTTTGTATAGCAGTTTATTTACAAGATGTTATAGTTCCATTGTATTTTCAAAGAATTTTAGCTCAGTTATTCTTGCAAGGAGGCTTGTTACTCTTTCTTCTAAGCAACATCCTTGTCTGGTTTGTAATGATTTTTCTCATTCATATCCCCACGAATCGAAAACAAAAATCTACATGATTTTACTACCATAATTCCAACTCAGTTAATGGTTCAAAATTAAAAAAACAAAAACATACTTTGAAGAAGTGTAAGGCATCAGGGAATATATCAAAACGAACCATTGGGCTCATAGCATGATTTTTATGCAGAAAATATCAACAGAATACAATTTTCCAATTTACTAACACAACACCCTATATGAATTCTTCATTGTTGCACACTCAATTTGTATCTCTTAATCAGTCGTTCCCATTTCAAATCATCTAAACACTCCTTCCAGTACCACTTCTCAGTCTACATTATTCTTTATTCAAGCCAAACCATTGAAATCTTGTAATGGAACCAACACTTGAGTTATCCACTCTGTAATAAAGCAAATAGTTTATAGTTTTTTTCACTCTACTCTTTTACTACAAATTCTAAATATCCCTTCTTGAGCTACTAATTCCTCTTTAGCTTCTGAAACAATATCCTTTTCAACCTGTGGCAAAAAAGTCATCTTTCAAAATGAAGTTCCAAAAGATGAACTTTCAACTTAGTACATGTCCCAAAATGAACTTAATTAGTGTGCTTCATAATAGATTCCTCTGAAAATGCTGAACAGTGAGGTTTCACCATTCTGTTGCCTTCTTCTATTCAGCAATACACAGTTTATTAGTGAAGACATGTCAATAGTTTAGATCTGTAAATTGGGTTTGAAGGATCACAATTTGACATGTGAAGATGCCAATTATTCTCTGATTACATGGGAAATTGATACTAGCAATACTATTATCCAACCTGACTTCAGCACTGAATCTTATCCAACTGATATCTGACACATTTTGTTACATAGCTTTGGATAAAAGTATAGGGACAATGTGATGCATATATTATAGAACAAATAAGGATAGGGATGGAAAAGTATAGATAAAGTCAAATAAAAACTATATTATTATATTCAAGTTATGATAACGATTCTTCCTTATTTAAAGATAAGGATTAATCATGATTTATATATTATAACTTTTTTTATGGATATAAGATGTTTTACAACAGTATCCAACACAAGTATAATATATATCAGAGGAAAAGAAATAAATAATCAGAA